>VWZD01010534.1:62894-169783 GCA_013396695.1 Sakesphorus luctuosus
GGCCAGTGGCGGGCGGTGCGGCAGGCGCGGCGCGGTCACGGTCGCTGTTCCTGTGGGACGACGGGCGCCCGATGCGGTTCTACGTGAGGCCCGGGCAGGCCAAGTTGCGCATAGCGCCGCTGGTGCTGGCGGGCGGTGGGCGGCTGTGCCGCGTGCTGGAGCCGGGGGCAGTGCTCCTGGCGGAGNGCGGCTACCCGGGCTTCACGGAGGAGGAGGACGAGGCGCTGCTGCGGGCGGTGCGCAAGAGGGGCCCGGAGCGGGCGGCCGGCCGCTCGATGTGGGTGAAGCTGGAGCGGAGGGGCGTGACGCGGCACGGCTGGCAGGCCATGCGCCAGCGCTACCTGCTCCACCTGCGGCCGCAGCTCGAGGGTGAGTGGGGCGGAGGACGGGGGTGGCGGCGCCAGGCCCCGCTGAGGCCCGGCCGACAATGCCCGCGTGTTTCTGCAGAGCCTCCGCAGACCGAGGAGGCCGCGCTCAGGGGTCTCTTCGCGGCCGCCCGCCGAGAGTTCGAGAGCAGTGAGGTGAGTGGTGGGGCAGACCCTCGCCGGTGTCTAGAGGCACAGGCAGTACTCAAATGGAATGACTTTGCGCCGCGACATCTCTTTTGCTGTGGCCGAACGGGAGATGCCTGCGAGCTATCAGCTACGTGGGCTTGTGATGAGTGGGGCTTCGCTGCAGCACATGTTCTTCGTTCCCTGCCCAAGTTAACATGAGATTTCTGTGATGGAGTTGTGTTCAAACGTGTATTGGCAAATAGAAATCATCCTTTCGCTTCGGGTGTAAAATGTGCCTGCAGCTCCATCAGCACTTTTGCCTTTTATGCTTAGTTTGTTCAAAGTCTCCCTTGTATTTAATGCTTTTCTATGATCGAATATATCTTCATTAACACGTACAGCTTGACTTCAGTCATTGAATTTTATTATAGCTAGTAATTTCTGAGGTTTTATATACTGTAGAGCCACAGTGGAAGGTAGTTGGTAGCTGTGGTAAAAGAAACTTGCCGGAAAATACCATGTCTAATTGGAGACTCCACTTCTCTTACTGTTAGTCAGAAAGTGATGCTTCGGACATTTCAGAAGAGCTTTCTACACAAGATGGAGCAGGAAAAACAGCATCTGATTTGAAAACTGGACTGGAGGACTCTGCTTTCCATGACACTCAGTTACAAAGGGAAGAAAGACCAACAAGTTCTTCCAGTGTGGTGGGAGAAGTAGTAAAAACTATGCAGCACTTCATGGAGAAGTTCAATGTGGACCTGTTCACTGTTACACAGGCCTTTCTGAAAAACAGTGGTGAAGTGGAGGCTACTTTATACTTTCTGCAGACGGGGCAGCGCTTGGATGGGTACCCTGTATGGAGCAGAGAGGATGATTTAGAACTGCAAAAGGATGATGAACATGTCAGAAATAAATTGATAGCAAAATTTGGAGCTGAAAATGTAGCAAAGCGGATAGCATTTAGGAAGAGTTAGCAAGAGGAGGACAACTGATCTAGGACTGTGGCAGGAACTTTATAGTAATTTCAGAAATGTGATGGAAAATTGGATCAATATTATGAAGTTTCATAAATGTTCTAAAGTAATTACTTTAATAAAAGGCCCATTTTGCATCTCTACAGATCAAAGTGTTGCAGCTTTAACCAGGCAAATTAGGACATGTACCAAGCCATATATTCTAGTTGGAAAAAGCACACCAGCTTCCAGGGCCACATGCGATAGTTGAAGTAGGAAAGACAAGAAAGAGTGCTCAGAGTTAAGGTATCACCTAAGCTGTGTTTAAGAGAGAACACCATTGCTAACACCACAGTCACAATCTGAAAAACTTGGTACTTTTAGCATGTTGTGCTCTAGTCACTTATTTTAATGTTACTTGAAGTGAATCCTACAAATCTGGAGTTTATTGGTGAAATAAATGGGCTGGTAAAAGCAGATCTTTTTTTTTCTTAAAGAGTTATCTTTGGGGTTTTTTTGCTTATTGCACTGTGGCACTCAAAAAAAATGAAGGTGGATTAGGAAATTGCTGATTTTCAGCCAAATTCAAATTATATTGAAGGTAAGTAACACCTTGATATAATGAAACTGCTATTTCAGAAACACCTGAAACACCAACTGATTATTTGGGGGATTAACCAGTGTAACCAAATAAATGCTAAAACTCCACTGTGCAGTGTTTCACTGGACAGGTCATTCCTGCTGAAAAAATGAGAATTATTTGGCACATTTGTACTGTTCACACTGGTTATTTGAGACTTGTG
Source organism: Sakesphorus luctuosus (assembly GCA_013396695.1). Lineage (NCBI taxonomy): Eukaryota > Metazoa > Chordata > Aves > Passeriformes > Thamnophilidae > Sakesphorus > Sakesphorus luctuosus. The sequence goes on from VWZD01010534.1 coordinate 65,148, forward strand.
TGGAAGGCCAGACAAGCACTTAAAAAGGGAGTGCAAGACAACACAGCAAACAACATAAATTTTTTTAAAATTAGAAACTTTACCAGCTGGATTTGAAATCCAAGTACTTCTGATGCCAGGTTCATGAACAGGAGACCTGTCACCTCTCGCAGCAAAAAACTCCTGTTCTAGCCTGGGTGGTGTACACATCTCAGCAGCACCATAATGTAGCAATTCAATGGTCTTGTTTAACAAAACTGCTCTAGAATTCAAAATGAGAGGCAGAACACAATCAGTAGCTGCAATATAAAATGATCAGACTAACTACATCTTTTTATAATTCTAATTTTAATTCTTATTTTAAAAGCGAGTTTGTATTTTTCAGGGCAATTAATGGAAAGTGCAGTGCAAACTTCCAAGTCCACATACAGTGCTTTTGCCTTTGCAGAATCACACAAACACATTGTCTAACACCAAGAATCTTTCCATATGCGCTTCATGCAATCCAGTGTAGGAACTAAGACACAGAGCACAGCTTACTCCAGGTTATCCTTTTTCATCTGTTCAGAACTCCTGAAAGGCACTGATTATCCACAGGGACACCTGCTTGTGCAGACACATGGGTCTAGGTCTCCTTTCACTTCCCCATTAAAACCTGAAAATGTCACCATACCTTATGGTTCTGCTTCAGGGCATTTTGGTTCTGCCTTTTTCCATGATAAAAATCCTTGTTCTCTGTGCTTTGTCTTACGACACAGTTACACTCCTTCCATTATGCTGGAGACAGTTTGGTTTTCCATGTTTCTATCAGGTTCCTGTACTGTCAAGGAGGGTCAAGAAGGCTCTTTTTGTAGCACAAAGGTGAATACAAGTTTCTTCTTTCTATTATTGCCAGGAGCAGCAATATTTGTATACCTGGAAAAGTGAGCAAAGTGGCAATACACATGCCAGAGCTTTGAGTTAAAGACAATTCCAGAGGCAGAAATTCTGCAAGCTGTTATCTGGAATTTGGGTATTTCCTATTTGCTTTCTTTTAGAGTTAGCCAGCATTCATCAATGTCAATGAACTTCTGCCCTTTCATAACTAAAGTTATCAGTGAAAAACTGATCACATGCATCAGGTTGAAGAGCAACCAACAGGAATACCAGAATCAGCTTTTAAAAGTTGTTTTGATTGGAAACTTCGCCATCTTAATCACTTTTATTGATATAAAAATGGTTTGTTTTTCTAAACTTGTACAATGAAATCTTGATGTTTGTTTCTAAACAGACTTGCATGACCTTTATTTTATGCATGTGCCAAAGGGTGTAATCATAGTTTTACACATCATCATCACCATCTTGAAAGTTTGGAGTTTTTTTGTTATTTTTTTTTTCCTCCTCTGAAAAATATTTTAAGTCATCTTTTGTTGCATTAAGACAACTTTAAATTTTCATGTATCCATACTATGTGGCTTTGTTGCTTCCAGAAAAAAAAGAAGGTCTTACAATTGTTGTATTGAGAAAACATACCTAAAGGACTGTAGTAAAGATACAATGAAATCACTGATCCTGCTTTTTCTCTGATGAGGCTTAGGAAGCAGAAGTTAAAGTAATTTTCAAAAGAGTACATTAAGAAAATGCATTATGTATTACTTTTATATAAGTCATTTGTTTACTGACTGGAAAAACTATGAAGGTTTTTGTTCAGGTAAACATTTGATACACAGCAGTCCACTGAAAACAAGTATTCGTAATAAAACTTAGGCCACTCAAGCTGATATTGGTTAACGTAGAGATATAATTAGCAATGTATTGAAAAGACTCAGAATCAGGCTTCTTGGCACTTCAAGTAGGAAGCTCTTTACTATAATTTCTCTAAGAAGGGGCTTCTGAGACCCCGTGCTTTTAGCTGAATGTGTTAAGGTCTATTGTAAAGGGACTTGAAAACAAAAACTGGCTGCGTGCTTCTCTGGCATGGTACAAGTCCTATTTCTCTCTGTTAGCCTGCCTGCCCTAAGTTTGCATAAACACTGTGTAAAGGAAGATACCTTGCTTTCAGGGGACTTAGTATCATGATGCCAGTGCTGCCTTCTCAGCATGGATTTTGTCATTCAACAAGATCCCTAGTAATAAGGTTATTATTTCCATAATACGACATCGTGCCCTTTGCAGGGATTAGGGGTGTAGCTGTAGGAATAGAGGTATCCACATTGCTAAGGTATCAAGCTCTCTGTAGATGTGTGTTAAAGGGCGTCTGCAATTTCCATGTGAAAGAGATGTTTAGAAAGAAGTATTCGTAGGCATTTCACTCCTCCCCCAACTCTCGTAACAACTTTTTCTCCTTGTTTTCTGGAATGCTGTTAAAACCAGGCAAAATAATTCTATTGTTCTGGTTTGAGCTACGTATTCCCATTGGAGGTGGGAGAATGGCATGTCCAATTGAGATGGTGGAGAACGACATAGTCTATTAAACATCTATTTTTTGTGCTCTACGACAAGAAATGCTCTCACCAAATGGTTCGATAGGATAACTTCCTGTTTTTCTCTTTGTTTCTTCAGTCTGTTCCCATAAACCTATCTTCCCAGTTTCAGTATTTATACCAATGCCATCTGTGTCCTTACCTTGTCTTTAGGATCTCAACCTTAGCATGAATTCTACTGTCACACGTGTGGACTGTGAGAACTCCCAAGGATACAACTATTCTTGGGTTTGAAATCTAGAAGACAGAACTGTTTCAGCTAAAAACATAAATGCATTCATATAATCCCAGAAATGGATCCCCACATGCAAATCCAAGAGTTTTTATTTTCAACAATAGCAGCTTTATTCCATTTTCCCATTATACAGTAAGTGAACACAAACATTTCCCCAACATTGCCAGCAACGCTGGATACCCAGGCACGGGAATGGAACAAAAGGAAAATTGGGCTTGAAAACTCAACCATTCAGAAAAAAAATCATCTTTCCAGAAACCAAATGTCTTGTCATCCTTGCATCTCTTCTGGCATTACATATCCTGTGTGGCAGCATGACGAATAATGTTCTCTCTATTCAGCTTCGTTTTCTAGTTCCTTTTCTTTTGCAGTGCGATTGCTCCATGTGGTTTCCCTGGTACTTAACTGTGATTTGTGGTGGGGGTTGAGCTCTGCTGTCTGGTCCCAACTCCTTTGGTATTCTGTATGCTCCAATCTCAACATACTTTATTTAGAAAACAAACTTGCATTACTTCATCCTCCATTGTGGCTGAGTCTCCAGGGGCCTTAGAGAGTGACCCTGTGCTGGTTAGAGCTCTCATGAATGCAGTCGGGGTTCTGTTACTTGTCCTTGCATCCATGTGCATCCATGCACACTATCTTAGACTTCTATGCCTGCTCCTCTCTCCTCTTTGGTTCTAGGGAACAGTTCTGCACTCTGCAATGTTCAGACAGTAGATGCAGACATCAGCTTTTCTGCCTTAAGTGTTTGATACTCAGAGGAGTTCTGGGCAAACAAAAGATCCAGTGATGGATTTTTTTGCTCTTCTTCAGACTGAACGAGCCGGTAGCCCAGCAAGTCCATCGCATCCTTGCACACTTTTTGCACTTTTTCTATTTTCTGGAAGGGCAGTGTCTTCCTCCAGGCCTGGGATACTCTCAACGCATCTCTGGACCCAATATCAAAGGCCTGTGCTCCGTGACCCTTCCCATGGGTGATGTTGTGCACCCACTTCTGAAGTTCTGGTGTGAAATGGAGTTCTGCAAACCTGTACATCTGAGCAGCCCTTGCCAGCGGGTCTCTGACAATGTCTTCATAGCGAACCAACAGGTAACGGTCTTTCAGGAAGCTGGGAATGGCCTGACTTCCTGCCTTGTAAATCTCAACATGACTTTTGCAGATTACTTGCATTGTGTTATAGGGCCCCATTTCACCCTTTGTCCTTTGAGACCCCATAACAATGTTACTGTCACGTTTCAGGTCTGCCATTGTATTTTCTCGGGACCTGAACACAGCCCGGGGATCACGAACCAAGTGAATAATTTTGAGGTTCAGGGATGGATCAGTGAGAAGGGGGTAAAGAACTTTCAGGTCAAAGAACCGAACCTCTTTGATGGCAACATGGCTGTAGGTTTTACAAGCTTCCTCCACCTTGCTGAACGGATACTTGCTACAGATTGTTTTGCAATTGCCTGCAGTGATTATGTCAGTGCGACTGAATGAGTCACAGGCAGGTGGGGAGCACAAGGCTCGGCTTGTCTCCCATTGAAATAAATCAGACTTTTTCTTCTGGCTAGACATGTAAGCATCAAACACGGACATGTCACACAGAAAGACCGACCTGACTAAGTCCCGCACTGCCATGTGTAAGACTTTGGCACTGTTCTGGTACATCTTAACCCAGACGTGCCACGCAGGCTCCATCAGGTAGAAGACACTGGGGTGCTGGCTGAAGATTTGTCCAGTGAAGGAAGATCCTGAGCGCCAGGAGGAGAGAATGAGAATGTGGACTGGAGAAGGTTTTTCTTCTATGCGGGCATTGTTGCTGCAGGGTAGGAAGTGGATCAGGAAGAAGGACAGAACTACAAGAATCAGGAGCACGTGCACTCTTCTAGACTTCACCATGGTTGCAAGGGACCTACAGAGACAGAGGAAGTACTCTAGTACTGATGTTTTATATTTTCAGGTACAGTCACTACTGCTAACCAACTAGGAACAGTACTCATCTGTCCCTCCAACGTGTATGCGTAAATTGACTTGTTTATCTAAGCTATCTGCTGTGCATTGTTGTGAGCTTAGGGTTTATAAGGCAGCAATTGTAATTTCTCAGAGACAGGACAATACCCATCCCAATGGGTAAGCCTGGTTGTTGACACTAAGTGATACCACAATATGAATTTTCATTTAGTAATGTCTTGCAAGGTTGGGGTTGTGCATTTAGTGAGGGACTACATACTTCTGGTCTGGACAAGAAGTCCACTGATCTATTTGGTTACACAAATGGCCTGTAGTGTTCAGGTCTGATAAGAAACTGAATCAGATCTCTATTTGGACCAACCCAGGAAGAGCTGCAAACAAAGCCTGTTGTAAAAATAAGTAATTTATCACTTCCTCCTTGCAAATACAATGCAAGGAATACAGTAGTATTTACCAAAAGTCCTGGCTTCCAAATGAACTTTGATGATATCACTTCCATCTGGCATGATTAATAGTTTTATTCTGACTCCTCACAGAGCTCTTGAACTGTAGCCAGAAGCTATTAATTGAGAAATCTCTGTTGAGCAGACATCAACACTGGCATGAAAATGCCCAGGCATATTTAAAACCACAGAAATAATTATTGCTTTGGAAACCTGCATGTAAATGAGTATGAAAATGTATTCAGTTTTTTTTCTGGAAGCAAGGACTTGTTTTTATCTTGAATCAAATCAGGGTGGGATAGCTGCATGTTTTGGACATTTGACAGAGTATGCAGGCCATCCCTGTGACCGTTCTTGGTAGAAATCATAGAATCATAGAATCACCTGGGTTGGAAGAGACCTCTGAGATCATCAATTCCAACCCTTGATCCTCCCCCACTGTGATTACCAGATCATGGCACTGAGTCTCATCTTAAAAACCTCCAGGGACTTTGAGTCCACCCCCTCTCTGGGCAGGCATTCCAGTGTCTGAGCACTCTCTCTGTAAAGAATTTCTTTCTGATATCCAACCTAAACATCCCCTGGCAGAGCTTAAGCCCATGCCCTCCTGTTCTACTGCTGGTTGCCTCACATGACTTCATATGAGGCCACAGCCTGAACAGCGTCTTCACTCTTACACAGGAAATAGTGATGCCTGTTGCCTGTTACTGTTTCATGGGATTTTTTTTCTGTCCCTTACCAACACCGTGGTTTGGGAGTTGGAGGCCAGAACAGATGGCTTGTTGCAGCCCAGCCCACCCAGAGCCAGCTGACTGTCTAAAGGCTAAACAAAGGGATGGCTGATACCTTTGCATTCCAACGGAATGGCTGGGGAGAGGACTGGGGGGAGGTGGGGGGGAGAGACTTTTCCAGGTTTTTGCCACACTCCTCCGGCTGCTTTGTGTGCCAGCTGCCATTTGCTGGGCTGGTGGAAGCACTTGGAGGGGGTTCCCCTGGCTTGTCCCCGGTGGCCGCCATTCCCACGTGAGTTTTCGGAAGGAGCACCAATCCCTACCCCCCTGTCTTTGCCTCTCTGGAGCCGGTGGGTCACCCCAGGTGCTGCTTCCCAAGGCGCAGCAGCGCCTCCCGCTGTCTGCAAATACAGCTGCACCGAAAGGGCAGAGAGAGGACTTGATTTGTTTCAAAGTTTTGGTTACAGTGTTACTATTTGTTCCGGATTTTTTTCCCTTTCTTTTGGTTATAAATATATATATTTGTAGTAAAGAACTGTTATCCTTTTTCTCTGCATTTTCTGATTAAAATCTCTTAATATCAAAGGTTGTGGTGGCTTTTGGGGAGAGCCCCCCCCTTCCTAGTCCAGAAGGGTTCCTCACTTTCCTTCATAGACATCTTGGTTTTCTTTTAAACTGAGACTTTGCCCTGACAAGTCTATTCCACAGAGGGCAGAAGGACTGAAATGAGTTGTGTGCCTGGTGAAGTGGAATAGAGGAGCAGCAAAGAACAGTAGAGGTTCTATTATATGTTCCCTACTATGAAAGAAATGCTAATTATAACCTTGCTTTTCAGCACTGTATCTCTCAATCACGGCAGCTGGGATGTTTCTAAACTAAGGTCTCAAGCTTAACCCCATTTTCCCTACAGCAAACATCCAGAGTCACCAGGGATTCAATTTATTTCATACTGCAAAAATGAAAATATGAAGCCCTCACAGAGTTGCTGGGTAAAGATCAACCCAGAATGACTGAGACAATTTCAGCTGCAGAACAAAAAACAGCACACTGTTATTGTGTGCTGGCAGAGACATGAGCCAGGATTTGGCTGAGAGCAGAAAAAACAAGAAGAATCTCACGGCACAAAGGATGAAGTACAGGAACTACTGAAAAATATGACAATCCAGTGTTAGCATGTTAGAGTCTCCCACAGCAAATGTATGAGAACACAAAAAACTAGGATCTGTCTGCCTGACCAACTAGAGGCTCAAAAAAAAAAAAAAGCAAAAAAAAAAAAAGCAGAATCCTAAGCTTTTCCAGAAATACACAAGGACTTTGGAAAGTCTTGATCCTGGCAAAGGGTATGCATTACAGAAATCAACAAGCAACCCGAGGAAAATGTACCCATGAAACACACTCTGAGCATTGCGCAGCATGTCCCCAGAGTATAGGTTTGTTGAACCTGTGCATGTCTGGGGTAGGTGCGAGACAGTTCCAGCACGAAACACCTTGTGCTGTGCACTCTGCTGTCGAGTGCTCTGCCAGTCTGGGGGAGCTCTTCAGACCTGTAGCCATTCCCCACTGCTGTAGTGGCAGCAGTAAAGTAAAGACGATCTGGTGCCAGGGAAGCCCCAGGCACTGGTCTTTGATGGCACTGATGGCTACTTATAGCTTTTTCAAATGCTTCTTCAGTTTTTGCCCCCATCAGCTTCTGCAGAATTAGAAGCCATCTGCCCATTCAGAGGAGAGCAGCTGGCATGACAGTCACTAGTGAGAAAAGCTGAGTAAGGACACTGAGAAGACAGCCTGGAGAAGCAGGAACTACCCTTTAAGGCAGGCCAACAGCTTCTGTCTGCAGTAAGAATCATAGCAATTTGCTGGCATCAATATGTTTGCAATGCTTTCCAAAAATGATCTCCCATTTCAGGCTGCTGAGCATAGGCAGTTCTGGGCACAAGAGCATCCACACCAGATACCAAGAAATGGTTGAAAATCTCACCTTAGTAAGTCCTCTTGAAGCACCACCAGACCTGATTCAAGCAAAGTTGCCCTCACACTTTCACTGCTGTGGTACAGAGTCCTCTAGGCAGTCACACGAATACTCTGCCTTCATGCTGGGCTCTCATATACACAGGTTCTCAGGTCCTACTTACACCTGTGCCTGCCTTCTCCTGAGCCCTTCATTTGTGCACATCCCAGCTCTAAGACTGACTGCTCTGCACTACCCGCCTACTTTGACCAACTGCAAACTGGAAAAACTCCACCCTGCACTAAGCACAAAGCATGGGATGGAAGTTTCCTGCAGGGGCACAAATGACCAGGTGCTGCTAGTAAAGAAGCAGAGCCCGTAAGTTCGTGAAGGAGACTGAGAGGTGTTTTTAAGTCCTTTGTTTCAAGGCCCAAAAGAGATTGCCTTCTGTAAAAGGGGGAACAGGGATGTCTGTGGAGTGACAGAGCAAAGGATAAACAAGAACCCTTGTTGCAAGGAGGACCAGCTTGCCCACCAGGAGTGCAGATAAAGCTTACTTTCCTATCATTGCTCTGAGTGCTTGTCATGTTCTCAGCAGATGCAAATTCACATAAAATCTTTTTGATTCTTCTCTGTCCATGCCTTACTTGATTAAACATTTAGAGGCTGGGAAAGAAAATTACGTGAGAAGGAGCAGCTGTGAAAGGAGCAGCTAGACTTGGCCTGTTAATGATTCACAAAGGTGCTGAAGCTGCAGTGGGGCTGTGCCAGGTAAGGGAGTAAGCATGGCAGCGCTGGGCTCAAGAGAAATTCTACTGTGCAGAGACAATTGCTGTTCCTATTCCAGATCTCGTATTTTCTGTCACACAGTCTGGAGAGATGTAGACCTTCTCTTAATGGTGTCCCTTGTCCCCAAGGACCTCACTGAGCTGCTCACAGGGCAAGTGGAATATAGGAGAGACCACAAGCAAAAAATCTGGGCAAGGGTGGTTCTTCCAGCAGGAGGGACAACCTGAATAGAGCAGGTCATGTTCCCTTTCACTTGCTGCCTTGCCAACACAAATGGTCAAGCCCTGGTAACCCTGGGCTTGGAAACCAGGTGAGAAACTGGCAGTGGCCCAGGTAGGGCTCTGTAGAGAACCATGCAATGTTCTGTGAAACCTGGGTTTCAGCTACGTGTTCCCATGCCCTGCACTGACACCATCTGTAGGAAAGATTTGCCTTTAGGTCATTAAGTGTTAGAAATCCTTTATAAAGGTCACACCACGTGAGTGGTTCTCCCTGAAGCATTGTTCTTCCCTGGCCAACAATTGCACAAACAGAGATGTATCAAAATTTCTGTTCCAGCTGTATGTATTTTGCCTGAGGGCATGTCTTTGATAGCTGATGAGAGAACAAAGCATACCCAGAGCAGTGAAACCAGCTCAGCTGTGAGGTTTGACTAACTCCATGCCCTGCCTTCTGCCATCATCAAAAACAGATGCCTAGGGAAGAGAACAAGAAACATTTCCTGCTTACATGCTCTCTTGACCTGAAGCCAGAGATCTGGAGTACAGGATTCATCTCTCTTAATGGAGATATCCAAAACAAGCTAGCGAATGCCCTGAAAGTTCCTGTTTCTTTCTGTTGGCTGTGACGAGAGTGGAGGGTAATGCTTATGAGTAAACACAGAAGCTGTCTAAACTCAGTTCAGATAGAGCTTGTCTTTCCATTTGACAGCACCTACATTTTTTTATGTTCACTTCTCCAATCATGTTTTGAACTCAGATACTTTTGGCATCAACAAGATTTCCTGGCAGTATGGGTATGTTTGGCTGCCTGTTGTGAGAACTACTTGCCTCTGGTTTGATCCTACATATAAAAGCTGTATTTGATATTATCACAATTTTTTTTAAATCAAGAGAGACGGAGAGTAATTTCTCCTACTTGCAATCTTCAAGCTATCCAAGATTTTAATATCTGCTCTTGTATGCCCTGCAGAGCACAAATCATTGATATCTAAAGCAGCTCATGGGATTCATGCTGTGGAAGTCTCTCTGTCTTTCAGATGTGTGATGGGATGGTTCACATCTTCTGCATCCCAAAGGTTATGACACCAGAGAGCTGCTGGAAGAGTCAATGCTGTGATTGCACTGGTGAATGCTTATCACAGAAGGATATCTCCCTTTCAAAGCAGAGGGAGTTCAGTTGTTTTCTAGCTGACACCACTAAAGCTGTAGAGGAAAGATGGAATTTTATGGCCCTGCAAGGCTGAGTATGACAGAAAGCTGCAATGTGGTTGCTCACACAAGGGCCACGTATGGTCTTCTGTGCTGATCACTGGATTTGAGTACTGCTATATTGTTGTGTTTTGAAATGCACAGGGAAAACCCTGCTCCTTGTGGGAAAGAAACCTGACAGTACTCTAAAAAAAAAAAAAAAAGAAATATGATGAGGGCAACAGAGCAGAACTCTGGGTTTATGATATGATGTCCTATATGAGGCATCTCTCCAAGGACAGTCTGATGTGCTCCTGCACTGAAGTTGCTATGGCATTTTCCTTGTGTTTGAGATAAGTTTTGAAGTTATATTTTTATTTAGAAGCAGTTTGAGATAAATAGATGTGTCTGAATTGGCACATAAGTATCCAAAGTTGCAGTGGGCAAGAGCAAGGAGAGTGGCTGACCCCCTCCCTCACCCTGAGTGCAGTTGCAGTATCATTTATTGTCTTCATTGTAATACAGCATTCTAATATCAAGTGGTGGAGGAATGGGAAAATGGGGAAAACACGAGAGAGAGAAAGAAAGAATCTTGTGTAAAAAAGGCTCTAAGAATGAGGTCACATAATGCTTTGCCAACATACTACAGGAAAAAGAAAAATAGTAAGGAAAAAAGTATTTCTTTAACGTTTGAATTAATTTCACCAGTCAGCTTCTGCCTTCTTTATACACGTAGGCAGTCTATAACTGGAAATCAGCAGAGGCACTGAATCTTGGAGCAGAACAACTAGTTTAGGGTTGAGAGAAACAACAGCAATAAGCAGACCTGAAGCATGCATAGCTCATGCAATGCACTGGAGTACAGAAGACCCTATGCTAGCACCAACTACTTCTGCCAGGCATCCAGGAAATAATTCATTTAGACCTATTGACAGCACCTGTTTGTTTCAGCAAATCTTCAGGGAACAGTGACCCAAGTCAAATAAGCAAACAGAAGACAATACATGACAAAGCAAAGGGCTGCTATAGATTTGGGCTCCCAGCACTGTGAGAGCCCATGCCAGACAGTGAAACCATGAGGAAGATCCCAGTGCTTCTGCCCCTCAGGAGGCTCTGCCAGTGGTGGGAACCAGGCTGAATGACAGTAGAGGAGATATAACCCCAACCTATTTCTGACTAGTTAAGCTTAGCCAGCTTTTAGGTGCCTTCCAGTGACTGGAACCTTGCTGGGGCTGTGTCTTTCATGACTGTCCTGTCAATAGCAAGACTCTGCCCATGCTGAGCCTTCCTTCTCCTGCACAGCTCCTCTGCCCTCTCACACTCTGGTTTGCAAAATCCCTCCCAGTGACCTCAAGTAAGTATTGTCTCCCAGCCCAGTGCTGCTACCTCCTTTTACAGCCACAGTCTCCCTGGCCACTTCTCATCCTCCTGGAAGCCCATCTATGCCTCCCTTTGCTGTGTGTCTTGAGTAATGCCACCAGAGCAGGTCAGCTCCTTTAGCCTCTGACAGGTCTGCACAGGCTGGGTAAACAAGGTGACATGCCAGCCCTCATGTCCAAAGAAGTCTTGCACAGACACCTTCCCCTGGGGTCTCATTCCCATGTGATGCTCATGCCTCACCTGAGCTCCCAGGCAGGCTGTGCTGTGCTTCACCACAGCCACCAGTCATACCCAGACTGACTCCCTGCAACCATCCTGAGTCCAGATCAGTGCAAACCACATCTTCCCACTGCAGGTGGAGAGCAGGCCAGTGCAGACAAGCTCTTGCAGCCAAAAGCCATGGCCCCAAGGCATGCAGACCCTCAAGGACTCCTGCTCTACAGCCCTGCTGGAGGCAGCCAAGGGTTGCTAGAAGAGGGAATGGGGGCCCTTGGGCCGGGCTGCATTCAGGTTCCTAAGGCACCTGGAGAAGCTGATGGCCTCACTGCTGGAAGGTGTGATTTGGCCAGTATGCCTGTCTGGGTTGAACCCTGTTGCCAGTGCCTTTGGAAGCTAAGGACAAGTACATTTCACTTGCACTAACTGAGAAGTTCCTTCCTTTCCCAATAAGAGCATTAGGCACAAGGTTGCCTCCCTGCCTAGGTTCCCATGTCTGGGGTAGGACGCCCTCCTCCTAAACATGGCCAGTTCAGGCAGCAGAGAAAATAGCAGAAGCACACTGCAAGCCTGTGCCAGGGTGTTCTACAGGTGTTCCCCAGCTAAGACAGGGAAGATGGCTGTGTATCAGTGTGTGAGGTGGTACAAGGAGGATGCAGGAACAAGCACAAAACCGCAGATGAAATGCAGAGTAAATTTATTTCTATTTCCTCACTGCCCAGGAGATCCTCAAAGCAGTATGTAGGCAGACACACACCAACAGGAATGCCAGCACTGCAGAGCCTGGTTCTTGCTCAAGGATCACCCAACCCACTGTTTTCACTTGTATATTAGGGATTATTGCAGGCATAGTTTACCACTAAGATTTGATCTTTACCACAGTAGAGCAAGAATTTCAAGCATGTTCAGTGGGGTACTTCTAAGTCTATCAGAGGCCTATATTATCTAAACACAGATGTACTACACACAAGGCCAAACAACAGTTAGTATAATGTACATGTTTTTCTACACCTCACCTCAGCTGCGAGTCACTTTAGAGTGTTTACAATCCTCCTCACCAATCTTCCGTTATTTCCCCACAATCAGGCATAAGGCCACTGAGGGAGTTCTACCAAAGCCCTGCAGACCTTGTCTGAGCATCTGCAAAGAGCAGCTTCAGGCCTGTGCCTTGAATTCTTCCTTGGTCTCATTGCTGAAGGGGTTTTCTTTGGCACAAAGTGTGTCCAAACACTAGCTTTGGCTAGTTTGTATGGCTGGCAGGGTGCTCTAGGCTACACCCACACTATGACGCAAAACATCTGTGAGTATAATACCTGAAAAATGATACCAGCATGTTTGTGGTTTAATGCTAGTTTGCTATTGCATCAGGGAAAACCTAGGTGTGGTCAAAAGGCAGTGTTAATGTTTGCAAAAGATGACAATAGAGGATGTGGCCTTGAGAAATCTAAATATACTGATATTTATGAGGTGTATATATGCCTGTGTCTCTGGCTCCCTAAGCGTCCCCAGCCAAATTCTGCTGGGTCCAGAAAAAACAGAATGTGTTAATTACTGCAGAATATTTGCATGTTAACAGACATCTCTGAGGGGCCTCTGAAAGGAAAAGGGTTCCTGAAGAGAGAGTGATCTCAAAGGAGCAGCTTTCTGTAAAAGCCAGATCTGTTCATTACTAGTGGGGTATTAAAGCCACAGAACCTAAGATGCATGGAGAAGAGCTCAAAGAAACAGATCAAACATGACAGCAGTAGTAGGTGCACGATGGTGTAACAATGCAGAAACATTATGCTGTAAAGCTCTTCTGGTCCAACAGACCCTTCACACACCACCCTACTTATTATTTGTCAAAGTTTAGTTTAAGGCAGCTCAGGTTATTTGGCTCTGTTTGGAGGTCTAATGGCATGAAATCTCTGATGCTGTGTACCATTCACCCACAGGCCTGGCTTCCCTCTCCTTTTGTTCTGGGATTGCTTTCTTTGAAGGGGAAAGATGTAGCATGGACACTCAACTGACATGTCAAAGACCTTTTCATACACTAGTATCTTTCTCATATAGATACCTCTCCTCTAATGGAATACTGGTACCCAGATTTTGTACTGGACAAGGTAAGGGGAGACAGTGAGCTGCCTATAGAACCTGGCAGGTCTGGCAGTGTGTAATCTAGAGCCTGCTCACTTTGTTGAAGCAGGGTTGACCCATGGATTCCAGTTCTGCAGGAGGTGAGCAGAGCTGAAGGGGAGATGTCGGCACTCTGCCACTTGCCTCTCTGTCAGTTCCAGAAGTGGCTCCTGAGCAGCTCACCAGCACATGTGCTCTGATGGGCATTATTACCTTCTCTCATTTCCGCTGAATGAACAGACACCAGGCCACCAGTTCTTTACTGCGTTGTGGAGCTGATGTGTTCAGTAATCAGTAACCCTGGCCCCACTGGCATGTCACAAACACCCTGTACAATGTAAGCCATGGGGTGCCGCCCCATGATTCACGGTTACAGCAGGAAATGTGTGGTTGCCCCAGCCCTGAGTACTTAGCCACTAGCACCCAGCATGGCTGGCTCTGGTCCCAGGGGCAGTTGCCTCCCCACATCAGTTGGCACCAGCACCCTCTGCTCTGTTGGGGTCTGTGGGAGGGAGGTTGTGAGGGCCAAAGGAGCAGGTGCAGACAGGACCATGCTGTGGGGGAGCTGCCTTGGCTCCAGTCTGTGCCAAGCTTGCAGGGCCCATCCTGCTCTCAGGGCTGATGGGTTCCTTTGGGGGTCTAAGGCACTCTCACCATGTCCATGCTGGAACACCAGACAGCCCTGGGCAGCCAGTCACAAGCTGGGGACAGGCCCTGAGGCACTGCAACACCATAGGACGAGCAAGAGTGACCCACACGGTGCCCAATCTTGACCTGCCACAACACGAGCACAGTGAAGGACTGACATGTCAGAATCTTTATTAATAAAAAAAGTTACAATAACTTACTCCCTTTGTCACACAAAGGGCTCAGTATAAAGAGCTCTGGCCTCCCATGGTAATACAAGTAAGTGAGAGGTGGGTACTTTTCTCTTATCCTCTGAGACACTGGCCATGAGGGGAAGTATGGCCAGCACAGGAGCCACAGGTGAGTGGAGCCTTTGCCACAGAGCCCTGCCCAGGAACAGCCTTCTGCCCCTGTCTGTAGCTGGTTCACAGGCAGCACAGACCAACACAGGATACAGATACTAACTATATGGAGAGCAGGGGGACAGGGTGCAAGAGGGTGTGCAGGCTACAGTGGAGGAGGAGAGAGAAGTAGCATCTTCCCATAGTGCTGAGGGGTCTGTGGAGCACAAAAATTGAAGCAGCAAGACAGTGGCTGCTTGAAGGCAGGGGAATGTGGGGCTGGCTGGAAGCAGCCCTGCCTGCCTGGCTGCTGCCTCATGCAAGATCTAGCCTGACAGAGGCAGGAGGCCAGCTGTGGCTACTTGTCACACTCCAGATCTTGGGCTCCCTCAGCACCCTGGTAGTGCATCTCACAGAACTCCTGAATGCGACTGCAGGCCTCCAAGATCATCTCTTCAGACACGGTGATCACCACTCGGAAGAAGTTTGGGTACTCAAAGCACTGAGAGGAGAAAAGGTGAAGATGGCAGATTACCTGGGATAGTGCTATAGTTTCAGAGCCCTGCCTTGGGACCATGTGCTGCATCGGCAAGTGAAAATGGTCAGTGTAGGACAGCAGGGCTGGGCTCTTGCTCTCTTAGACTGTTTTTTCTGTTCCAAGCAAATCTCCCACCTCCATCTGTGTATGCATTATGCTGTGAGGATGACAGTCCAAGAACTCTCTGTGTAGACTATGCAGACCCAGGGAATGGACTGAGAGGAATTAGTGAAGGAATATTTAAGAGAATATTTAAGGCCCTGTCCATATCCAACGTTAGAAATGGAGCTGGAAGAAGGTGAACACAGGGCACAGATGTTTCAGCTTTTCTTGTGCCTACAGGGGCAGGGGGCTGGAAACAGGCTGAGGAAAGGAACATAGGCTTGGGAGCAGTCCCAGGCCTCTGTGGGAGCACCTTCAGCAAGAAGGTGTGGGGGTACACAGAGAGCTCTGACAACTTGAACAATACAGAGCAAGCCTGGAGCTGGGAAGATCCTGGCAGCCTGATTGAGGGCTATTAGTGAGCCAGAGACTGCCACACACAGCACCTGGAGCAGAAAGTCAGCTCATACACACTATTACAGACCATGAACATTGCATGCACAACTCCCAGCCTGTCCTCAGAGCTCAGGGATGCAATCCCTGCTGCTTCTCCTGCCATGCTTTGGCCCTGGAGGTCCCTGGGGCTCTCAGTGTGAGGCTCACCGTGGCTGGCAGGCAGAACACGGACTGCTCCGAGATGAGTCGCTCAGTGAACTCCACATCATTTTCAAACTCCGGGAAATGCTCCATCTCAATCTCAACCTGCAGCAGAGGGATGTAACATGGCAGTCAAGGGCACCAAAACCATCTTGTTTACGCATATGGCCCAAGAGCTTCCCAGTCAAGTGCAGCTGTCTGCCCTCACTTTTTTAGGCTGACATGAATGGAAGATATAGAAACATATGAATGAAAATTAGGCTTCTCAAGAAGCCTTCATAAACTAATTAAAGCTGGAATTTCAGTCAAGCACAACTTCAGTAAAAAACACCTGATGGCAAAGATACAGTAACTCATTAGAAGTGAAAAGGAATAAATAAGACACTGAAAAGGAGCTTGGCAGAGAACTTAATATGCACTAATAATTCTGTCATACAAGAAATCTATATGGTAAGAAAAGACAAATGCTTTGGTTGAAAAAAAAAATTGCAAAGGTCTAAAATATCATGAACAAAATAAATCCCTGTAGAATTATATGAAAAATCTAAAATGACATGAAATGCTAAAATCATCAATAAATATTTTTGTTCTGTATTTGGAAAGAAGGTGGCTGTCCATCTTTCATATAAAGACAGTGCTATTCTGGCCATTTGTTTATAGAATTCTAGAGTGGTTTGGATTGGAAGGGACCTTGAAACTCATCTAGTTTCAACCCCTCCACTATGGGCAGGGCTGCCACCCACTAGATCAGGTTGCTCAGGGCCCCATCCAGCCTGGTCTTTATAAGCAAAGTTTATTTTAAGCATGTCATGAAAATATTGTTAAACAGATAATTTGAGAAATAATTTGCATGCAGAAGTTCTGTATGAGCAAGTAGGAAAAAACCCCAGATGACCTAGTTGGAAATAAATGTCCAACGGCTGCAGAAATATAATAGGTGTGAAAGAATCTTAGAGCTGTGCATCTAAACAAAGAGCATGAGCAGAATGACCTGTGTAGCTCTGGGTAAAATTGGAAACGGGGTCAGCTGATAAAGATTTGTCTATAGAATATGAGTGAGACTGATATTGCAGTATTCTCCAGTTCTGAGGCCTGGAGGTTCAGATTTTAAGAGCTGATGGAAAACTGGAGACACTGTGAGACAAACAAAAAAAGATTAAAGATGTGTTAAAGTGTCATAAATGTCTCAATTGATCTTGATGATATGAAAAAGGAAATTTCAGCACAATATAAAAAGTTAAAACAAACAGGCATGGGAAAAGGCAGAAAAAGAGGCAATACCATAGGCAGAAGACCAGCTAGTATGAAGAAGGCTACATCTTGTACAGGAGGTAAGATAATCTGTTTTGTCCTGTTGGGGCTTCCCATTACCAGCTAGCTTCAAATTCAGGTAAACAACATTGTCTTGCAAAGTACAAGTCTGGAGTTTTGTGCAGGAGCAAGTGGGTGATCTGTACTGGCCTCTGCTCTATGAGCAGTGAACAGCAAATTGTGGCCTTCTAAAGTGACCAAGGGATGCATCTACTGCAGAGGGCAATGTGGAAATGCACAATAAGGGAGACCTGGTGCCAAGTACCAATCTGAAACATTGACAAGCACTGGAAATGAGACCCATTGTGAGTGTTGGTGGTTTGGAAAAGGCACAGTACTCTCCTTGCTTACCATGAGGTACATGGCTCCGGAAGGCTGGACAGGCTTAAGGCCAGGGATGGCTGATAAGGCAGCATAACAAAGGTCAGCATTGGACTGAAAAGCAAAAAAGGAGAAATTACAAAACAGAAATTACAGGAAGCACCTCAGCAAATGGAAGCCAAGCTCTGGACTGAGTCTATATACAGGTTTGCCTACTGCAAATAAAGGCACAACAAATGCAAACAACATGGGAGATCACAGCCTTGAGTACAGCAGATGTTACTGAGCTGAGCTCAGCAAGTCAATGCCAAAGACTCCATCCCTTGGGTCAGCAGCTCCAGCTGCAGGGCTGGGCTGCCTGAAACTTATGCCAGCCAGTATTTCTGCCCCAGTTACAATGGGCTCTCCTAGTCACAGACAAAATTGCACCTCAAAGTGGGATAGGAAAGGATGATGAGCTAGAGATACAAATCCCTCCAAACAACCTGTGAACAAATCTTGCTGATCTGTTATAGCCTGTTTACCTTGAGAATGCTTAGGGTGTTGTGGTAGAACTCGGGTGGTGTTCGGCGTAAGATACGCTCCAGTGCTCCTTGCACAAGTGTACAGGGTCCCAGGATCCTTTGACTCAGTCTTACAAGGCCATCCCTGATCTGAGAAAACATCATGATATGGCACTCAGATGATGCTTTCCTTACGGAAAGGAACAGCTCCAAGGCCACTTACTTTATTTCTACATCTGTTCACACCCCTTTCTTCAGTGAGCACACAGAGTACTAAAGAACATTTGCTTGACTATTTTACCAGGTTCTGCAGACTATTTACAGTGTCATTCTCTGTTCCTCAGTTGCAAATTGTAATACCAACAGAGACAATGTTTGGAGCGTCCCAACCTGACTCAAACCAGGCTGGAATAAAGATAATACAAATAAAGTCAGAGCTGTTCCAAATACCACTTTGCATTTCCCTTTGGTTTGGGCCCACAATCCACACTTTCAAAGCCAGATAAGGACAATCAACATTAGCTTTTCTGCTCACTCATTTGGTCCTCTCTTCTCCCTCTTCCTCTGCAGAGAGCCTTCTAGGTGGAAAGGTCACTGCAGTAGATGGTTGTTCTTGTAACACAGCTGAAAAATAGCCAGATAAGGCACTGGCAGCACTGCAAGGTGCTTTGTTCTTACTCTTAAGAGAAACTATGTAAGATCACATAGACACCACACATGGATGCCACATGCTGGATAAGCCATGCAATACTTTCAGTGCACACTGGAACTATTTGAAAAGAGAATTTAGAAGGACACAAAAAGAACAAGGCACATATTAAGGACCAGCAGAGACAGGAATATGTTATAGTGTAGATGTGGCTAGAAGGCCATATCTGGGAGCACTTGGAGTAAGGAAGGGAAATGAAGAGCCTAGAGCTGCAGAAAAGCATGTAAGCACAATTCAGTTACACCCATGTCAGAGCAAAAGAGCAGTACCTGCCAAGACCTGGTGAGCCACACACTGAAGACTCTGCAAGTATGTTGCCATGACAGCAACACTCAGCAGTTCTTACCTCATTACCAAAGATGTCTCTCCTGTCATGAATTAGGATCCAGCCCATCCGCCAGCCAGGGACTAGCCATCGCTTTGCCAAGCCACCACAGGATAAAATTGGCACATTGGTGCTCAGAGTTGCAATGGGTTCATACTTGCAGTCAGCAAACACCTGTGACAGGAGACTGTGTTAGGGCTGTCCCTGCCTCCTGTTGTGAGAACTGTTGGGGTGTGCATGAGGCTTAACAAGAAAGGATGAAGGGAAATGATGGGAAATTGATGGTGAAGGCTCATGCCTTCAAGGTATGAATCTGGTAAGTAAGTGCACTCACATAAAAGCAGGCAGTTTGGGAAGAGGAAAGGAGCTGGATAGGAGAGGTAGCCCCAGCACTGTGTATCAAAGGACTGGGAGCTCCAGGCATGGACCCAGGCACAGGGAAATGGAGCTGTCCCTCACCTCTGGACACCTGGCTGTCACGGCCAAGGTGGATCAAAAAGGACAGGCAGCATTGGGGGTGAAAAGGTCTGCAACTGACACTCACCATGTCTCCGTAGATCTCATCAGCAAGGATGGGCACGCACTGTCTTGATGCAACTGCGGGAGAGAGGACATTCAGCCTGGCCAACCTGCATCCTCCATGGGAACAGACTTGCCCGTTGCTGCAGGGCCTGGCAGGGCTCTGAGGGAAGCTCTGTCCCAGGGTAGAGGGTCCCTGTCTTCCTCCTACAGACTGTTCATTCAGAAAGCCCAAGTACTGGAGATCCCTGCCCTGGCTGAGCCTAGTACTGCTCCAGTCTGTGGAGACTGGCAGCACAGCCCTCCCTCTGTCAGGTCAGGGCTCAGGAAGTACCGGGCTCCTGCGAACATACTCTCTGCAGAGCCACAGTGGAGAAACGAGCAGTCCAAACCACACAGGGCTTTTGAGGAAGTCAGACGCTGTGTATGCTCTTGACTGGATAAGACAACACCCTTACACTGAGCAGGCCCTGATTTCTGAGGTAGAGTCGGTCAGTAAAGTCCTGGGCCATGGTACTGCAGTGATCAAGACATGGACAATGTGGGCAGGCACTAGACTGTAACCACACCCCAGATACACATAGGCAGGCTCACCTGCCAGGATCTCCTGGAGGTGGCTCTTGCTGAACACAGAGCCACAGGGGTTCGAGGGGTTGTTCACAATGAGGCAAGCTGTTTTCTCATCCACCAGAGACTCCAAGTGCTCCAAATCAACTTCCCAGGCCTTCTCTGGCTAGTGAAGTGAAGGGGAAATAACTGTTGAGGAACTAGACTTGCCACATAGGGTGAGGTGTGCCAGGGCACCCAGGGTTACTCACATCCCCTTCACCCACTTCCCAGGCAGGGCCAGGGTATTTCTGAGAGGCAGAAATTTCAGGGCTGCCCCTGCCAGGCCTGCCACCACTTACCAAGAGGTTGTAGAGTTTGACCTCAATCCCCATAGACAATGCCAGAGTCTTGTAGAGGGAGAAGCCGGGCCGTGGAACCAGGATGTTCTGGCCTGGGTTGGCCAGCACTGCCAAGGCAAGCTCTATGGCCTGGCTGCAGCCACTTGTTAAGATGACATCCTGCAAAAAGCACAGAGGGGTCTGTGAGGAGGAAGCACAGTCACTCTGAAGTGCTTCAGATATGTGGGAGTGATGTAACACCCAGGCTTGGCTTTGACAGGTAGAGCTTCTAAGCTAAACAGGCAGCATCAGAACCTGACTGAAAGCATGAAACCTCCAACATCTGGAAAGCCCAGCCTCCTCCTGAGGAGGGTGGAAGTGAAGGGCTCAGGGCAGGGATGAAAGCAGCAGGAGGCCACCTTGGGGCAAAGGCCATCGGTGAGTCTTCAGTCCCACAGCTGGGTAGGAAAGGTGAGCTGGGGCAGGGCTCTCATGCCCTGTGATCTGGACACAGGCAGCAGCATGCTGCCTGCACTGTGGTGGGAGAACCATGACTGGGCACCAAGTACCTGGGCCTCCAGTGGTGCCTCTGGGCAGTTGTAGTATGCAGCCACAGCTTCCCGACAGGACTGGTAGCCTGAGGAAAGAGAAGTCAAACATGGAAGGGAGGTTTTTACAGACTGTTTGCTGCTTCTTACAAGTACAAGGCTTGCAGCTGCTGCCCAGAGCGGGGGAGCCCATTTGGTGGTGTCCCATGGTGGGAGAGACTGTCCTGCTTCAGGCCAAGCAGAATGCAGTCCCAAGGCTGGACCAGGATGGCCAAGAGCAGGGACAGACCTTGGGCAGGGAAGCAGGGTCTGGCTCCAGCATGTCCTGGGAACAGAACTGACAGCACTGATGGCACTGGGACAGCCCTCCCTGTCATCACATATAGGGTGAGGCAGGCACGATCTATGCTCTGTGTACACTTTTGGCATGAGCTGCAAACAAGGCTCATGTTGTTGGTGAAGTCAGGGAGCCCAAGGGGTTAAGGCAGATCAGAAAGGAGCTTGATTGCAACCCATGGCAGGAACACACAGTGCTATCCTCTTCTGGGTGCTTGAAATCCTGCTTGCTTTGGTGACTGTGGCAGCAGAGCTTCTGCAGGAGCTCCAGGCCTCAAACAGCCCATGCAGCAAAGAGCACTCAGGTGTATCTGCAGGACACACATACTTGGTGTGTTCATGTGACTGCTGGTGAGGACAGCTGCAGAGTGCCAATGGAAATACGTCTGTGGGCTCTGATACCTGCTGTTGGGTAGGGGCTGGCACATGCCTTCATCCAATTTTCACAGAATGAGCTTTGTCAACTTACCAACAGATGGAGCATAGCCATTGCACTGTCCTGAGTCCAAAACCTCCTTCACAGCCCGTGTGACCTCATCATTTGTGGGAAGGTTTCCAAAGACTGTTGGGTCTCCTATACAAAGATTGAAAAAATAGTACAGTTTTCACTGACTGTGACAGACACAGAACTGTGTGGTTGTCTGGCCTATCCCTTGATGTTCACACAAACTTGGTGCTTCAGAGCCCTGCAATCTGCCAGCCACACAGTTGACCCCAACACCCAGAGGCTTCAGCCACAGGACTATGCTCACCTAAGGACAAGGAGATCATAGCTTTCTTTGGGTTGGGTTCCACCTTCATGCTGTCTACAATGGCTCGGACAGGATTGAAAGTCTTCTTTGACATTTCAGAAGCCCTGACAGCCCATCTTGGCTTCCGGCCCTTTGCCTTCCCCAGAGATATGGTGTTCCCAGTGCTCTTGAGATGAACATCTCGCATAGGGGCATGGTCTCCACGGCCATTCACTTGGATCAGGTACGAGTCCATCCTGAGAGCTGTCAGTGCAAAGTGAATTTGCTGGGCTTAGTTAACCCATGTTGAACAACGAATATGCTCATTTGGTGATGCAGGCCAAAAGTAAAACTTCTAAAAGCTGTAAACCCTACCTACTACCTATGGACAAAGCAGCAGTAGCCAGTAGGGCTGTACTTGGTGCCATGATGCAGTGAAACCCCACACATAAGTGAGAGCACAATACAGTGGGGAAGAGAAATGCACTTCTCTGTGCTAGCTGCACCACTGCCCAGCATAGACCTGCTGTGCTGAGGAGGAGCAGGCCCCACTAACGCCAGCAGCAAAGAGTTAGCAGCATGTTGCAGTCACTGCTTGACTCCAGATTCAATATTCCTCTGACAGAAGGATCAGGTCACCCCCTTCCTCCCCTCAGCTATCAATATGCACACCTCAAGCTGTAACCACAAGGACTGGCCCACTATGTGTGTTCACATCCAGAACGTTCCTCCAGTCTACAGACCGAAATGCAGCATTGTAAATCAATCTCAGGTGCCAAAAAGGTCATTCTTGTCCAAGGCTATCAGGATGCACTTCACTGTGGCAAGGTAGAGGTTAGACACCGGCCTATCTTAGCAGAGAACAGTCCAGCCCAGAGAGCCTAGATCAAAAGTCAATGCTTAAAAAATGGAGCAAGACTGATATGGCCAAGAAGAAAATCCAGAAGGCAGCACTGTTCCAAAGCAAAGGGCCTGTAGTCTCACTTGAGCCTGAGCAATAAGAAAGACACAGCAGAGGAACAAACAGCTGCCTTCAAGGCCCTAAAATGGACACAAAAGTAACTTGCACACCCCAGTATGTATACTCAGAGCACAAGCTAGACCCAGGCAGGAAAAGCCTTACTTACAAACTGCTGATGAGTCAGGGCTTTCCACCTGCAGGTGGGGACAGGACGCAGAGCAGGTAGAGACCTTCTGAGACACCAAGTCCATTCTTGCTGATACTAGTACACTACCTCATAATCCTGCCACAAAACGCATATGCTTTCTGTACTGTCCTTTTCCTCTGCTCCACTGAAAGGCAATTCAGTGAACAGTGGCCCTTTCCTGAGGGTAGTTACTTAACCCCACACTTGTAAATACACACAACACAGCTTTCCCTTCCTGGCTGCAGAGACTGAGCCAGAAGGGTTGTAGTGTTGCCTGGTTCAGGCAGGATTTGCTATCTGAACAAATTTCTCACTGTTTCAGTCAAGTTTACACCTAGAGATGCCCTGTTTTGCTGCAGTTACTCTACCAGCAGTGCCTTACTAGGCAGCTTATAGCCATTCAGATTGATCTAACAGGGTCACAAAGCAAGACTTGAGCTCTTCTGTAGCTTATACCTTCTAGGTTTCTTTTCTACCAGAAGAAAGGCAGCAGAAGAAATATACAGCAGGTCTGCACAAAAAACTGAGCTTATAAATGTCATACATCTCACTTCAGCAGCAGGGCTGAGTCCCAAATGCACAGTCTATCCCAGCAGAGCCCTCACACCACCCTGCAATGTGGTTCTCCCAAAAAGGTGAGCTGCAGACACAGGCACAACGGACACCTTCAGTGTAGGCAGCTGGGGAAGATCTCCCAGCTTCTCCCCTGAAAGAAGCGAGGTACCAGAGCATAGCATTTTACCTTCTACAGCACAGACAGGGAGACACCAACTAGCTTGGGGGTCCAGTCCCTAGTTTTCATGCAGGACAAATCCTCTTGAGAGGAAAGTCCCGCAAATTCTTGCCCATGAAATAATCCCCCAAACTGGGCGTTGGGACTGAATCTTTTAGCCATTGGCTCACAGAGAGGGCTGCTCTCCCCACCCAGAAATGACCTCTCCTCCCTTTTGCAACTGTCCTCACTCCAGACACCTGGAACATGCCACAGCATTATTAACTCTTTCTGGGGGTAGTTTACAGGACACAGCTTTGCTTTCTGGAGTACCTGGGCTGCCACCCTTTGGCACCACTTCCCTCAGTCTACAAAGACTGCTGGGGGCAAATCTGTGGAGTCCAGGTATTCCAGTGCTAGTATCTTGTAATTCACTGAGAGTGGATTGATGGACCCTAAAGCCCGAGGAAGCCATCAGTCTGTCCTGACCTCAAAGGCTCTGAGCTCCAAATGCACCAGCTGAGATGGGCCAGTTTGTGGCTTCATTACAATCAGGAGACATCTTCCTCTATAGGCTGAAGGGAGGAGGGCACTTCCCTTGCCAGTGTTTGGAGACAGCAGGACCTGAAGAATTTAAGAAAGTTCAAGTTGTAACTGGTTTGGGGTGCTTTTGCCTTTTCCTTTTGTTTGGTTGCTGCAAGACCCAAGCAAACTCATAATGCTGGCAGCCAGCAGAAATCATGCAATTCTTCTCTCTCTGATGGTATTGCAAAGTACAGATGACACCATTCCCAGAAGGCCCTATTTTGCCAAGTGATATGAAGCTATGCCTTCCTGTCTCTTGATTCCTGCAGGCCTAGGATAAATGATGGGCATCCGCACCTTCCCTGTCTTCCAAGGGCTGCTCCATGTCTTTCCTTATTGCTGTGACAGCAAATGAACAGAGACTGAAGAGTTGCTCAGGCACAAGAGGGACCTGCCAATCTTTGAGCAAACAGACTGCTGATGCCTTCACTGCAGAGGCCAGTACTCACTGTGATTTTTTTTCCTGTTTACACTGGAACTTGAGTGGGAGAAGGAAGGACCACTTGCACTCAACCCATGCTCACTACACCACCAGCAGTAAGGCTTCACCTCCCCAGGTGCAAAGCAGTGGCCCCTTCCCTCAGTGCTGGGGCTGGGCTGACACTGCTGCAGAGCCATGACCTGCCATTGGCCACAGTGCTGCAATGGGCACTGCTGAGGCCACAGTGGGGGCCACAGATTCAGGGCTGGAGGCTGGGAGGTGGTAGGGTGCAGCCAGCAGGCCCAGCCAGGGTCCCCAGCCCCAGACTGAAGGGCAGGTTTCCCATAGCAGCCACCCCTGAGGCCTTTGGACAAGGAATAGCACATCCTTCACAGAGAAACGTCTTGTACTGAAGCCATTTGGGCTGTTTTCTGCTGAGGACTACAGTTTCTCTCTTCTTTTGACTGATACCTGACAAGCAACCTTCAGAAATTCATGCAGACTCTCTCCATGCACCTATGGGTTATTTTCTTGCCTCCTCCAGCTGACCCCATCTCTTGCTATGCTGCAGCCCTGGCAGGGTTAAACATGGCATTGGGCTACCTCAAGGACAGTGCTGCATGTTCTGCCTAGAAACAATCCCCACACTGACGCAACCAGAGCTCTACCTGTCATACTGCACAGAGCAGTGGGGTTCAGGGGAGGGCATAGTGGAAGCTTGCTGCCAAGAGGGGAAAAAAATGTGGCTCTGGAGACATAGGCAGACCCAGTTATGTAAGTTTAAGGACCTGGCCAAAAGTGGGTTGAAGAGTGGTTTACAATGGCATCAGCGAGTTTCTCCTGCTATTACTATGCCCTTCTCCTCTCTCTGCATGACTCCAGTCCTTCTCAAGATGCCCTCACATGGGGTCTGCAGCCCTCTCCCTGCCTTGTTGTGCACAGGGCCTCCCAGGACTGAAGCATGAACACACAATCCAGCACTTTGTATTCTAGAAATATAGCCCAAGCCATCCTGGTACGGTGCAGTTAAAGAGGTATAGTGCAGTATGCATTTCTGCCAGCAAGGCTGCTGGCTGTCTTGACTGTCATGCCCTCTGCACTTCACTAGTTCGCACTAGCCCCTTCTCTGTAGTTCACTCCCTGGTGTCTCAGCAGCTCACCTCGACAGCTGTCCTGTTGCTTACCTCTTCAGCTCCCTCTTTCTTGTGTAGCTAGAGCAATTGATTTTTGTCTTTTCCCAGTGGAAGGAGAAACTAATAATGGCTTCAATGTTTTCTATGGTATTGCCTTGCTCTGGTACCAGGACTGCCCAGAGTTCCATTTCTGTCGACAAAGACGAAGCCAGTAAGACTAAGCAGTTCCCCTTTCAGGCCCAGCTGCAGTTACAAAGCAGGACTGACAAAGGGCTGCTTTGGGGAAGCACAGGCTCAAGCATCGCTGCACTGACAAACCTGTCTCTGCTGGGCTGCAGGTAGGTCATACACCGGGAGAGTTTTGTCCATGCACCCATTCAGGGTGTGCTGCTGCAGGAACAGGCTGCAAACTGGTACTCTGCATAAAAATCCTCTGGCATCAGTAACAACTCCTTTTACTAGTTACCCCATCATATTTTGCTTTCATTTCCAGCAGTTTATGTTTACTCCTTTCAGACACTGATACAGACCCAACCAGTTCAGGATTTGTGTGTAGCCTAATCTCTGTTTGGTCTCTGGGTCCCTGCATTTCTACTTGAATCAGCTTTTAATAACCAAATATGTGATTTCCCCCCTAGTTTTTTTGTCAATTTATTATTAGCGTCTCATTTAATGAGCAAACAGCAATAAAGCCTCCATGTCTCTCATGAATGTTGTGGCTGTCTATTGATTCTGACAGCATCTTTATAACACTGCAGCAGGTTTTCTGAAATGCAAGGGGCAAACCTTGTCTCTTACAGGTCAGGTCACATAGGTACTCTGAAAATGCACATAGTCACAGTTAAAGCTGCCTGGCAATGTGGGCAGGGCTGTTGTGCCAAACCTACGTGTATCTGCATGAGTCTCCATTAACGGTGGAGACTTCAGGTGATGGTTGTGCCTTCAGCAATCTTAATTGCTGAAATGGAGCATAGTACCTGTTACCTCTTTGCATAATCAGAGTAGAAAATCAGCTCAAAACCCAGAACAACAGAATAACAGAATTACCAAAAATATACAGCAGCTACAGTTTTTCTATCTGCCTGTACTTAGGCTCAATTTTGATTTGATTTCAGAAATAAAAATCTGAAAGACATTGAAATTGTACAGTCTAGTAGAAAAGCCTCATTCTGTAAAAGTACTCTGTGTACAGCAAGTTTTATGCAGGATGCTCTTGCCACCTGTGTGAACTGACCTTTGGAAAGCAGAATACTGGCATCTGGGAGCTGTCTGATCTCAGCACTTGCTTGGAAGGAGAACAAGGTGGCCCCCCCTGCACACAAACACAAGGCATTGCAGCAGGGACAGGGATGCTGCCTGCATAGGCTCCTGGTAGAGCTCTCCTCTGCAAGCCCTGGGAAGACTGAAAACAACTTCATTAATATACTTGACTTAATGAGCACCATCTCCCATTATTTGCAATTTCCCTCTGTCAAGAAAACTAGGGAATGTAAAAATCAAATCCTTTCATGGCCTCCCACAACACCAGTACCTGAAAAATGCACTGCAGCAACTGTGCTGGGCAAGGTGGACTGCTCTACCCAGCCACCAACCACTGTGGCCTGGGGAGAGGACAGAGTCCAGCAGCTGTGGGGGCCCTTCCTCACTCAGCCTGGGCACTGAGTCCATTGCAGGCATGTGAAACACACAGAGTGCACTCCAGCTACCTGAGGAATTGGCAGCACTGGTGAACTAAGGCCTGAGAGCCACAATGATAGACTTGCACGACCTGTTATGAATGCTGAGGAGAATGTTCCACAAAGTGTGAGTGTTACTGGTTCCTGGCTACAGGCACTGTGAAGAGAAACATCTTGTCCAGACTTGCACTTGTTTACATCCAGGTAAACATTATCCAGGTGAGTGCATATCCTGTGTTTGAGTTACGACTTCAGAGATGAGCTGTTGCATGATATGTCGTGGCAGCTGTTCCCCAGTGGCCTTGGAGCCACTGGGACAGTGACCAGATGGTGGGGGTGAGGTGGAAAGGGGCACAGTGGTTTTGTGAGGTGAGATGACACTGTGAGCTTGCAGTGGGTGCATGGGCAGCACCAGCACCTCCTTCTTTCAAGAAGACAGACAGGCCAGCCCCCCGTATGACTGAATTTGAGCCCCAATGATGGAAACCCACCGTCTGCCTGACCAATCTGCTCCTGCAACAACTGCTTGTCTCTTTACAAAGTCATGGAGTTGGTGTGTGATGGAGAAATATTGTATTTTTTTGTGGGTGCTTGAAACACATCCCTTTTGCTTCAAGCTAAGCTCACTGTTTTCTGACCAGCAGATAGAGAGAACAAAGTATTTCCCTGCTCTTGACAGCAGCTTTTGACAAATTTGCAAGTTGTTCAGACACCTCTTTATTAACAAGCTTGCAAGTTGTTAACAGATACCTGTTATTTCAAATGAGATCACTGCAATCAGTCTTTTCCTCATAGGCTAGATTTCTAGAGCTTTCTTTTGCTTTCCTCTGGATCCTCTCCAGCTGATCCACTTGCCTCTGGAAACAGTGTGCAAGACTGGAGGCCAAAGCAGTACTGAAGGGGGGGCAGGATTTCTTCATGCGTCCTACATGTGACATTCCTGTTCATACACCCTAGCAATGTTAGCTTTTTTCGCAACAGAATGACATTGTGGACTTCAGTTCAGTTTGTCATTCACAATAACCTCCAGTTCTTTTTTTCAGTACTGCTGTATCGTCATCATGCTGCAGTCATTGTCCCTGTGATTATTTATTTATGTGGGACAGTCAATAAATCTGGCTGTGGTGTTCAGCAGTGATTGTGCTGCAGCTTCCAGCTGCCTCACACTGGAGAAATATGAAGCAGTTCATGACTTGCTTCTTCCACTTCACCCTCCAAGTTCCCAGGGAGGGCATTGAACCAGGTCAGAGCTCTTGGTCCATGGCAAGCCAGGCCAGGCCCTTCCCTCCCTCAGTGCAGCAATGACATCAGGAGCAGCTAGAAACAAAAGAGCCAAAAATAAAATTTAAAAAATTAAAAAGAGAAGCCATAACAGTGGTGAAGACCAATACTGCTATCCTTGGCTTCCTCATGCTCTCTTCTGCTGACTGCTATTTTTTGCAGTAAGAATGCAAACTCAGATGATGATGGTGACCAAGCTCAGCTGTGTTATTTTGAGTAGGAGTTAAGTGACACAAAGCATTTTTTTATGATTTCTCATTATAGAAAAGAAGTGGAATAAGATAGTCTCAATTCCATGATACCTCACTTGTTAGCCACAAACACTCTAGTAAAACACTGAACATATCTCCAAATCAACAGAGCGGTACCTCCCAGCTCTGTCTTTGAACAAGTAATTCCAGCCCAACACAAATCCAAGGAAAGCTTCTACTCAGGTTGTTGGATGACCAGCAGCAACACTCTGCATAAGAAATACTTATTTCATCCCTTCTTGTCACTTATGATTATTCAGCTTAGTTCTTCCTGGCCCTTTCATGTCAGTTAAAAGCTCTACTAAACCAAATGGCCCTGTGCATCATCCTGAAAGTTTACAAAGGGTTGATAAAGATTTGAAACTTATTCTGTGCATGGCAGCAAGGAGGCCTGGGTTCTGGCACATGAACATGAATGATGCAGAATATGCAGATGAAAAGGTGCGTGCAACAGCCTCATTTCTGAGCATCTGCACTACCTCCAGAGTCCTCGTCCTAAGCCTCCTAGAGCTTTCCCATTTCCTAACAGCACACAACTCCTATCCCCTCTATCAGAACTGGGTGTTGAAACAAGGGTTCTTTTGTTTTCATTCTCCCTTATCCGCAAACTAAGTAAATTTTAAGATGACTTTTCAGATCTCCATTCCATTGTGGAATCAGGTGAAATGTTGAGGAGAATGTTTTCCTATAGCGCTGCAGTGCAGAAGTATTGCAGTTTATAGGCTTCTCATCCTATCAGTCTATAGGATTGTTGCTGTTGCTGCTGCAAGGACAGAAGACGGAAACAATCTTACTGTTGCCACCAGTGAGGAAATGTATTTCTGCATCTTAGTGACAAATTTGGACCTCTCAGGGCACATATTCAGGCACTATGTCTGAGATCTTATAGTGTAACTGTTGCCCTGAAAATATCTGTTTTCCTAAATGCAACAAAAGACTTTTCAATGCTAGAGCTTTTACAGGTAGTGTTTGGCCGCACTCTTGAATAAAAATATTTCCTCTGGATGTGGAGTTTTCAGTGCTTCCCTTTGTGTTTCCAAATTGTCCTTCTGTTTACTGTTCTCCCTTTTCTGAATCAGCTCTGCCCTTACCAGCCCTGAGAAATGCTGACACTAGTGCACGGATGAGATCTTGGACACTCGCCTTCACTCCAGCCAGCACCAATAACCAAAGAAGTAACTCACCACCTCCTCTGCTGGCAGATGAGGCTGCTGTGCTCAGGCACCTGCTGGGACAGGAGGACAGATTGGCAGCAGGACACTACTGCCAGTAAAAAGGTCACATCATACTCTCTGAAGTGGCCTCCAGCAAACCGACACATAAGAGGTCAATTTGGTTCTATATAGATAAATATAAGTTAATGTATCTAAAGAAAATTACCTGAATGTGGTTTTCCAAGTGCTTAACTGGAACCTGACAACTGCACTGCAGGACAGATCGCAAGGTGTTCGTGACTGTACCTGGAGAGACAGGCTCTGTGCTGGGGCATCTGAAGAAGCAACAAAATGCTGCACATTGCCAGGACAGGGCAGAGGCACTGGTTCTGCTGTGATGTAAACCCTGGCTGCACTCATGTCTTGAGTGCTGCATGGAGGTGCAGACACCGCATCACAGGACAGGTTTAGGGGAGTTAGGGCAGGTTAAGAAAAATGCAGCGGATACAATGCCAGGATGGTGACATTGCTATGTGCGGACAGACAAAGAAGGCTGGGCCTGGGGCTTCATAAAGGAACAGAGCAGCAGGACCGAAGTCTAGAGAGGCATGAGGTGGCAGACAAGCTGAATGAAGAACACTTCCACCAAAACTCCCAGCACAGGAAAAAGTGGAACTTGTAAAATTGTGACATTTTATCAGTTTCCAATGGGTACTAAAAAGCACATGGTCACTGGCAGGTGGGAAGCCTGGGGACGTTGTCGCCGCAAGGGGCTGCGGGGACAGTGCCAGTGCGAGCGAAGGGGAGGGGCACACCTGCGAGCAGCAGGTGAACTGTGAGCAGGTGCGGGAAAGCCGCGCACACTCGGGCGGGGCCGGGCCGGGCCGCAGCTTCCACCGCCTTCGGCAGGCCTCGGCGCGACCGAGGCGAGCACCGGGCGGGCAGGACGGAGGTCGCCACGTTGGCACTACCCTGAGGCGGGCGGTGCCCAGGGCCGGGCCATGGCGGAGCGGGGCTGCCCCGGGGCCGCGCGGGAGGGGCGCGCCGGGGCGGGCGGCCGGTGAGGGCGGCCGGTGAGGGCGGTGAGGGCAGCGGGGGGGTGAGGGCAGCGGGGGGATGAGGGCCCCGGGCGGTGAGGGCAATGAGGGCCGCGGGAAGTGAGGGAGCGGGAAACGAGGGCAGTGGAGAGCGAGGGTCGCGGGCGGTGAGGGCAGCGGGCGGTGAGGGCAGCGGGGAGTGAGGGCAATGAGGGCCGCGGGANTTGAAGGGCCCGCGCAGGTCGCCGCCATCCCCTCCCTCCGCTGCCCTCAGCGCCGTGCCCGGAGCAGAGCCGGAGGAGCCGCGGGAGCGCCGCCGCTGCCGGTACCTGTGCACGGCCCGCGGTGAGTGCGGCGGGGCGGGGGCCGCGCCCAGCGCCTCGCGGAGCGGCCGCCGACCGGCCTTGGCCTTCTCTGCAGGCTGCTGCCACATGGTGCAGGTGCTGCTCGCTGCGCTGCTCCTCGTGTGCAGCTCCGTGTCCGGCGGCCCGGCGGGGGGATACACGGGCCTCCCCGCCCTGGGGGGCATCTACTACTACCACTACGGCGGGGCCTACAGCGGCTTCAGCGGAGCGGAGGGGGAGCGAGCCCAGCAGCTTGACCAGCATTTCTACCTCCTGAAGCTGCCCATTGCAAAGGCAGCGATGGCCGCGGGAGGGTGTTTCCTGGTCTTCTCTTGTATTCTTATTTTGATTGGTGTTCTACGGGTGTCATGGCGTTTCCCTGCATGGCTGCTAATTGAATGCACCCTGGACATAGCGATTGCAGTTGGCACAGTGCCTGCTCTGTATTATTTCCTCCATTCTCTCATGGGGGTTTATAATTCATCAGTGTGCAAAGAGAGAGAGCAGCTATATCAAAGCAAAGGCTATCGGGGCTTCTGGTGCAGCCTGCACGGGGCAGAGGTTGCTGCTGGCCTCTTAGGCTGCATGGCCACTGTGGCATACCTGTCCAGTGCAGTCCTGGCTGTCAGAGGGTACAGGACAGTTCACCAACAAAAACAGAAGCCAGGACAATTATAAGAGCTTTCCAATAATTGCTCCACTCCAGTAATGGCCATGATTTTTGCCACTCTCCTGAGATGAAGCAGTATGCTTTCCTTGCTTCTGGGCAGTGCAGCCTTAATGCTGCAGTAGAACACACACCAAGTGGGCATAGCTCTAAATATGGTAGAGTGAGGCTATTCCTAACTTGAATTTGCATTATTGAATTATTAATGCATCAAAGCTAATCCAGTGGCTTGTCTCCTGTCTCCCAGGCAGCTGTTCCATCCCACTGTCTAGTGTCCCATTCTCGTCCAGTGAGGACTTCTACAAGTCTTGACACTACATGCTTCTGCTGATAAACAGCTTTGTGTGCCCAGAACTGTCTATACAAAAGGCACGTGACTTCACTGAGAACAGAGCTCTTAAATACAAGTGATTGGGGCCTATGGTTGTGGCAGCTAAATATTGCTTCTTGTAGGTCTCTTGGAATTAACAGGACAGCATGAACATGGCATTTATAAGGCCATGAAAAAATCCTGAAAAAAAACTTGCAAAATGATGGATACACTCAGTATAACTTGTGACACAATGCCTTTTCAAACTCCTGGAGAGGGCTCATTTTTGTATGAAATGGTCTTCTATGTAACTTGCATACAACAGTTTTGCTGCAAAAGATGTCCTGAATTGGGATAATCAGACAAAATCTTTAAGAGATCAAAGGAGTGCCTTAATGTACAAATATATCGCTTTCAAAATACATTTTTAATGTACAAGCTGGGGAAATGAGATGCTGGTTTTATGCTTTTGGGTATTTTTTTAGAAAGACTATTATAGGAAATTTAACTAGGAAAAGTAACACTAGAATCACCAAGTTGTGCCTCAAAATAAAATGTCACTTGAGAGCAGCACCCATTATGAGTTGTTCATATAAAGATGGAACCATCATGGTCTCACAGACCAGTTCTGCCCATATTAAAAAAAAACTAAGCACACCAGAAACATGCTTTGCCTTGGACATATCGCCACTTTCACCGGCACCAGTGACTAAATCCTCACAATTACCAAAACCACGGAACATTGTTGGAACTGGAGACAGAGAGTAAAACAGATGCCAAACAGGAACATGCCAGGTGCTCTGGGGTTTGATTTCCCCCACTCCTTAGCACCTAGATGCATCAAGTGTCTCAGCACGGGGATTTATGTGGACAGCCCACTGTAGTCCTATTCCTGTTAACATTTCTGTATTTCCCCTTGCTGCAGTTACTTCTAAAGAGCTGTACAGTGCTATTTAGAGCAAGTTCACAGGGCAGGATTCCTCTAGCAGGCAACAGAAAGCTGCCTTACTAATTGGTATTATGAATTCCACCCTCAGTGTTCTGCAAGTAGCTTTTGTATGGAAGGCTAATGAGGGAAGTAGCACACAAAGCTCAGTGAAGGAAAACTTGCAGCACAGCTGCTGTTACACACAGCTACTTTTGACTGGGATATGCACAAAGTCTCTCCAGCACAGTAATAGAATCAGAATAAACTGTTAGATGAAAGTAAAAATTTTTATTGAGAAGTCAGACGAAAATTTGATGCAAAAATATTCTTCCTTCCTGAACTGCTCTATACATTTGAATAAAGAATCAATGGACTAGTGTTTTTCAGCAATCTGATGTTATTTGCCTCTCCAAAGCAATATGAACATAGGCCAAAGTGCTGAAGGTGCATTCACTGGACAACCTACTCCACACACAATAAAAACAGGGATTGTTATAGGTGCATGCTAGAGTGGGATACAGAAAATACTCTCCTTTTTAAATACAAAAACAACAAAAAAACCATGAAAAAAGATAATTGTTGGTTGCAAGTTGGTGCACTGCGATGTTTAATTAATGTGCTGGGTCATTATAAGTCAAGTTTAAAAAAAGGCAACATTTTAAATGTGGAAAAAGAGGAAAAATACAGTCGAGTCTTCAGAGAGCAATAGAACAGCAAATGTTTGCACAGAACCAAGGAGGTGATGCTACTGCTTGAAGGCTTTTGGCACAGGACATGAAAGCCATCACCATCTGGAAGGAGTGCAGAAGCTCTGCAGGTCCAAGGCCTTAGGTGTGGCTGAAGGTCCTGTGTACTAGGGGAAGGATCTCAGACTTCACAGCAGCCTGTCCTGGAGAGGGAGAAATACTTGCTCCTCCTTGGAACACGATTTCATTCTCCCACCTAACTGAGGATTCTGGTCTGGTATGAACAGTTTGTGATGCTGCCTTCACTAGGCCTGTTTGTGGTGCTTGAGGCAACTTAGAGGATATCCCTTATCCTGAACACCCCAACTACCCATCACTGAATATAACCTTTAGGGGTCCCATTTGCAGAAGCCTCGTTTGGACAGGACAGCACAGGCAGGTACCTTCAGGGTACCTTTGTCGGTGAGGGCACTCATCAGCAGAGCCAGAATTACTGAAGAGATGGACCAACCAGCTTCCCATCCTCATGTGGCTGTGGCTGTGTGAGTGTGGCAGGGCTGGCACTGCTCAGCCGGCATGACAGCCAAGCTGAGTACCTCCTCTAACAGCAAGTCTGAATGAGTGGGGCGTTCCCAGGGATGTGGCTACGTGGAGATGATGTATCTGTGCAAGACCCACAAGAAAAGGGAAAGGGACAGGAGAACAGAAGAGAACCGAGAAAACACTTTATATCCCTTGCTGAGAGTCCTTCAGTAGACTCACCTATTCATACCCGTTCCACCTACAGCAGTGCTCCTCAAGAGCTTGAAATCTAGGGTGATGTTACTAAGTAAGGTAGGGAAAACACAGAGGGAGGCAGAAAAACAAAAGGTGGTGGAGGAAAGCAACTGTGACTTGTCCTCACCAGACAGATGAAGATAACCCAGCCATACCACTGTCTGACCAAGGTCAGAAAAAACCCCATTTTTTTGGATGACAGTGACCTCAAAGCATGTCTCAACACTTCAAATCTTGTGTTAGAAAAAACAAGACATTTGCATGAAAAAATGATGCCAGTGACTTTACTGACACCCAAAACTGGGAATAAGTAGCACTTTTCATGATAAACAGGCACCATTCTTAATGCATGAAAAAGATTTTGGATGAGTGGAGAAAAAGCTTCACAATGCCATGGATGAAGTGGAAAAGGAAAAGCTTAATCTTCAGAAGATGCACATGGAAGATATGCAGAAGCTGCTTGAGGACACCAATACTCAGCCAAATAGAGGAAGATTATTTCGAACAGGTAAAGAAAGTCAACTCAGGCTGTGCTGCCCAGTGTGAGACAAACAGTTCATAATACCAGCTTAAGCAGAGAAATCTGCAGACTCTACCTAGTAAGGAAGAAAATAAACCATGTCTTCCATGACAATTCACACCCACAGAAAATAGGAGCTGGCTGTATTAAAACTGCCACCACTATGAAGAAGAGCAGTTCAGAAATCTGGATGCTTCATTGCAAAGCTGTTTTTCTTAGTCCTTCAACACTGAGCTAGGTAGAGCCATTCATTACTGACTCCTTGTGGAAACTCCACACAGTGCTACTGGTTCAGACTGGCAAGGACACACTGGAGTTTCCACATCAGTGCAAGAAATAGAGACCTGATTTGCATTAACATCTGCCACTCCTGGAGTGCAAGGTTTGTCACAGTCTTACTCAGAAAGAAGGGTTTCTGCATCAGTCCCATCCTGGACAGAGGCTGTTCTGCAGCCCTTCCGAGTATCAGAAAGTGTTGGGCTATGCACAGACATTTGGTAAAGTTATCACCAGTGACGGAATCAAAAGTTGTAGTTAAATACATTGGGATGAGCCTTTTCTGCATACTTATATGATGAGAACATGAAAGAAATTTGGAGTTTAGCATTTGAATCTTTTCTGCTGTTGTTTCTCTGCCTAAGGGATTCAAATGCTGTTGTTTTTGTGATTCTAAGAATTAGCTTCAATCTCCAGTTCCAAATGAAATGGGCATTTAAACAATGAAAAACTGTGAGTATAAACTTTGGAAAAAGTTGGGTTGTTTCATGATTACATTACAAGTAGCACAAAGTGTATCTTTAAATGTTGTTCCTCATGCCTGGTAAAAATACATTTTTTTCCCAGTGAGAAGAAATTCAAGGTGCTTTGAAATTTTCAGTAAAACTCCATTAGATTTTGTCAAAAGATCTATATTTACATTGACAGCATCCCACAAGTAGTCTGCACGGAATTTCCATCTTGAGTAAGGCCCAGATTTGATCCTAAAATAGACAACTCAAGCCCCTCAGATTTCTTCAGAAGAAACTCTTTTCTTCCTAAATATAATTAACAAAGAAGAAAGAGCACTAGCCCACATTACAGTCACAATTACTGCACCACTGACATGACTTGGGCAGCTGCAGTCCAACTCTATCAGAAAGGAAGACAGGTCTGCATGTTACAGGGGCAATGGTCTCCACAACCCTTACAAAGGTGACAACACAGGCAGCCAACTTACACCCTGCACCAAAAATCCTCCTGGAAACACAATGCATCTGAGTGCAGACTGGCCTGTTCACCATTAGTGGGACTGTTTTAAATATCTTTTTCAGTGCTGACAAAGACATTGCTAAGATGAAAAGTTCTGTTTTAGCTTTTGTACTGAAAGCTAAGCAGGAATAAGTATGCTTTCACCTCGTTTGTGGCCAAATTGGGCATGTTCCATGAAATGCTGGTTGCTGGGAATTTGGAATATGATTCCTGTTTTCAAAGGCAAGCAAAGACGCTGTAGCTTACAGTGCAGATGTTTGTGTTGTTGGAACAGAGCACTAGATGCTTCAGGGCAGCCCCACTGCTTGCCAGCCCTGGAGCAGCATAGTGCTGCTTCCAGCTTAGCTCCCCTGACTGAGCACTGAGACAAGCACAAGTTCCTGGGCTTATCCCGTATCTTCTGGATACAGGAAGCCTCTACTCTGAAGCATCCATGCTAGAGGTGGCCAAGCTGCTGATGAATTGGGTCTGTGCTCTGCAGCAAGAAGCACTAGCTCTACAATTACCTTGATCAACCAGTCCAGAGCTGATCTTTCCTATGCTCTATATAAAATGCATAGTTGGCACCTGCTTATCACTCAGCTATGTATTTTCTCATCCTGCACAAGATTATCTCATCATAACCCTCACTCTTCCTGCACTAGTTCTGACCAGAAGATTGGTAACCCCAGTCCTCCACTGCCCTACCAATATCCATTGGGAAAAGCCCCCAGCATATCTGCTGTGGAATGCTTTCTCCCCTAACCCTAAATAATAAAGTGCTGGGCTGAAGGGGAGAACAGCTTAAGTGCAATCAATAAAAGTGCTTGCAATTAATGTAGGAAACCATTTTAAGGTCAGCTTCATTGCAACTGGCTGTATTCTTTCAAGGAATAATAAAGTCAGGTGTTGGGGGAAGGGCAGGACACTGCATCAGAAATATTCACAGGACTCTCTAACACTGAACATTTCCCCCTCAGCAGCCTCCTCACCCCAACCACACATGTACACCAGCCCCTTTCCTGCAGAGCTGGCAGAACTGCGGGGTTTAAGGAGTTACATACGGTCCCAGTCACAGAGCTCAGATGCTGGTCTGAGTGCTCCTAGAACAACTGAGACTCTGCAGTGAAAAGTGGACAGCCCAGACTGTGGCACTCCTGATTCTTCCTCGACTCCATTAAGGAAGCAGCAGGTGCCTGTACTCCTTGCAGATCCCAGTTCTGCTTGGAGGGCAATACAGCCCTTATGAAACAAGAGCTTCCTGGGACAGACAGGATGGGAGTGGTACTCATAGGGTTACAAAGCTGTGTCAAACTCATCTGGCAGGGATGGTGCATGTTCCTCTTTTGACTCCTGATCTGCTCCATTCTCCTGGTGCTGCTTCATTTGTTCCTTCACTTCCTCTTCTAGATCAGGTGGCACCACAAATTGATCTTCTGGCTCCATCTGGGATGGAGCAGCAAAATAGCCTGTCTTCTTTTTGGGTGCCTCCGTGGCTACTTCGATGAGGTTGAGGCTCTCCTCCAAGGGCACTATGGAGCCATTGGAAAGCTTCTTTCCATAAAGACAACATGTAGAAAGAGATTTTTGCAGTTCACACTTTTCCTTGACCCCTCTCTGCACAGTGTTGCTGTTTACGCTGTTCTGTCTCCGAATGATGAAGATGAGCCCAGAGTCATCCTCTGGCCCTGGTGCAGAGGAGCTGTATTCTGCAGTAAGACATTCAAACTCCAGGCCCTTGCCTTTACAGCAGTGGATGTCCACCTCTACCTCCACTTTACTGCCATTCGTCATAACACCTTCCACAGGCTGCTCATCATCGCTATCCAGACCATTGTCAGACTGGTTGCTGGAGAAGGTGGCACTGGAAGGTTGGCGCTGAAATATGCTTGAGGGTGGCACAGGATGTAGGCTGCAACGTCGCTCTTGTCGTGGTAGCAAACTGCTGTCAAGACCAACAGCACTGTGTTCATCTGAAGCAGTAGAGCCCACCTCACTGCTGACCTCAGAAGCAGACAGTTCACTAGTGAACTCTGAAGCAATTCCACTGCTAGATGAAGGTGTTGCTGGCTTGGTGGTGGTTGAACTAAATCCACCAGGACCTGTCAGAGTGAGGCCATGCATCTCACACGTGCAGTTGTCCTCACTGATGTTCAGACACACCACCATTGCACCTACATTGTCTTGGCAACCATAGCTTTGGGCTAAAGTGCAGAGTTTCTTTGCAGCAGCTAGTGGGTCATTTAGGTGCCGCACGGCTGAGATGGCCTCTGCATAAGAAAGGTGTTCCCAGAGAGCTTTGTTCCCTAGAAGTAGCAGCTCATCTTGTACAGTCAGTGGTATCGAATTGACATGTGGTTTGGGCAGGATCCAAGGATGCAAGTACGTGCAGCCCAGCATCCGAGTACAGCAAGTCACACCATTGACCTTATTGTCCTACAGACAAGAGAAACAAGGCAGTAGTACTGGATGTGCTATTAGATCATTTGGAGAGCAACCCTTCCCCTGCCCATATGCTGGTTTGGAGCCTTGAGAAATGCCAGTTAGACAGCTCCACTATAGGAGAAAGGGACTTAGGTGCAAGTACTACAGCACAGACATTCACTACCTGATCAGAAGGTACAGTAACTCCCATCACGCATACTGGCAATAACACACTTTTACCCTACAATACTGTTTGTGGCACTCTGAAGAATTGTAGCAGAATCCTCTGAAATGTGCAGACTACCTGCAGCACACTGATCAGAGAGTGTCACTCAGAAGTCTTATACAAAATGTATTTTTTTCAGTATGAGTGAGATAGTGACTTTTGACTTTCTCAGTGCAAGGCAGATTATTCAGGCATTAAATAACTTCTGTGTATTATCTGAACTATTTCCCTCTTTATTAAAATGTAACTGCATGTCATGGGTTTGGCTGATGGGCCTAAGTTTGGGCCTGGGAGTTCAGATTTAGGCCTGAAATTGTCAGCTGCCTTCAGCTAGGCTGAGCTAGCGAGCAGCTGACCTCTTCTAGCCAATAGTATTTTTATTCCACCCCATCTTACATCATCTCAATAGGAGTAAAATCCAGTGTGTGGGTGTGGCTTAGTGCAGTTCCACCATGGCTGAGCTGCAGGGAAGACGTGCTACCGGTCTGATGCCCTGTTAGGCCTCGCTCCTACTATTGCCACTCCTTGCCTTTTGTTTAATTTCAGGGAAGTAGAAATATTTTGTTGTTACTCTTTCTGTTCTTGCTGGGTGTCTTTTGGTTTTGGAGTACTTATGAATCTAGAGTAATACCTTTGTATTAATTGGGGAGTGGGAGGTTATTTCTTGTTACATATAACTTGTGTGTGTGTTATATTGTAGTTTTCTTTTAATTTTCTCTTTTCTGTATAAATACATGTAGTTAGTTTCAGAAGAAACCTGGCTTTAGAAGTTTTTTTTTCCCTCTCCCTTTTCTTTCTCCCTTTGGCTGGTTGGGGGGAGGAGGACCCTTTTTCTCTGTACTTGAGCAGTTAGCGTTTTGCCAGCTCAACCCAAGACAGGTTGTGGACACTACATCCTGAGGAAGAAGAGTAGTAGGTAACTCACACTGTTTCTGTAATCTGGATAGATGACCTCCGTCTGCTAGACAGTCTCCTGGCCAGCCTGGCAGTGATCTTTTGGACAGAAAAGCACCCACAGCCCACAGTCCCTTTTCCAAGTCAGTGTATACAAAGTATACAGCTTCTCCAGTGTTTTGAATTTAATTTCAGTGTTCTTAATTTCCATATACTCTGGGTGTTCATGTTGCTGCTGCCATCAACCATTAAAACCCAGCAGAGGACACATGCAGGGAGGTCTCAGACCTTTCACCTTTATTTTTCAAAATCCATTGATGAGCCAGTTTCTAAAGCATTTAATGTGCTATACTGATCCCACAGTTATTTTGAGTGCTATGGTGCAGTGTTACAGCACCTTGCAGAGCTATAATACAGTGACAGATTATCCCCATAATCTAACACCACTTCTAACAACTTGGTACTTTTTAAAAGACTCACCTAGCATAAAACTAAAGTGATTGGCACTGATTTCTCAAGATCCTTACTGACGCTGTATTTTTTCAGTTCCTTGGAACTTCCCTCTTACTTCCATGTGTGTAGAAAGTTAACCTTTACAGGGTTCTCTAGAAATAATTTTAATACTTTTGCATAAAACCAGTCATCCTGTACCTGTAGTTCTCAGGCCATAATGTGTGTTTTAGGAACAGCTAATTTTGAACAGCTAATCAGCAAAAGCAGTAGAGCACGAAGCACCAGACAAGTCACTCAGACACCTGCATGTCACCCTCTCCCCTGCAGTGTTGTGTTGGCAGCAGAGCTCATGTATTTGTACCAAGCTTTTATGGGAGGGTGGAAGCTGAAGTGAAAAGGGTCCAAACCAACCTCTGTTATAATGGCTTTTTGCTCCTTGACCCTCCTGGCTTCTTCTGGACATTGTTCAAGGCTGAAGACTTTGGAAAGAGGCAGTGGTTTTCCACTTCGGCACAGAATGGCTTGGCACGTCCCCACATTGGCCACTGTTAGAGAAAAGTTGCTGGCTGGATCAGCCACCTCATGATGAATATAGCACAGGACAGCAGAGGAACCCAGCTTCTGCCCAGCCATGCCCAGCTTCCTGTGGGAGGAGAAGGTGTAGGAGGCTCCAGACTCCAGTGACAGGCATTCTGGAAGGCTGCCTCACCCCACCTAATACATTAAGATACCAATGCAGGTCCCACCAGGACCAGCTTGCTTACTGTCCTACCTGTGGGAGACCAAGAAGGTGTTGGACATGAACATGGTGTCTGACTGCTGTACCTCCTCCAGGAGCACATCGGCCATAGTGCATTGCAGCAAGCGTGGCAGTTCTTCGTTCTTGTCCCCATCAAACATGCCATACACAGCCTCCACCCCCTCTGCAAAGCTCCCCAGGGCCAGGGATGACACACACAGCCTGTTAGAAAAGCATACAAGCAAAGTTAGTATTGTCTCTAAAGATTACATGGTGCCCAAAACTACAGCCATCAAGCACCTTGCTGTGAGCGCCCTTCTCACAGGGTAGCAAAGCCACTGTCCCTACAGTCACTGCCCCGGGAGATGTACAGCTACAGTTTATTACTGGAACTCCCAAACTCTCCTTGACCACACGCAAGAGAGGGCAACAGGCACAGCCAGAAAAAGAAAAAGCATCTCTGGTAGAATGGGAAGGAAAGTCCAAGTGTCCCAGAACAAGTGCGAAAATTGAGAGAAAAGACAATGTGGAGGCTTGAGTTACCAAGACTTAATAAGAGATCTGGAGAGACAAAGGGATGGATGAGCTCTTGGGCAAAACAGGTCTGCATGGGTGAGCACTCTGCCCAGCACTCTGATAAGACAAAGTGTCAGCATCCAGCAGACCACAATACTCACTTATTTCTTTGGCCTGCCATCTCAGCTACTCCGTGACTCCAGAAGGAAGAAGTGAGTGCCGAGTCTGCCATGAGGGAGGGCTTAGCATCAATCTTCAGTGTAGTAATGTGACTACAGAGAGAAGAGAAGTCATGCACTTCTAGACTCTGCTGAACAGTTTGTGGCCATAGGACCTTGTCCAGTCTAGAGTTTTAGACAGCAGTTTGTGGAAAGAACTGCATTAAGGAGTGGAATTTAAGGTCTTGGCCTTCTGGAGATGTCTGGCTGCTCATGCTGCTGCCTTCAGATTTTTATGTATTTGTAGATTTTAATATAGCTGTATAGTTTCTCACACTTAGGTAGAAGCTGACAGTTTCTAGACCCCTTTCTCACAGTTTGTGTCATATTCCTTAAATTCTGTTTCATGTTCTTTTCAAGGAATGAGACAGCTGACAGAACGTCATACCATCTGAAAAATTGATTGCTCTGATGTTTTGGACCTAGACATTTTCCTACCTACAGACAGAAGTCTCAGCTGCCTCAGGTAGGGAACATTATAACACTATGCAGTGTTGTGATACACACTTTACTATCCCATTTCTTCTCCTTGGAAGGGTTACCCATCTCCCTGTGCAGGTGGTCACTAGTGGATTGATATCTCAATGGCTCACCTGAAGATATCCAGTATCTTGTGTTCTAGCACCAGGTTTGTGTTTCCGCTCAGGTCCAGCTCTTGCAAGGCACCTGGCAGTGCCTCAGGGATTAGGATTTCAGTTAACTCATTGCAGCTCAAGTCCACAAACTGCAGTAGAAACAAACAGCACAATGACAAAGAAAATACCCTTTATTGTGTCATGTCATCAGTTACTCCAGTGCTCCTTACACAAACATCATACAGCCCTGTTACTGATTGTTTCCCACATACAAGTCATGAAAATGGGTCTGACTTGTCAGGAGAACAATGATTTATAAGCAACAAAGACTTGTAACTTGCAATAGTCAGGACTCCAATACTGAAAGACTAGGTCACATTAAAGATAAAAGAAGGCCTCTATATTCAAACCTGCCTAGCTATAACAACACTGTCCACTGAGTCAAATGCCAGAAACCAGAAATTCCGAGTGAGACAGGTTAAAGGTGAACGAGAGATGATCTTTGATCAACTCAGACAACAGATCTAGAATGCATACTCTGTGCCCTGTGCTTGGGTTGATCACAAAAAATCACAGAACCACAGAACCACAGAATGGTTTGTGTTGGAAGAGATCTTGGAGCTCATTTCCTTCCACCCCCTGCCATGGGCAGAGACACCTTCCACTAGACCAGGTTGCTCCAAGCCTCATCCAACCTCACCTTGAACACCTCCAGGGATGGCGCAGCCACAGTTTCTCTGGGCAACCTGTGCCAGGGCCTCACCAACCTCAGAGGGAAGTGTTTCTTCGTAATATCCAATCTAACCCTGCTGTCTTTCAGTTTAAAGCCATTCCCCTTGTCTTGTCACTCCATGCCCTTGTCCAAAGTCCCTCTCCAGCTCTCTTGTAGACATTTTAAGTACTGGATGGGGCTCTAAGGTTTCCCTGGAGCCTTCTCTTTTCCAGGCTGAACGCCCCCAGACTGTCTCCATAGGAGAGGTTTCCCAGCCCTCGGATCATCTTTATGGCCTCCTCTGGACTCACTTGTAACAGATCCATGTCCTTCCTGTGCTTGGGACCCCAGAGCTGCAGGCAGCACTGCAGGTGGGGTCTCACCTGAGTGGAGCAGAGTCCTCACCTCCCCTGCTGCCCATGCTGTGGGATCAGCCCAGGACACAGGGAGTTTTTGGGTGCCAAAGCGCATGGCTGGAGCACGTAGCCTCAGCCCAGGTACAGCATCTGCACTTGGCCTTGCTGGGATCTTC
The DNA here is from genome assembly GCA_013396695.1 of Sakesphorus luctuosus. NCBI lineage: Eukaryota > Metazoa > Chordata > Aves > Passeriformes > Thamnophilidae > Sakesphorus > Sakesphorus luctuosus. The sequence continues at coordinate 109,353 of VWZD01010534.1, forward strand.
AGTTTCTCTCCTAGCAGTTACTCTTCATTTTCCAAATATTCCTCTGGTATGTCTTTATATTCTCCGTATGAATACCTGAATACGGGGCAAATGCAGGATCTCTGGAAAGATGCTGATTTCATTAGAGTGTGCAATAAGTGTGTGAAGTAGCTTGCAGTTTGCAACTGTTGTAGGAATTGTTTTCAGTTTGTTGCCACTCAGATTCAGTTCTTCCAAGTGTTCCAGCTTACTAAGTTTGCTGAAAGGGAAACACAAAACCAGTGTCTTACAGATAAGTCACTATCTGAAGCTGCAGATGAGATATCCATAGACACTGGCCTTTATGAGCTACTTTTCCAATTTATTGACAGGAGACCAAAAGTCCTGAGAGATGCTTTAGTAAGCACACAGGGTCCCCAAGCCTGGCCTGGATTTCTACAACAGACAGGCCCCCTCGTTACCACTGCTGAAGCTGCACCATCCCCACAACTAGGTGTGTATCCCTTGGTCCCTCTGGATAGCACAACTAGAAGGACAGGAACACCTACAGACAACAGTACCCTATGCCAATCTCCCTGGACAAGCTTCTCCTCACTTCGTGTGTAGCAATGTCAGGCTTTTGTCATTAAGCTACAGACACAACATCTCGCTCTGCCTCTGGCTCCCATACAATCCTGGGGAGCACTGTCTTGCCCAGAAGCCTTGCTGACTCACCTTGCAGGGAAAGTGTGCAGGTTGTTGTTTGCCAGATGCAGGATCCGTAGGTTTGGGTGTCCCACCAAGACAGGGATGCACTGGTCTGTGAGGTTGTTATTAGTCAGGTACAGCAGCTGCAGCATGCTCAGACTCTCCTCCCCAACACATGCAGAGGGCAAGGACTCCAGACTGTTTGCAGATGCATTCAGGTACCGGAGGCTAACCACAGCAAATGCAAAAATCAGACTTCACATCATCCAAACCACTCCATTAACAACAGGAAAAGATGCTATAAAAATGCCAGTTCAGGCAGCAGCATTAGACAGAAGGCCAGACAACACTGTGACATCCCTACTCACGTGAAGATTTATGAGTTTACCAATGACTTATTAGCTAAATAGCATTGTGGATGCACACAGCATTTTACAGTAAACAGCAAGTACTGAAGAGCCTGTGGGTAATACCGGTGGAAGCAGACAACATAAACCTTTAGTCAGACTCTCTAAAAGCCAGTCTGACTCCTGCCTGAATAGATAGTTATGAAGGGCTGTTCATTTGTAAAGGTCTCTCTTGTTGTTCTCCAGTGACCTGATGTACTTTCTGCTGCAATATCTGAAAATTTGTCTGGCTTCTTTCCTTTGCATCTGAATTTATGACTACTTTTAAAGATAAAACTCTCCAGGTAGTAACAGGATCTTAGAAACAGCTGCAACTGAAGCTAATTCTTCATCTGGCCATTGGGTTAGGCAAGCCTCTGTGTTCCTCTAGTTAAAGAGTAACATGGATTGATTCCTTCCAATCAGCTTGATAGCATTCCTAACAGCACCTGAATTACCTCCTCATAAAGGGTGCACCTTGTCATCTCTTATGCCAAGGGCACCTTGCAAGGACAGTCAGGTGCCACTTTAAGCCTTTATAGCTACAAAGGATAATGCAGACAAAAGGTGTTTGCTACTGACACTCACTTCAGAGCCTTGAGAAAGAGTGTCTCTGGGAGTTTAGTCAACAGGTTGTGCTGAAGGTCCAGCACCTCCAGTGGAATGTGTTCTAGAAGAGGTGGAAGGCTGTGTAGATGATTGTGCCCCACCATCAATTTCCGAAGGCTCAAGCTGCTGAGGATCCTAAAAAGACACAGGGTTTTCTGTTTAACTTTGTCCATTCCTCTTGACATCGACAGAGTGGGAAAGGTAGTATTTAATCCACTTAATCTGACTGTACAGCAGAGAAAAATTAAAATACACTGATCCATAAAATGTAAACAATTACAAAGCAGAACAACACACAGGGTAAGATGCCTCAGTCACTTCGAATGCTTGGAAGCAAATCTACATTTCCCTCTATGCTACTGCAGGTTAGTATCTTGTGATGCAGGTCTGTTGGTGTGCCCTAACCCTAACCCTGTTTTCAGTTGCAGGCAGAAAGAAGTGCTTCCCGGTACCAACCTAAATTCAGAACTTTAACTAGCTGCTTAGCACTCCTGTATTATTTTTGAGGCAGTAAATTATTCTTTGCATAATATACTTAAAATTTGGTCTCTTTCATCCATCAATATGGCTAAAATTCTCTTCTAACTTCTCATTATCACATCCTTGTTACATATTTTTCTTACTTTTGGTGTGTATCATTTTTCTGTGACAATCATTAGAATGTCAATGCTGATCAGTTCCTATGCCTCTTACTTTAACTTCTTCAACCCATGCTCTGCATTTCTTCCCTGTCACCCACTCCTCCATTCAATTTTAATACAGCTTACCCTAGACACTGTCATTTATCACACTCTCACCCCCACCAAACACCCTTGTTAGGGCTGAGAACATTTGTGCTTTGCATCTTCCCAGGATATCCTCCATACCTTGGAGAAGTCATAAGTATCTGCAAAATTGTATTAGTTCCTGGCTCTCTTTTACCACATTTCTGCAGAAACTGAAAGCGGAACGGAGAGAAAGGAGCTGGCTGATGGTGTGCTGGGAAAGCTACCTTTGAGATCAGCTGTACTGTCCCTTTGTGGTAACTCCCTATCAAAGGTAAAAGACGAAATTTCTGTACCTATTAAGATATCACCTATGACCTGTGTTCACAGACACTATGGTAATACAAATAAATCATAGCAATGTGTTCTATGTCAGGTGAAAACAGCTGCAGTAGCAGTCAAAAGCACAGGATGGAATTACCTAGCCCCTGTTGTTCAAGACGCTGACCTAGAAGTTGCTTCCTTCCAACATGTGAATAAAAGTATTTTTGATGCTACATAGATAAAGTGGATTATATCTCTGTACAACAAGGAGTAAAGCAACTGGAATAGCACTGCTTCTCTTTGTTCCCAGACAGCCCACTTGGGAAGAAAGCTCAGCTCTGTTTAGGAAGGTTTGCTGACCTCAGTGGAAGCTCCACAAGGAGGTTGTAGCTCACATCCAAAACTTCCAGTTTCTTTGCTTCACAGGCCCAGTCTGGGATACACTGTAGTTGATTGCTGAGAAAAGCAAGTGGGAAAAGCTAGGCACCAGCATTCCATATGGAACAGACCTTGTTTGAATGCTGCATGCCTAGTGACAACCTAACCAAAAACAACAGGCAAAAAATGAACACCAGCACCCAAGTTAGTCACATGGAATTTATCTCATGGCTAAGCCTTGTAATACAAACTGAGCTGGTGCACGACTTAGGAGGGCATCCTGTCTTATGGGTCTCACCATGCTGCTCTAAGGGCAGACGCAGGCAATGAAACCAACAGCAGAGATCAGTGGCAGCTACTCTAAATGTTTGCCCCACAGATCTCCAACACTGAGCCCAGTAAGCTGCCACAAGTTCAGTGGACTCTGCTTGGCTATTTTTTTTTGATCACAGCCTACAGCTGAAGGACAGCCAGTCACATGGACAGGGCATACTGTTTCAGAGGAGCTTCTGGTCTGGGAAACTTTCATAATTCTTTAGTGCTGGGCTTTAAAGTTCTATTGTATTTAATTGCTCTCAACTCTTCTAAAAAGCTTAAAACTTCCAGAAAATTTTGCAGGAAACTACAAAGATGTCCAGATACTTGCTTTAAATTCTGTGCTGTATGGTCACTTACTGAGAGAGTTCTAGACATGTCAGTTGACCAGGAACCGGATAAATATTGACAGCTGTTAGACCTGATGAAGTAAAGCAAATAAGTATGATTGTAGAGCTTCAGAGAGAAAACAGCACAGAGAAGCAGCTTAGCTATCAAATGAGGCTCTATCTTTCTTTATAGAGACTCCAGGTCTCTGTTGATCCTTCCGAACACAGAATTCACACTTCATACATCTGCCATATGGCGCTACAGCATCTTACTATCCCGTTTCTCCATCTGTCACGTGGGGCACGAGAACAAGGGAGAACTGTGCTTTTCTTTGTGGCCTGCCCAATAAGTCTCACTGGAAATGAATTCCTTGGACAGTAACTCAACACCACAACCTCCCCACTGTTCCACAGCCTGTGCCCACACATGCATATGTGATCCCGAGAGGGTAACCTCAGAGGACCCAGCACATATGGCCTCGCCACAATAACGTCAGCATAAGTATTTTTTTATGTGTGGGAGAGGTCAAAAGGCTGTTTTCCTTTGTTCCCAGGGCTTAAAGGGAGAAGGCAGGTGAAGAAGGCAGAGACATACAGTTGCTGTTGGCATAGAGAGCCCGAAGGGAGAAGCCACTCAGCGTCAGCTCTTTCAGCTTATTCCGCTCACAGTGCAGCTGCTCCAGGCTGCCCAAGGAGCTCAGATCCAGATCTGTCATCTGATTGTCTCGTAAATCCATGTAAGTCACAGATTTGTTCCCCTCCAGAGTGTCAGCTGCTGCTCTCTTCAGGTTGTTCAGCCTAAACACTCAGAGATGAGTTAAAAAGTCAGAAAATAGAACACTGAACACTGGACATCAGTAAGGAGGGGAAAAGAAGAGTTCTAGTGAAAGCTAACACCAAAGGTGAGCACAGTGAAATGTGTGAGGAGCAATGGTGAATTTCAGGCAGTCAGTACAAACAAAGACATTTCCTTTGTCTCCATTATCATATGTAACATTTTACTAATTCCCCAGTTTTGAAGAGATTCCGAAGAAAGATTCAGATTAGGAAACAGAAGCCAGGCCAAGGGACAGCTACTTTGCACTGACACATGAAGCTAATGCAGAGAACAGATACTAGACTGCCTTGTCACACCAACAAGCTCTTTGTCCGCTTCTGAGAGCACTGCAGTTGGCAGCCTGGAAAATAAAGACCACATCTCTAGGGCAGGGAGGCAAGAAAGGCAAGGAGAGATCAAAGAGCGGCCAAACTCAGGGTAACAACATATCACAAGAGGAAACTGGAGGGCTGGGTCACATTCAGTGTCAGGCACTCCTCAGTTAGCCCTGCTTTTCTAAGTGATTCTACACACCCTCAGAGACAGAACTCTCTAAAAGCTGAAGAATCAGTAAGACAAAAAACTGCACCAAGTTCATTGCAAAATGTCCTAGAAGCTACACAGCTCCTCTGCTGCAACTGGGAAGCAGCAATCTAGTTTACAGACACCTGCAAGCTTTCCCCCTTACCTCAGGTCCACGCTTTTGATGTGACTCATATGGTTCAGCACTGCCAGGTCCAGGGTCTCCAGAAAGTTCCCTGCCAGGGCTAGTTTGTCTAAGGCAACGAGTTTCTCACAAATTGCTGGCAGTTCACAGAAGTTATTGAAGGAAAGCCCAAGACAGCTGAGCTGCTGCAGGTTTCCCAGCTCTTCTGGTAAAGTTGTAAGGAAATTGCCATCAAGCCAGAAAGTCTGGAGACTGCAGCAGTGAAAAAGAGAAAGAAAATAATTACACCAACAGTAGTGAACATTACATTTAGTATTTTCAGTGAGTTTTCTTGTATAGCTAGCTGGTCTCACTGTGGCTATTTTTTAGAGCCATCTAACAGCTAATTTTATTCTTATACACATAAAGTTACTGAAGTGCTTCTATCATGCATGTAATAGACTTAGAACTGCATATATGGAATACGAAATAGTTCTTAAATTATTTTGGAGGTAGACTTTTAATTGTGCCAAACACTGTAAGTTAACACAAGCAAAATACAAAACAGTGCTTACGTTTAATCACAATATCTATCACCATACCACACTGGTGGCAGATTTTTACATTCTAGCTGTCTGTTCCAACACTGGGAAAATAATATGGAGGCATTCTGTTGTAAGATGAATTGTTTCAAAGTTTGCATGGCTTTTGAGACTCAGATTCCAAATATACAATTTCCCTTGTTATGATTATGTTCCAACAGAGAACTTCCTGAACAGTATTTAGTGGTGGCAGAAATGCAATCTGAGGCCACAAAATCTTATTAATAAGGGCTCAAGTGATCATCCAGATAACTGGACCCATAACTAAGCTGTAAACCTCCCAAAAGTGTAAGCCTACACACAGCTTTTTCCTCACAGTTTACATATGGCTAAAAGATCACTCTGGAAATTACTTACATTCACTGTGGCTCCAGACACTCATTTTTTAAAAATACAGTCTGGAGGAAAAGCAGGCCACAATGAACCAACAGCTCAATATTGATGTTTATCTAAACAAATGTAATAATAGTCCTGCAATTAAATTTACCTAAACTTAAGCTTTTGTACATTTGGGGTAGCTACTGGGGAAAATGGACTAGGCTTTTACTCCAGCAAACACTTTAAGACAAAATTTTCAGAGGGGATTGGCCATGTAGATCCATATTAAAATCGTCTAAACCAAAAAGCAGCCAGTTCTGTAGAACACTATTAAAACATACCAGTGCTGACAGAAATCACTAGACTCCTGTGAGGTGTCACTACAGAAAAGTTTTCTGTAATAAAGCTTCAATAGAAACTGCATCAGTACTGAAAATATTAAATACAAATAATAAATTCAGAAAGTCACACAACTCTGCAGCTGCAGAAAAATGCACATTGACTGATTTGAGAAACAATACAATTGCCTTCAATGCTTCAACTGCATCAGATTTCCTCACCTCTTCTACACCAGCAACCGTGATTAAGGGATTGCACATCTCGGTTCTTCACCTTCTCCTGGAGTCAAATCAATCATTCAGCCTTCGTATGCCGAACAGGCTGCCCTACACTCACACTTTCAGAAGCAGTACCTGCACATCAGTGGTGCTCAGCTGAGGCACCAGTGATGGTTACGATCACAGGTTAAAAGAACATACTCACTTCAGCAGTTTGCCAATCTGACTTGGCAGGTAACGAAGTCCATTACAGGAAATATTAAGCTCTGTCAGAGTAGAGATCTCACACAATGATACAGGAAACTCTCCCAGTCTATTATTGGACAGGTTCAGACTCTTCAACTGAGAAAACCTATTGGCAAGAACACCAGTTAATTCACAAACCTACATGGTCTCAAAGCAGAAACATACAAAACCAGTCATAAAGAATTCTTACGTCTTTGTACACTGGTGATACAGTCAGCTAACTCATTACAGTAGTTCCTGCAAATTTCATTTTAAGTCACTGATATTTTTCTCAGTGGTCATGCTGGAAGTGATCAGATACCATGGTTCTACTGCAGAAACTGGTAACAACCTTCTACCCTGACTTGACAGGCTTCCTCCTAGTGACTTAAGATTAAGGAGACTAAAATACTCAGTTCAAAAAATTTACCTTCAAAGAATTAACTAGAGTAAAAGTCTACAATTAGGCAGCTTGGGAAAAGAGGAGCCGAGAACATTCACTATGACTACTCTGAAAACAAAAGAGAAGAGGAGAATCTCTTTTTCAAGCTGAGCACAATAGAAAGTTGAACAGAGGTGTGAAAGGGAAAACTAGGAAAGTGCTCACTTCGTGCTGGGAAGTCCCAGGACTTGCACCCAGAGGTCCCTGAACAGTATTCCATGTCTACAGTGCCCCTGGCTCCACAGACTGTCCCAGGTACTGCCCCAAGTACTGACACAGCCCCACAGTCACCATGGTACCACTTACACTTAATAAAGGATTGTCTATTCCATCCCCTTCCATCACCGTGCAAGGTCCAGACAGAGAGAAGGGGTTTGCATGGGCTGGGGTGACATACAGAATGTTCTTCTCCAAGAGTTCCTACCTCTTTCTACACGAAAAAAAAGTATTTTTCCCCAAGTAATAATGTCTTCACCCCAAACTTGAACCACCAGAAATTAATTCAGTAGGATATCTCACTTTTATGAGATAACTGCAGATTTCATGTACCACAGAACTGCTTCTTGGAAACATGCAGTTCATTCACCTGCCCCACCTATCCGAGTTATCGCCAGGCATTGGTGAGTAGCTCTTGTTTTAATATAGGTAACAATACTAAGGATAATTAGCTGGAGCGAGAATATTGCTTCTAGCTTGAGGCGTTTTGAAATATAAGACCGAAAGGTTCTGAAGTATTCTTATTTTTTATAGTGACCCTTTATCAGATCCATATTTGGAACGATCAGAGTAGGAAGTACACATCACATTTCTCCATTTTGCTTTATAATCTTTGGGGGTGGTTGTTCTTTTGAAAGACAAAGCAAAGCTGAAACTTGGACATGGGCTGTTTGCTTTGGAGCACCCTGTCATATCAGGGCACAGGCATTTCGTGTTTGCTGCAGCCACAGACTCTCCAGTATTGCAATGGAAAACCAAAGAGAAAGAGCTGTGTTGGTGAAAGCCTTACTCAAGGGAACACATTGCATAATGCAAAGATCCAACAATGATACAAACCCCAGAAACTTGCACATAGAACTTCACCAATAGCAGCATTATGCTTTTTCTCACCTTTCATTTTATACCCCAAGATGTTCTCTGTTTAACAAGCAGCCTTATACTACTATTGCATCATGTCCAAATAAATGGCATGTCACCCTACAAGGCTCATCTCAGATCAGAATTAGCACAGAACCTGTGGGAGAGAGCTCACAAATACTATAAGTCGTTGGAAGCTTATGCCTGCCTGTGCTGTCCAGTTCTGCTTCCAACCTCCTCACTTGTTAGGGCTTCCTGAAGATTAGTCTTTTTATTAACGCCAAGAGAACTGGCAATACTTCATCCCTGGATGCACATGTCAAGGACTCCAAATGTAGAAGAAAAATAATTCTTTGCAGACCTGCAAAGAGAGTCAAGACTTCCTGTTCCACTTGATCTCATAAAATTGTGTCGTAGGTTGAGGTAGGCGATATCTTGACTGTAGAAGAGGTGCTCAGGTACTTCCTCAAGGCTGTAGCATGAAAGATCAACCATGCTAAGTCGCATAGACACAACCTGAAAAGGAGTAGAAAGAGCTGCAGCTGTGCAACAATTTTTCTCTGGAAGTCTAATGGAAGGCCAAAGAATGCAACTAGCAAACAATTTGCAAGAACATGAAAGAACACCTTGTACCCACCAGGCAGAGCCATGGAGTACAAATCTATGCCATTTGCTACATCCCTGACAAGGATGCATAGCTGGATACCAAACAGAACTCATACAAAACCTTTCTCTGTATGCATACTGGGCACTGCCCAAAGTTTAGGCTGCAAGAGAGCCAGTCTAATAGAAAAAAACAGATTTTTGGCTTGGGAAACTGTTGAGAAAGGATGATTTCTGAGTGCCTTCCAAAGGTACAAGTAGCAAAAGAAAGCAGTAGATTTTCCAGTTCAGTTCTTTGAGGTTTATAGATCCTCTGCTTGGCCCAGCTGCTTCTTCTGGAACTCTACCTACTTCTTTCTTTTGCTAGTTTGTTGAGGGTATAAAATTCATTAAGCCTTTTCATAACAGGTTATGGTTTTGCAACACTTTATAAAGTCTTTGCAAATATCAGATCTCCTTTCATTAAGTATGTTTTGTTTCAAGGTCTTTGATGCTTCATTTGACGTTTTATGACCAGGTATATCCTGAACTTCGTACTTCATTCTCTCTCTCTCTCTCTCNTGAATAATGAAATCTATACACACCCATATATACATGAGTTATACATATAACCACATCTATGAGGCTGAAGTGTGGTTCAGCATTAAGTTATCACCATCTAATCACACTCTACTGTGAAATAAAGCAGTTCTGATGCACACGGTCCCCCACTGACCCACGATCTCTGTGTGACACAAACCTATCAGGGCTACCCTGTGGATGCCCAGTTCACACTTCAGGCAAATTGAAGTATGGCAACAAGTGCAATTTGTAGGTTTCTGTGGCTGGAAAGTCAGCCAGTCCCTGGGGTTTGTTCTAGTGACCTGTGATTAAGTTATTCTCATAGGTGCTGCAGGGGTTAAAACAACGCAGAACTACTACTCAACATTGTTGCACAGGTAGAAAAAAACAAAAGGCTAAAAGAAAGCCAGTGTGTCCAGAGCACAAAGGAAATAAAGAAAGCTGGAAAGTATCCTATGTACTTTCTCCAGCATCCCAGCTTTACATCTGCCTGGAGACCAAGCCTGCATCAGAAAACCCTTCCCATCCCTGCAGCCCTGCCCGAAGCACAGGGCCCCTCACCGTGGATGCCCTGCGGTGCCACCGCTGGCATTCTGCCAGCGAGTCAAAGGAAACATGGTACGTTTGAGCCTGTGCTCCAGCCGAGGTGAAAGCCAGGGTGTACTGCCGACGCTTCAACTCTTCCACCTGCAAATGAGAATGGACAACAGTCTGCTTAAGCTTCAGCAACTACAATCGACCCGGAGTCTAGGGTGAGGTATTAACAACCACTAGTAATATTATATTTTGCTGAAAACACAGCTGTAAAGTCACTGGAGAAAAACTCTGAAGTAAATCCTGCTTGACACTTTTCTGCTGAAGTAGATCCAAGAAGCCGTAATTTCCAGGGTGCCCATTTGCAACTAAAGTGAAAGCAGAACTAGTGTCTCTTCATTTTACTAGCCTTCAGACTACTACTTCTGCGAAACAAGCAGAAAGGGGTTGTGCGTGTTAACACAGTAATCTGTTGCAAAAGACTACATTAGTTTAGCCTCCTGGGGCGACTCCTGTCACTACAATCTCTTCTTCCTCCCCATGCTACAAGGAGCTAACCAAAAAAAGCCTCACCTTCCCTCCAATGAGAGGCAAGATGTGCATCTTCCCTGCATGGCTGTCCTTCACCGAGGACACAATGAGGCACGTGCCACAGAGAGTGACTGAGCGTTCTGCCCACTTGTGCAGCTGGGTTTTTCCTTTGCGTACGTTGTAGACTCCAGAGAGCAGGATGCGATCCAATTGTTCCACTTGACATGGCTTTTCTGAAGAAAAAGGGATCATTAACATTTACTTTACACATATTCTTTGTTCTCATCTGCATGTACAAATAACAATACAGATTTAACATGCAAAACCGGTTATTGTTAAGAACAAGTAGACAAGTTGAAGTAACTTCCTCAGTCAGTGCAGGAACAGCTGAGCAGCACCACTGTGTGCCTCCCAAACAATGTTAGAATGGTTTCCATGCAGTGTGTTTTTAAACTACAAGTAATAGACTTAGCAAACCTACATGCTTGCCAAGTATCCTTCATTCAGATGCAACAGGAAAGCAATTTCAAACTCTCATTGAGTCAGCTAAAGTCACAGAAACCATCAAATAAGTGCCTTCTGCTGGGCTTTCTGGGAAGGCCTGGCAAATCAGCTGTAGAAGGAAGTTCCCTCCCTGAGGATGACTGTTGTGGTTTTGCATGGGATACAATTAATTTTCTTCCTAGCAGACAGTGCAGGGCTGTGTGGTGGATTCCGTGTGAGAATTATGTTGATGTAACACACTGCTATTTTGGTTGCTGCTCAGCAGTGCTCACCCCAAGTCAAGGACTTTTCAGTGTCCCATTCACTGCAGCAGGTGCACAAGAAGATGGAAAGAAGCATGGCTGGGACAGCTGATCCGAACTTGCAAAAGGGATATTCTACATCATGCCCAGTGTAGAAACTGGGAGAAGTGGGCTCAGGAAGGGGCACTGGTCAGCATGTGATTAGAAACTCTACTGTGGATCACTTGTCTTTTATTCCTCTCTGTTACTTTCTTTTTCATTACAATTATTGTTATTATTTTACTTCATTTCAATTATTAAACTGTTCTCAGCCCACAGGTTTTACCTTTTTCCAATTACCCTTCCATTCCATGGGGGAAGCAGTGTGTGGGTGAGCAGCTGTGTGGTGCTTAGTGGCCAGCTGGTGTTAAACCCCAACAGGACTTTTTTTGTGCCACACCTGGGGCACAAAGGGCAGAGACAAACAGATCTGACCAAAGCATGTTAAAACAGAACTGCTATAAGCATTTATTGTATTGGCTTAATAGTGGCTGGTCACAATGTTGATTTATTTGCTCTGTTTTGTTGCACTTGTTCTCAGGGCTGCATTATCCAACACCTTACCTGCCATAAGGGCTGGGTTAAGGTTATCATGTTGTACCCTGTAATATGGTCTATGTGCTCAGCACAGCCCTCACCTCTGTGCTCTGGTGCCATATAGTGGAAAATACCCATAATGACACCGTTTGCCTTTTCCCCTTGGAGACTCTGCCTAGAGCACCTCCTCCTTTTCTCCTCGTGGCTAATTACAAGACCGTTTAGGAATTTTGAATATCCTTGGGATGCTGAAACCAGTATGGTCCTACTGTTAGGAATCATGAATGTGGTTCAAGTCCCATTTAGGGTGAAGCAACGATTTGCAGCTACTCTCATCCTGTGACAAGCTCTGTGGCTACTCAGACCTGACTAGAGTCCTGCTGCTGTCGAGTGCTGCCATAATGGACATGCTGGAACTCCAACAGGCAGTGGAGTCAAAAGCAGCCCAGTGGTGTCACAGTTGATATGGCTAATGCATTCTTCTCCATCTCTTTGACAGCAGAGTGCAGTTCACTTTCACTTGGAGGAATGTCCAGTACACTTGGGTTCAACTGTCCTAGGGGTGGAAATGCAGCCCCACCACCTGCCATGGCCTGATCCAGACCGCACTGGAACAGAGGAAAGCTCCAGAATACATGCAATGATATCAGCAATACATGGCTGATATCATGTGGGGCAACACAGCAGAAGAGGTTTTTGAAATGGAATAGAATAGTCCAAATCCTTCTGAAAGTTGGTTTTGCCATAAAACAAAGGTCAGGTGACCTGCACAGGAGATCCAGCTTTTTAGGAATAAAATGGCAAGATGGATGTCATCAGATTGCAGTGGATGTGATTAACAAGACAATAGCAATGGCTCCACCAACTAAGCAAGACACCTTTTTTAGGCATTGTGGGATTTTGGAGAATGCACATTCCAGATTACAGTCTGATTGTCAGACCTCTTCGTCAAGTGACCTGGAAGAATGATTTCAAGTGGAGCCCTACGCAACAAGCCTTTGAACACATCAAACAGGAGATTGTTCATGCAGTAGGCTTTGGGCCAGTCCAGACAGAACAAGATGTAAAACATGTGCTGTTTAGTACAGCTGGGAAGAAGAGCCCTATCTGAAGCCTCTTGCACAAAGCACCAGGGGCACTCAAGCTCAACCCTTCAGATTCTGGAGTCAAGGAAACAGAGAATTTGAAGCCCACTATACTCTAACTGAAAAAGAGATATTGTCAGCACATTACAGGGTTTTGAGATGCTTTGGAAGTGATTGGCACTGAAGCCCAGCTATTCCTGGAACCTTTCTGGGGTGCTGGGCTGGATGTTCAAAGGGAGGGTCTCCTCTATGCAACTGATGCTTCATGAAGTAAGTGGGTCACACAGATCATACAACAAGCTCAAACAGGGAACTTCAGTCATCCAGGAATCTTGGAAGTGATCACAGAATGGCCAGAAAGCAAAGATTTCTGAATGTCACCACAGGAGGAGGTGCCATTTGCTGAAGAGGCCCCACATAAGGACCAGAAACTGAGAAGCAATATGCCTTGTTCACTGATGGGTCCTGCTGCACTGTTGCCCAGCCGTGCCTATCTCAAGCCAAGGACTTTTTAATGTCTCCCAGATGCTTTTTAAGATTCTGTCCACTGTTTACACTATCTTAGTGCCCAGGAATACTTTCCAAATAGTCACTTAATTGAACACTTTAATGAATAGGAATAAGCCTGACCTGACAGAGGAGTTAAGTTTCAAGTGTTAAGAATTTCCTCATATAAAATTTGTATTTCATTTTATCCTAAATAATCCCCAAGACAGATGCTGGCAACTGGTACTCTGTTCTACCTAGGAAAGGGTACTTTTTCTTTTTGAAGTTGCTGCTGACATGCCACTGCTCTCTTGAAATGTCCTGCAAGTGTCCTGACACCCAGAAGCAGCACGAAGCTGCAGGGATTCATATTCCACTCCTCCCTTCCCCCAAAGTCAGACAGAGGAACTGAGTAGCCAACACTTATGTCAGACAATGACAAAAAAACCTCATTAGATAGGCTGGAGAAATATTCTCACTGTTGGTTATGCATGCCCCACTTCCAGACACAAACCATACTGCAAACATTTATTAGGAGCAAAAAATTAACTACCAATTAAAGCTGTTATACTGTTTCTCAGTTAGACAGCAGATTTTCAGCTTGCCAAATCTAAAGCATTGCCTTGATGTTCATACCTGGCTGAATGTAGCTGAAACATTTATTTATTTACAACAGTAGTTTTGTTTCAGGGACATGAAGTTTGACATAGGATGTCCTTTGTTAGTGAGAAACTGTAAGGCTCTACAGAAAAAATTGCTTTGATTTCACCAAGCTGAAAGACTAGCCCCAGACTTCTGAGACCAGTATTATGGGACCAAAAGTGGTGTCCTACTGACTGCCACAGCAGCACTATTCCAAGAATTACTAAGCAGCTACACCAATCCTCCACTTCCCTATCTTCTCCAAAACCATGACACTTGTGTCCTAGAACAGGTCCAGGGGAGGCCACGGAAACAGTCAGGTGGCTGAAGCACCTCTTATGGGGACAGGCTGAGAGAGCTGAAGTTGTTCAGTCTGGAGAAGGCTCTAGGAAGACCTTCTCGCAGCTTTTCCGTATATAAAGACAGCTTATAAGAAAGGCACAAAAAGACTTTTTACCAAGGCCTGTAGTGACTGAACAAGGGGCAATAGTTTTAACCTGAAAGAGGGCAGACTTAGATAGGATATAAGGAAGGAATGTTTTACAATGAGGGAGGTGAGGCCCTGGCACAGGGTGCCCAGAGAAGCTGTGGCTGCCCCATCCCTGGGAGTGTCCAAGGCCAGGCAGGGCTTGGAGCAACCTGGGCTGGTGGAAGGTGTCCCTCCCCATGGCAGGGGGTGGAACTGGGTGATTTTATGGCCCCTTCCAACCCAATCCAGTCTGTGATACCATAATTCTATGTACTGTTTCTCTGGGTAAAATCCATACTTCCTCTCTTATGCTCTCAGCTGCAGGCTTTGCAAAATTATCATATAATACTCCATAGCTTTCCTTCTAATTCCTCTGTTAACTCTGAGAATCACTTTGTCAGCACTTGCTTTTACTTTCTGAAAACAGGTCTTCTGAATACTCTTCAACCCTTATACTTCTTCCCTTGCAGCCTCTTTCTAACCAGGACCAGCCTCCTATGCTGATTGAAACTACTCAATTCCATTTTCTACTCCCAAGTTTCACTTCTGCAATCCAATGCCTTGAGCGTCTGATGGCAACCTGCACTATTACTAACCAGCTGGCACCTACACTCTCTAGTTACAGGCTGTGGAGGTATTTGACCAGGACCTTCCTCACCCATATCCACACATTTTTTGTAAATACAATCACCAGGCACATCTAGACAGAACTGCAATATGTTTCTGATCCCACTGGGAGCTCCAAACCATCAGCTGCAAAACTAGAAATTGAAGACAACAGAGCAATCCCATAGACCTATCTTCACCTCAAGTCACAGGGCCAAGAGAACTACAGAACTGTGAGTTTACTCTATTAATCTTGAAAGTGTTTTATTTTAAGAAATGCTTCCTGGTACTTTGGGTGCTTGATGCAGCCCTCTATAAAGGCTGATGACTATGGCTTCAGCTTTGTTCCAGCTCACAGTTGCAGCTACGGGAACAGTCACACTGTGCACACACACAGTTTCTTACCACTGTAAAAGCGAATCATACAGCTGAGATCAGAATTTGCTGCCTCTTCCTGCATTCTGAGAGGATCATCAAAACCCAACCCAGCCAAGTAGTCATACACAATCTGAAGGGGTTTTTCTGTGGGCTCCAGCCTCCTGTTAAAACATACAAGAAAATGGTTTGAGAACAAGAAAAACATTAAACAAGTCTCAATGCAGCTGAAGTGTGAGGAATACTGACACACTGGTTGTTCTGCTCCTCTGAAAAGGTCTTCTAAGCATGCACCCTCGGGGCATCAGCACCTTCACATCCAGCCTAAGGGGGTCTGCTAATGGGCCATCAGAGGTTACAAAAAATACCCCATGACTCACAGTTAAATCACCCGTTGTGGAACTCCCCGCCCTGGGGAAGGTGCTGGGCATTCCCACCTGAACCTGAGTTTATATAATCTTGGGGTTTGGGGACTTCTGGGACCACTCGTTGGATCCAGAGGAAGACCAGGACCTCAACAGGTCTGCAACTGCCACTCTTGACCAGACTGTGACCATCACCCTTATCAACAGGTTCTCCTTTCCTTTTACTTTGTACCCAGGGGGACCACATGGGGCTCAGCACAGGGGCCAATGAACACCATTCTGTCCGTGCCCCAGGGTGCTGGGTTATACATTTGGGTTTTGTGGGTTAAAACCAGGTTTTTTCTCTGCATAACTGTATTTATTGCAATCTTTTTTTGTTAAATTGTAACTCTGACTTGTAATCTCTTTTTGAGTTGGGTTCATTTCTCCTGCCGGTTTACCTTTAAATCAGCACAACCGTTATGGCTGGACCCTGTATCCACACACTGCACAGATCTATTGGTTCTGCTCAACAGTTTTCATAATCCTCGATCAAACCTGCTTCTGACTGTTTGGCACATTCACTCCTATCCCTTCAACCCATGAATCCTCCTGAACCACAGTCTTGGTAAGTTACAGCATCCTTCCTCTCCTCTGTAGAATTTAGTACACTTGTATTTTTCATAAATAAATGCAGTGCTTTCCAGGGAATACTGTATGCTAAACCATTTACCTGCAGCACTGACCTCTCAGTACCCATCCCTCCCTCCAACCATGCCCTCCTGAGCATGACCTTTTTTTAACCACAGGTTATTAACAGAACAACGGAACAGTGCAAGTTTACATTTCTTCATTCAAACATGCTAACTCCACACCCGAAACAGGATGCTTACACTGAGTAACAGTTTCCAGTTTGTAAGGTATCAGCCAATGAGTTTTACTGGTTTGTGCATTGCTTTTCTCCCCAGGACATCAGATCACAGAATCACAGGACACTTTGGGCTGGAAATGACATTTAAGTCATCTACTCCCACTTCCCACCATGGACAGGGTCATCTGCAAGTAGACCAGCTTGCTCAGAGCCTCGTCCAACATCTCATTGCAAGAAATGATTAATGCCTTTGGCAAGCAAGCTTGAAATTTCAAAGCATCAAGATCCCGTTTGTTCGGTAGGACTTGTTTTCCACTAAATTTTGTTGACTTGCACACATCGTTTATACTGCATGTCTTAACGTGAAGTATTTTGTTGCTATATGCACCAAACCTTTCTGCTTCTTCTCACGTCTTTTCAAGAAAAACAATATTTCTGATTCTTTTTAGTGATTATATCAGAGTATTTACACTGTTACTGACAGCTTTACAAATGTCATCTCATTAAGGCAGAATCGATTTCTTAAAACATGCACCATTTACATGTGCCCAGTCATCCAGGCTCCCTTTGTAGTCACTAGGACACATCTCAAGAAGAGGTAAAATCACAACCTCAGGTATTTCAAGGAGATACATTGCAACTCTTTCACTTCACACACAGGACCTCTGGATCAGAAGCAGGATTACTCTCAAAGTTCTGGTGCAAAATAAAGTTTCTAGCCTGAAAAGGCAATGTGGTTGATACACAGCTGACCCAGAAAACCAGTTCTTACTGCTCAATGCTTGCTAAGCCTGCTTAGGGCAACTTTGGTTCACCACTTTTGTTTTCCACAGAAATACATCTACTTACTAGCCATAAGGCTGTATTTGAAATAACCCCTTTCTTCTCACTTCAGAAATTGTCTCTTGGAGTTTCTATTTCTATTCACTGATAGATAAGCTGATGTCAGCTAAGAAGAAGTTCTTGAATAATCAGCATGAAAAGCTAATTTAATAAGTGCTGTTTCTTTCCCTGTTTTGTGAGATGGACATGGGACAAGAGATTGGTTCAAGAGAGTGTAATGCCATCAATTCTTTCTTTGCTGAGATTTCAGGCTCTCAGCCTTCTTCAGAACCATCTGTCAAAATTTACAAGCTCAGAGCCAAAGGCTTCTACAAATCTGTAACTGAGGTTTATATTATAATTAAATTTTTTTTTCTACAGAAACAGATAGCAGTGAACACAATACTGAACTTTCAAAAAAGAGCTTTCTGCGGTAATCTTGGAAATGGCAAACCTCTATCTCTGCCTCCTATAACAGCCAAGAAATTGGAATAAATAATAGATTGCACCCAACAATGCTGACTTCCAATACAGTACACTCAATGTATTCTATACCCTTCAGCACAGAATCCAAGAATATGAGGGATCTCCAAATACCTTGCCCAAGTTTTCATTAGGCATAGATTCCTATTCTTCTGCTATTAAAGCCTTATTGCTTTCCTGAAAACAGCTTTTCCAGCATGTGACCCATGGCTCAGGAACGATAAATGCTTGAGTGTCACTCACAAAAAGAACACTTCAAGTAGTCTGCATCGACTTCTCAGGGGAAAAACCAAACACCCAAACTTTACTATTTGGTTGCTCAATGTAAGTTCAGTGAGTACACACTGAACAATAGATCTGCATATCAGAAGTCAGCAAGAACAGCAATGCAGTAGAGGGACAAGTGCTTTTAATAAAACACAGATTAAGTCACAGTTGTACAGGTTGCTCAATGTTTGCTTGAGGTACTGTGGCTTACCCTCCTGAAAAAGCTGGATACTCTATCCCATCATCCTTGTCCCTTCTGGAGATGAGATCTTTTTTTAAATTTTTATTCTTCTCATCTTACACTTCAGCTAGAATTAATGCTGCAAGGTTCCAAAATGCTAATTTGAAAATCCTTTAATTTTCTTTCTTGTCCACATAAATCAAACTGATGTGTTCTATGAAAACATGAAACACAATGCCCTTGGTTTTCTTTCTTTTCTATGAAAGCCATGTACAAAGGAAACATTGGCAGCAAGAGCTATTCAGGGCTGATCCCCTACAAATGTAGGGATGTATTTCTCTCATGCAATAGCACTTATTTCTATCTGAAAACCAACCAAAAGAGCAGCCTGTACTATTGTACCAACTAGGCTTGCTGGCCACAAACTGCAGGACAAAAGCCTTGCCAGAAAGTTAAGTCTTCTGAATTCTGGAAGCTCTCTGTAAAACACCACAAGTTCTTCAAAGCTCACTACCTGGTAAGAGAGTTTTGAGTTCAGAGAAAAATCTATACCCAAAAAGTGTCAAGAAGCAATGACTGGCCACTCCACAGAGGAAGCAGGGCCTGGGGTTGGGTGTTTCAGCTGTGAAGACAGCACGAAGGGTGTCTGATCCCTGCTGGCACCAGCTGAGTGTGGGACCTGAGACCAACTCAGCTGTCTGGCTAACAACATACACAGGGTTCTAGAAATAAAGCCATGAACAAAGCAGCTCACTGCCTATATACCATGCCCACACCAGGAAAGGGAGCAGTTCACTGAATGCTTTTGGAAACATTCTGGAGACCTTGCGGAATGGATTACCAGTCCAAGTTCTCATCACGAACCATGTGTTTCACTAGCAAAATACTGGGCAGGGAAAACCAGACAGAATGGCAGTTTCTGTACTGATTTTGTTCACTAACACGATTGAGGCTGACAGGTTCTAGAAGTAACAGTTCATGTGAGGTAGAAAAATATTCTCTCCTTTCCAGAGAAAGCAACGTAGTGTGAAACCCAAACCGGCCTGAGATCACCTTCAAACTGCACACGTCATCCTGTACCCAGGGCAGTCACCTCCAAATGCTGGCACAGCAGCACAGACAGCCCGTGACATCCACAGAACTATCACACATCAGGGACTGGACACCTCCACTGCTCAGAGCACTCTGCTGAGCACA
This sequence comes from Sakesphorus luctuosus, assembly GCA_013396695.1. Lineage (NCBI taxonomy): Eukaryota > Metazoa > Chordata > Aves > Passeriformes > Thamnophilidae > Sakesphorus > Sakesphorus luctuosus. Next base: position 129,124 of record VWZD01010534.1, read on the forward strand.
GATGTAAAGGCTTACCAGGCAGAAAAGCCAACAAGAAGTAGCAAGAGTTTCACAACTCCTATTGCAAATGTAGCTCTCCATAAGCAACAGTCAAGTTTTCAAATCTTTGCAGTTTAAATTTTTGTTGTGAGGGGTGTCCAGACCAAAGAAGTTATCTGTGCTATTCTGGTTTAACCCTTTTAACCCTTCCCTCTGCAGGAAGGTATGTTTTCTGTATATGAAGGGATGCAAACATAAGGAAAGATTCTATCTAAGAGAAAGCTAAAGATCCTCGAGGTGCATTGTGGAGAAGGAAAAGATCTGACAGAAACTGACTTGAATTCACAAAATTGAAGTGGAAACACAGGATGATCACAAGGACACTGCTGAATATTAGAGTGAAGACACAAGAAAGGTTTTCCTATTCTTCCATCCAGCTTTCAGTCTTGCAAATCAGATGCCAAATTGACCTTTGCAACACTCAGCTTCAGAAAGTCACATGCTGATACTGAAAGGGCAAAGAATTCAGAAGCTTTTTGGGAGACACACGTATTTACAGTAAGATACAATCAGATACCTTACAGAGCAATCAGTATTTGTGAACACATTATTAAAGTAATCAGCAAACTTTGTTCAAGGAAGGAATTATCTCAACAGGGCATCTTCCTGTGGACGTGCATGCAGGTACCATTCAGGCCTGTTTCCTGTTACTAACGCAAGTGTTACTGAAGCAACAGTGGTAAATCCCATTTCCCTACCCAGAACAGCCCCAGTGGGAAGCAATTCAAGGATCTCTTCTGTGGCAAACACATTCTGAGGATTACAAGGAACACACACACCGTAACCAAGAACTCTTCACAAAATTTAAGACAAGTCTTAACCAATTTATAGAGACACCAAGTGGCAAATAGAGTGGGAAGTAGTAATTTACAGCTTAGTACTCTCTTGCAACACAACAGCAACAGATCCAATTTGCTAATCCAGTACAAAGCCTGCCCCAAATCAAAGACAGGCACACCTAAGTAGCATGTAAAAAGAGAGAGAGGCTGAAATGAATTCAAACACAAAAGCCATTTCAAAAGCTGAAAAAGTCAAAACCTGCCTCTCTGAACATATCCACAATCTTTACTCAAGCTTCTTCATGACCTGCAGTAATGAGTCTGCTCTTACTTTAAATGCTGGAAAATCTGCTCATTCTCAGGGTCCAGAACAAGCCAACTTCCTTACAAATTCTTCAAGCAACAAACAGAGGTTTTCAGCTGCCTCAATGGCTGTCTTCAAGTGTCCAGCTCTCCTCCTACAGTGTTTCTAACTAACCCACCTCTGGTTCCAGTAACACCCTGACTGGACAAGGCAAATGGGTTTAAATAGCCCTCACATAAGGAGACCACAAAAATTATTTGCTCCTGAGGAGTGGCACTTTTATAACTGAACCTTAAGTCAAGAAGAATTAGTGCAAAGTCTACATCCTAACAAAATCAATGCAAGCTTGTAAACTAAGAGTCCGTAACACACCCACAGCATAAAGTTCATGCACATTGAACTCTGAGATGTCTATTTTGAGCTTAAATCGACTTCAGGCATAAAACATATAATCTGATGCTTATGCCTTCTTTATATAACCCTTGCTACGCTTTCTGTCTGCCTTTAATTGTTTACCTGGCAACTCTTCTTAGCAAAAAAATTACTAACAGGCAAATATTACATGACATAATTGTGAAAGTACCTTACATGTTTTGCTGACTCAGAACAACTGTTTACAGCCTCTTAAATAGCTCCGGTTGTCTGGACTCTAAAACGCCCATAACACAGAACATAACAAAGGAATACATGAACAGAAATCTCTACCTAGAAAATGACATATTTCTAGCTGGAGCACCAGGCAAGCACTCCCAGTTAAAACACTTAACTAAGAGGTGTGTAAAAGGTACAATACTTCTTCATTTGTGTGAACTGCACAACTCAAGGCTGTATCTGACTGCCACCTCTACCGGTTCTCTACCTGCCCTGTCAACAGGCACAGGTACATGGCAAACAGAGCCCTACAAACTCTTACAAAACGTTTCTCAGTCAGGGTTATCCTTCTCAGTCCTCACCTGACCAGATCTCCATGAAGCTGCAAAAAGAGGTTTTTCCTCCCTTCTCCATCACAGATCTCCGATACCGGGGTGTCCACTGTGCACAGGACCAGGCGCAAGTCCGAAGAGGCCACAGCTGCGGGGTCTCTTCCATAAACATACACGCAGCCTCGTCCGACGTCCCCTTTCAACCAGGTCCTCTCACGGGACCCAACGCGGCTCCTGCTCAGGCAGCTCCTGCTCCCGGGGCGCTTCGCGTTCCTCTGCAAGGCAGCCAAGACCCGAGAGCTTCAGCATCGCCTCCGGCAGCGGCCCCGCTCCGACCCAGCCCCTCCGCACAGGCCGCACCGCCGGGAGCCCCGCGCGGGGCACGGACAGCGCCCGGCCCGGCCCCGCCAGGTCGCGGCGCGAAGCGACCCCAGCGCCCCGCCCGAAGCCCGGGCCCCCTCCTCACCTTCAGCACCCGGATGGCACCGCGGGGCCCGGCGCGGCCTTCTCGAGCGCTGCCCGGCGCCGCCGCCTCGTCCTCCTCGGGTCCCGGAGCCTCCCTGGGCCCCGGCCCGGCCTCCCCCATCGCGCGGCGCGGCCACGTGTCCCGAGCGCCGTGCGCGCCGTGGGGCGGGAGCGCGGAAGGGCAGAGGGACCCGGGCGCAGCAAACGCACCGGCCCTGCCCCAACTCCGCTCACCCCTCCCGTCTGTCACCGGCCCTGCCCCAAACTCCGCTCACCACTCCCCTCTGTCACCGGGAGGAACGCGGCGCAGCAGCCGAGCAGTACCTTACCTTCCCGCTGCTGTCCTGCAGGCCCACCGGGCAAGCTCTGCACTTGGAACCAGAGGCTGCTACTAACGATAGAATTATCTACTAACGATAGAATTATCTACTAACGACATCATCATGGTGCAGTTTGCAAGACTTTGATTAATGCTTTAGGGCAGCTACTGCTCATGCCCCAACAGGATTAAGCATACTAAAAAAAGGCCTCCCACCCTCTTCCACAGTGCAATTACGTGTTGTGTTAGAAAAGATGTGAAAAGGTATGTAAATGAAATGTGACTGTGACTGGAAGACACAAGGCAGAACCTCCCCGCAGGCACAGATGCTGCTCTGACACAGAGGCACATGGAGTACGAAAGAGGCTTTTTAAGCAACAATGGAATCACGACCAACTCTCATAGCATACTGCAAATACTGGGGAAAAACATTCCTCGTGTTCAGATCCCAGCACACCTGGACAAGCACTGCTGATAGTATTTGACACACTCTCTCTCTGGGTGGTATTCTGAACTGCCAAAGCGTTCATTCATTTTGCTCTCCCAAATTTCCCGTAAAGTTTTTCAAATTCTGCCCCCTTTTTATTTTTTTGCATCATCTGAACTACCTCTGGCCAAGCATCAAGCAACAAAACATCACATCCCAATGTACTTGCAAAAAGCAACAAGGCACAGTTTTAAATCATTGAATATTAACTCATTTTATTAGTCACTTCATAATTTGTTTCAACCAAAAGACAATACACACAGCAGAAGTCTAATGCATCCCATGTAAATGTTTACATCCGTTAAGCTCCTCACTCACCTATGACTCAGCATTTACTTAAATTTTTTACATCTCAAAAATAGGTCTCCAGAATTTTGAATGCCACCAGGCTCCCTATTCAAATAGCATGGTTTTACTTTAAATTTGGTTGGGTTGACTGGGGGGTTTGTATTTTCGTGGGGTTTTTTGTTTGCTTATTTTTTCTCTGTACTGTCAAAAAGGTGGGATGGGGCTCTATGTAAAATTTAAATTACAGCATCAGGAAAGAAAAAGAAATATACAGGAATAGAGTGAAAGTTCAGAGGGAAGCAGTCCAGTAGCTCCTTCCCTCACAGCCTTCAAGTAGAAAATGAACACATAAAAGTGCACCAGCGTTGTTGCTGCCACGGCTCACAGCTGGGACCAGCCTCAGGGAAGGTGCTGGCACCTTTCCCAGCTGTTTCGGCATCTTCCAAGTTAGAGATCCAAGGTACTGTAAAGGTGGCAGTCCCCTCACTGCTATTGCTTCAATGGATTGTTCAAGGCCATATTTTGTCCCATCAAAACCTGGAAAAAGTTGATTTTAGGACCTTCCCATATCTCCTCCTCCTTCAGGCCCATTATGGCCACAATTATTTCTGTCATGTTTTGACTTGAAATACATTCACTTGAAAAAAAACAGACATTCAATATCTCCCTGCTCCGAAGTCTCCCATGCAGATTAGTAATATTACCAGTGAAGTCTGTATCTTGCTGCCTTTATATTCCCCTTACACCAAAGCAAGGAAAATGTTGACGAAGCCTTGTAAGAATTGTTGCATTCAGCTGGTGGGAAGAGGACTCAGCCTGGGATTGCCTCAGACGTGCAAGGACTCTCCAGAGGGACACCCCAGCAGCAGCACAGAGCTTGAGGTGCACACAGGGGTTAAGGAGCAAGCAACGTATCTGGGACTGCAGGTACAGGAAGGTGGGAAGCCTGGCCTTCCTTCTGGTGAAACATCAGCACCCACCCCTCACCAAGGAGGGCAGCGAGCTCCAAGGACAGCTGGAATGTTTGCCTGCTACAAACGAGTTCTTCAAAGGCCAGGGATGGCTTCGGGGATGAAGTGGTCATTTCCCCAAGCACGGACACAGTGCAAGGGTGAAGGAGCCAAAAACACAGAAGGAATTCATCCTACAAGCTTACCAGAGATCAACAGCAAAATCCAGCTGCTCTAGGGATAGAAAACAAGCATGACAAGAGGGACAAGATACACTGTTGCCACGCCTGCTGCAACAAACTGGCCAGGTGAGACGCTATTTCCTTCTTCATTCCCATCTAATCTCCCACACCAGTGCTCTTTCCCAGCAAAACCAAAGGGAGTGAGGTGTTCTGGCTTTCAGCATGAGTGACTGTGCAGAATTCTGTGAAGAGAGTAGGAGAGCTTATGAGGAGTTCAGGAGCCAAGGCAAAGACTTTCCATTAGCTTTCTGTCTGGGACACCCTCAGAGCTCACCTAAGTATGAGTGTAACATGCTCAGTCTTCAACTCTGAGTTTGAGCTAGTGGGGTGGCAAATAGCCACAACTGCAGTGAAAGCAACAAAGCTAAATGCTCAGCACCAGAAATGCACCTTCATTCAGCCATTTCCTGCAAGGCTGCCTGTTTCATGATGCTTCTGGCTAGAAGCACAGGATCTATCTCACCACTGATAGCCAAGGCATGATCCTACCACAACCCAAAAAGTTACTCTTAAGAAAATCATAAGTTGTTCTTCTAGACTTTATAACTCCATGCTGATGCCAGTTCCAGCAGAACAAAGCTCTTGCTAATCCAAAGGCCTAAACCTGTTTAATCAATAAGGTAACAAAAATGCTCTCCAAGAGAAGATAAACTTACACCACTACGTATGACTGGCACTTATGTCAGTGACAGTCAGTCCTACCTTATATTACTTAATGCAGTTAAAACCAAAGCACACTGAACAACCTCTAGTGGTCTCCTGTTCCAAATTCAAGGGCAGAATAGCTTTTTCCTTAATTTTTCCTAAGTATACTGTGCAGCACTCTTGCAATACTTTTAGCAAGGACTAGAGCCCTGTGTTAGCACTTCTGCAGACAGAAAAAGCTGTGTCTAACTTTGCCATGAGAACACTCAATGATCACTGTCTGGAATACCCTAGAACAGAACTGAAGCAGACATGCTCTACCTTCAGCTTACCAGCATACTCACAGATGAGGATCTAAGATCTATCCTTCACTCTTGCTCCCTGGAGAGCAGTGAACACCTGAACAGTTTGTCACACTGTGCTTTATGTCCTGCACATGGCCACTGAGAGACCATCCAGAACTGCAGCACCTCCCAGCAGTTCCACAGGAACATCCTGAACACAGCTCTCTGTGAGCTCAGAGGGGTACTGGACTTCACCTCTTTGGATCCAAATACTCAAACAATTGACTTCTGTTCAAAACACAGTAAAGTTACTTTCAGTCTGAACCTGAACTGGCACATTAGTCTGAAAGGGAAGCAAGGAGCAAACTACAACGATAATTAAGTAACAAAATGGGAAAAGGTCTCTTTGAACCGCATGGTCTTTATTTCAGTGCCAATATTACAGATACAACACAAATATCCCAGTCAGAAGTAACTCAAATGGAACCCAGGGGGTCTACAACAGGCTCTGGAAATTAAACTGGGGAGAAGGTCTGGAATAACCAGGAAGAGCAACTTTGCAGCATAGTCTCTGATGGTTTGCCAGCAGGAGCGGAGCCCCTTGCCCAAAGACTGATCTACAAAATTAAATTTGTCTTTTCTACCCATAAACCAGAACTAACAGGTTGAAAGACTCTGAAACCGTCTGTGGTAGGACACCAGCTGTTCTTTGGATCCCTACGTCTCTCGGATCTCACTACGCTTTCTGGGGAAGCTACAGAAGACTTGGTGAATCTGTGTGGCTGTAGCTTCTGATAGAAAGAAAGAAAAAATTCAAGTGTAAGGTCTTCATTTCCAAGTACAGCACCAAAGCAATTTTACCAGCTCTTACCAGCACCTCTTTTCCTGCACTGTCCCAGGTTTGCATATGAACTCCCAAGGCCTCACTTGCTCTTGGTATGCCATCACATAACTAAGAGGTGGATGTACACAGTAATGCACTGAGTAGGTCATAAGAAGCCTCCAGCCCCTCAGACCTACAAGATACAAGAAGAAAGAGGCAGGGCAGCCTGGCATTCCCCAAGTCCCCATCTGAGTCCCAGATGAAAATGCCTGAAGGAATCCAGCAAGAAATGAAGGACAACACACCTTGCTCACCCCATGGAAAAAAAGACAGCAGAAAGAAGGGGCAACTGCTCACTTGCTGCAGAGAAGAAAGTTTCCCTGCTAGAAATTCCAGACTTCTCTTCCAACCAGGCTGCATTTCTTTTTGGGGGGCTGAGGGAAGGCAGGAAAAGGGGAGAAGGGAATGTTGCTTCTGGCTGTGAATGCATGTGTGAGGAAGTGCACAGTAGACTCCACAAGCCACCAGCCTCATCAGCGGAGGAGAGGAGATTAGTCTTAACAGATATGCTTCAAAGTCAGCAATCACTTCAGGAAAATTCCTCCTCATCAGCAGGTCTCATCTGTTCCCCATGCCCATGGTGCAGTTTGGGGGATTGCCAAGGATCACAACCTTCTTCCCAGAGTTCTTTTGATTGGGTGGGATGAGAATAAGAATGGTGACAGAGCCTCACTGCCAGGACTGAGGGGGGAAGTTGTTGACTTCTGCTAGGTCCTGCATTGCTGAGCCCTTGTGATTATATGTCAACTTGATCCGCATACGTAGTTGTTGCTAGAAGAGAAAAGGGGGAAACAAACACACATACAAAACAAATTCAGGTCTTCATTAAAGGTCAGCAAATCCAACAACATCCATTTCCCCTCCCTTACCCGAGGAATACTCAACACAGACCATTCCTGACTGCAAGAGCTGCTGGAAGGGCGTGCAGGGTGAGCTGACACTGCAGATAAATACTCAGTCTAGTAGGACATTGATTGGTCACTGTAGTTCTCAGATCAGGTACAAGCTCTTAGAAAAGTGACAGCACAGCCTCTACCCACATCTCTCTGCATTGGCCCTGTTCTTGCAAGCACTGAAGTCCTTAAATACGGAAATAACTGCCTTAAAATTCCAGTTAACAGAAGAAAGCAGGAGGCAGATCTGTACTCCATTGCTCTGCACTTGGGCTTGTAGGGAAAGATCATATTTCCCAAACTGGCTGTCCACTTCACACAGCAGCCTGGAAACTTCAAGTACTGCACAGCTCAGCAGCACTGTGAAGAAAATAGCCTAGGAAAAACTGGAAAGAGTCTCTAAGAACATTGTCTTCTGCTGGGAGTAAATGATAGAATAGCTCAGAAGCTGCATTACACTGTCATTTGGCTGTCATCCAGATACTATGTAGCACTTCAAAACAACTAAAACACAGCATGCTCCAGTCAACTTCCCTATTCTCCTCACTCTCAAAAAAACTTAAAAAGTAAAAGCAAAAAGTCGACCATTTCTGTCTCTCTTTTCCATACCTACAGACAAATACACAAAAGGGATAGCAGAGGGAGGAAAGGAGGACAAGGACTGCTCCAACCAGGTTCAGGATAAGGAAGTTATGCTTATCACTAATAGATCAACATCAGTGTCAGGTTTTTTGTTTATTTCGTGTTGTTTTGGAAACCCTGCCCTCAGTTTCAAATCCAGCATGATGACACTATTTTGCACCTCTGTCCTCTGAAGTGTTGCTGGGAGCTGTGGTGTTCCAATAAGGAAGCAAGCCACTACCCGGCTGCATTTCACCTTGTGGGCCCCACTTGAGGGGGGTGTTTTGTGACTTCTGGCACATTACAGGAAAAATCCTAAATCCTCCAAAGTTCAGAAAATAACTTTCAAGGTGATCTTTGAAAGGTGCTCTACAGCACCACAGAGAAACTCTTACCAGATGTATACAAGACAGAGAATAATTAATAATGAGTCTTGTGGCTTAATATAGACAGAAGCGAGCAGCCCCCAGGGAAATAGGGGGAGATGGATGGAAAACCCACAAACACTGCACACTACAAGACTGCCATCCACTGAAATTTTGGGCTGACATTTGTGATTTTTTTCTCACTTGTACAGCAGTCTAGCAGCAATGCTTTACATCTAGACCAGTATGTAAGTGTTAACCTATGAAAAACTTCAGATGCTTTAAGTTCTTACAAGTCATTTAAGATCTTAAGGCTGTCCCTCAAAGGAAGAAATGAGCAATCTCAATTTTATTTTTCTTTCTGATGACATCTGAGTACTTGCAAAGCCTCTTAAGGAGGATATGTAGGCCACATTCCTCCCTCCCCTCAAGTCTATTATATGCCAGTCTTGAAGCCTGGCTCTGAAGGCTACAAAACAAATGGAATTATGATTACATCACACCTAAAGATTCTTTCAATCAACTGTTTAAAATTACACTCATCACATCAAAAACAAATTACACCAGTTGAGAAAAACTGTTTTGTTAAGAATATGAATCAAGCTACTTTTTTCTGTACCAACATTTCAAGCAATGTTGCTGCAGACAGAATGAACAAATGTTGAATATTTTCACAGGGCAAGATGCTTGCCTTCCAGACATCATTTTTACAACCCATATAAACACCAGGTTTAGCTCCTCTGGAAAGGCCACCTGAAAATGCAACCACTCTTACGTAAAATGTGAATGAATTCAAGATAGCAAAGCTATGAATCTTCTTTAGCAGTATAACCAAATAGAAGACCCAACCAGTGTCCAAAACCTCCTTTTTTTCCCCAGTCTTTGTTTTTCATAACCTTTTCCTAACCCTAACCAAAATGACTGTCATGAAAAACACATCATTCACTGTTATCACTCCTTATGTCTCATCACTGATGCATCCCTAACTGACTGCCACTAAACGAACAATTCCAAGACAGTATCTTTAATAATTCTTCTTGGAATCACTCACCTTTTGTGGATTCAGGACTTTAATGACCTGTGTGATGGTCCCCGAGTTAAATGCAGGGATGACACTGCTACTGGGAGACAGGAGCTGCAGCTGGAATGTCTGAAGAAAGGCAAAGAGAAAACAATTTGAACCTTAATCAAGTAAGAAAATAAAGTGACTTGTTTGCACTGGGAGAAAGCATGGAAAATTAAAAGTTCAGTTCCCGGCCCTGAATAATCAGTTCTTCAATCCTCTATCTTATTGTTCCCTAAGCAAACATATTCGCTGGCCCACCTGCTTTCTGTGCAAGTAGGATCCAGGTAGCACAAGCACTGGGAGGTGAGGGCTTACTGCAGTGGACCAAGATCAGCACGGATGTTTTAAGTGTTGCATGCAGAGAAAAGTCAGCACACCTGTAACCCCTAACGCCTTCCTATGGCAGGTATGAAACCAACCCAAAACCAAGGTAGGGGAATACTAATTCCTAGAAGTGAAACTCTCAGAAGTGAATGTACTTTCTGAAATTTGGAGAGCATTCCAGTCACATCTCACCTCAGTAGTCTGCTCCACTATAAACCAGACAATATCTGTGTCCTGTATTTTGTGCTGCAGCCGAGCGCGAGGGCTGAATTCACTCATTTAAATGAGGACTGCCACTAATCACCATATGGTGACTCATTTAAATTTTTATAAGCATCTAATAGATTCAAAAGACTTCTTCTTTCATGCATTCATAGCTGCAAAGAACATGGCATATTTCTTAGAAAATAAGATTAAGGGAGTGATTAGTGTCTCCAAAACACCTTTTCTGACTCAACATTCTTTTGCACATGGTTCAGAAACTTTCCTGAAAAGTGATGATTTTAAAACACAATTTTGTCCAAGTAGAAGTAGTCCAACCTGATAGAAATCTGTGCTCTATTGCATTTACATTTACTTTCAGACTAGAAAGAGATTACCTAACTGAGCACGAAGAGACCCTTTTAACAGCTCTCAGCCTTGTTTACCTTGCAAGTTTCTGTCTACATGAAAGCACCGCTCAGAGTGTTTGCAGCTAGCCCTCAACTTCTCACTGTAGCTGACCTAGCAGCTCTACCTTTGGTACTGCAGCTTGGAAAACAAAATCTGTCATATCCAGCTCTGTGCTGTTGGAGGCCTGTATCGTGATTACAGTGACACTGGGATTGGTGTTTGACCTCTCAAAGGTGAAGTCAATCTTCAGCCCATTCTTGCTGTATGCAGTAATGGAGGGGATTCCTGTAGAAAACAAAAAGCAGCAGACCTACAGAATCTGGAGATCATTCTCAACATCATAGTATGCATTTACTTTACCCAGATATGAACTCTTCTGAAGATTAAACATAGCCCCTTCTACTCCACTGTCTATGCCATGTTTTCAAAGCCTCTCCCTTTTCTTTTTTTTTTTTACTACCCCTTGTTTCCTCTTCTAGTTGAGTGCTGGGGCACTTTAGGCAAAGGCTTTACATGTCCCTAACCTGCAGCAACATCATTGAAGAGAGGCTGTGATGTAAGTCCATCGAGCAGGAATGGAGGCTGTGCTATTTGGGGTGCAGGAGCAGATACTGGAGAACCTACAAGAAATGTTGAATGATTGTTACTCAGCTGTCATTAAATGAAGAATAATTACTCCTTCACCAAAGACTAACCACTGCATATTGTATTTCTTTACATGAAGCTCTACAAAAAAAATTCATGTTGTCATCCTCCCCATTTCTGCTTTCAAGAACTGGCTCCTCTTGAGCTAGCAGGCATTCAAATGGAATTAGAAATTAATTCCTCACATCTCCTAGTCCTCTCTGGGAAAGGCTCACAGCATTCCCAAACTGAAGTGCAAAAATTCTCAAGTCTTGCCACCTCATCATGCAGCATCAACCTGGGACTTCATTCCCCACCTCCCATCTGTAGGCTAATATGGATCTTGGTAAAGACTAAATGTGAAAACTAGGACTTCGCAGACAATGAAGAACATCACACCCCAGGGCTGAGGTTGTGGACTTAAAAGAAATGCAGCCTGCTCACCTGTTAAGTTGAGGTCTCCCAGGAGGTCAAGGAGCTCCCCACCAGCAGAGGCTGGCTTGCTTGTAGGTGCAGTAGGGATTACAGGTGTTATATCACTTCCTCCCAATAAGTCCAATAAATCATTTGCCTAATAAAGAGAGTTGATGTAACTGGTACATATATTCAACGTTCTGCTACTTTCTCTTCAAATGCAGTGGATTCTACTTGTTCTGAGACTGAAGACCAACAGAACTGCTGGTCAGTCAGAGGGGGGTTGTTAGTTTCACTGTGATCCCAGGCCCCACAAGAGATCTAGTTACCATGCTTGTGGGACCACAGAGCTAGAGAAGGACAGAAATTGTGCATACTGAGACAGGTTGGGGAATTACAGAATAGTCTGAGTTTAAAGGGACCCACAAGGATCGTCAAGTCAAACACTTAAGTGAATGGTCTGTACGGGGATCACACCCCCAGCCTTGGCATTATCAGCACCACAACCAACAGAGCTAATCCCACCCTCTCCTGGGAGGCCCACAATGACCTGTCCCACACATCTGTTCCGAGAGACATCCGAGCAGAGCCATGATCCATCATCACCAGTTAGAACTAGCAGAGAGGCGAAGGGAGATGGTCTCAGCTTACTGTTGGCAGTGCCCAGAGCATGGTCTAACGGGCAGTGGAAGCTGATCCCAGCTCAGTTCCTGTTACCTGGCTAGCAGGCTGCAATCCAGACAGTGGAGGTTTGGTTTCCAGGACTGCTGACTCTGTCTCTCCGTTGGTCTGTACAATCTCAGTAGGGCCATTTGTGGTGACTTTCTCCATTACTGGCATTCTCTCAAGCAGTGCTGACCTGAAAGAAGCTGACATAGTTACACTGTGCCATCTTCTGGGATCCCAATCCAAATACTTAGACATTCAATAGATGACATACATAAGGCAACCCGCCTTTTCCTTTGAGCTGCAGTGCAGGGGAACTGTAAGATTGCATGACAGCTTGAGGTGGTCAGAAGCAATCTCTGACATTCTCTGCCAGTGTAAATAGCTTAGCTGACAGCTTAAAACCAAAGAAGCCCTCCTATCTCCTGTTTTCCCCCAGTATCTGAGACAGTTCCCACTGTGGGGCTAGGATAACAAATCCAAAACAAAGATTACATAACTGAGCAATGGTGGATTAGCTGCAGATCAGGGACACTTGACTGCTCTGTCCCATATGCAGGTGAGTAAGAGTCAGCTCATTTGAGTTCTCTTTGCAGAAGGGGATAACCACTTAAAATAGGTGGAAAAGCTGGAAAAGCAACCACCACACTCTCATTTAGCAGCAAAGAGATGGAAGTTCAGCCCCTGAGAGTACCCTCCTGAAATGATGGAGAGACTGAAGAAGAGGTATGGGATCCTGAACCCTGACATAGAGAGAACTAGTCTGTAAATATAAGAAACCCCTTGTGCGGTGAGCCTCAAAGCACTGCATGTAACAGGGGTATGCCACACTATCTACACATCTCTTGGGCTGAAAAATTGCTCCAGTGCCAATAAACCCAGCAGTGTGCCACACTTTTGACCATGAACAGTCTTAACAGGCAGAAACTATTAAACATTGACCTTGACACTGTAATGAGCAGTAGAATATACCGGGAGGAAAAATACAAATGCTGTCTTGTAAAACTGAATGAAGATCACATATATATTCCTGAAGTGCAACACCTCCCAAAACTGGGAATAGCAAACACTGCCAAGCTGATTGCCAGATACTGTCAGCTGAAATGGTCAACTCAGATCAGAAGGCCCTCATTCATAAGGCTCCATGGAATACCCAGGCAGTTCACACACTCTTGCTCCTTAACATGACTTTTCTAAGAACAATTTGAGTTGCTACGTGGATCCCACAGTGGGAGAAAAAAGAGGAAGTCACAAGGATGTTGTATCCTACACACAGTGAATGAGACCTATGTAAAAATGTGATTAAGAAGAGCATTTCAAACAAGGTTTAGAAGCCCCATCAAACACAAGCAATATTTAATCCAGTGGCACCTGTGTTATCTCTCATTTAAATTCTAAAATGGATGCTTCTTCATCCAATCGAATCTTATGGGAAGTTCTCGTGGGTGGATGGAATTAATCCCCAGAAAATCTCCTTCAATCTTATGATCCTCACTGAATACAATAATCTGCGGTGCTCCTGTGCATCAGCAATTAACTATTGCACACAGCAGATTAATGACTATTCTGCAAACAATTACAGTTTCAGTTACTGCAACAAAGCAGGGGTTTAACTGCTTCACAGAGAAACAATCACTTGTGCAAAGCAGTTATGAATGGGGACCTCTGAATGATAAAGTGTAAGGAGGTTACCATGCTCACTAATTGTAAAACAGGGATGCTGAGTGGTGTAGTGAAACAGCATGCCTTTCCATGCAGTGTCTGAGATTCTAACAGATACTACAAGAAGATACAGTAAATAAAAAAGATGTTCTGAAAAACTGAAATGTACTGATATTTGGAAAAATTGCTTCCAGCTCAGAACACAGCTTAGGAGAGCAGGTCAATGCATCTCTCCATGTTTATTCCAAAGGCATTTAAAATCAGTTTGAACCTAATAATGCCAGCACAGTAAAAGCTAACTGCAGGTATTTACTCACCTAGAAAATATAAGAGTCAACACCTAGAAGTAAAAATTGGTCAAGCTCAGGCTCAAAGCAGGACAAATGTTTTAGCAGAGGAAGTCTCTGATCATAGAACAGTATCTCAGGATACATTAAGTCTTTAAAACACACACTAACTCCATAGATGGGTAAGGAATTCTAGTTCCTCTGTAAACCTACCAAAATCACCAGACATAGCTCTCAAAGCACAGAGTGTCAATGACAGGAGAACAGTGCAAATTATAAAGCTCCTTTTCAGACACCAAAACTCGTCAATACTTACCTCATGTGATCATATTTCTTGAAAAGTGCATTATATTCCACAGCTCTCTGCTGCAGCTCCACATCAATGCTGCTGCCGTAGATGGAAACTACCTTCTTAATGCGACTGTTGGGGCAGGGGGAACAAACAAACACACCACGGAATTAGCAGCAATAAGCAAGGGATTAGCATGTGCCATTCTGAAGATGCTACCTGGGACTCTGTTCAACAGGAGTCCCATGTAACACAGCAGTCCCTACAGTACCCATGCAACATCCATTTCTGAACTGTCCCCTCACAACAGCATCAGCAGGTGATTAATGCACCACCTTGAGGTACAGCATAAAAAGGTTCAACCACCAATACCAAGAAGCCTCCAATAGGAAACAAGGCTCTTTTTCTCTCCATCATCCAAAAAAGGAACTGGAAAGAACAGCCCACTGAAAGTAAGGACTTCTCTTTCCCAGAAGGAATTTTCAAGAAATGGCAATGTATGTTCCATACAACAGAGAACATCCATACAGAAAACAGTACAGACAGCAGACATCTTCCACCCAGTGAGCAAAAGAGGACTGTAAAAGCCAACAAATAACAGGATGACTCTTGTAGCCCATAGAAGCAGAACATGTTCAAGGAATACTCCTACTGAAGACAACCGATGCCAGCATATTTACAACGAAGCCCTGTGCAGTACACCACCAATGAGAACTCACTTGACAGTGCAGGTGAACCTGGTGGAAAGCTTCATGATGGCAGTGAGAGCATAGCCCCGTGTCACAGATGCAGACATATTAGATATCAGGACGCTTTCTAAAATATCGAGAACTTCATCCTCTGTTACCTGAAAAGGTACAGAGAGGTTAGGCTGAGACAGAGTAGCTTTGCAGCAAGCCTGCCAGAGCATACTGTAAAAACCTGTCTCTTGCTAAATGGCCATGTCACACCTCCCTGCAACTCTGAGCCTGTAGCATTATGTTCAGAGCATGTGAGACAGATGCCGCCAGGTGAGGATCGCACGGTACAAGTTTTAAAATACAGTTCCTGTTCCACACACTGAAGAACAGATTTGTCACCAAAATACACAGCTAAGACCCTGGCAGGCTCCCTGCAAGGCAGGTTAGCACTGAAACCACACCGCTCTGCCAACTGCAGTGCCACTCCACACAGCCAGTGTTGACACAGTCCATGCCTGCAGCAGGGGAAGGACATTTCTGCCCAGGGTCCATCACCATCATGGACATCACTCCTGAGGAACTATTGCAAGCATTCCCCTCACACAGCCAGCATCAAGCAGCTCCAGCCTTAGCCAAGTATGCCACTGCTGACCTTTCCCAAGCTGTACCTGTATTGGTTCCTCCTCTTCACATTGGCCTGACACCAGAAGATCTCCATACTCTCCTATGCACCAGGAGGCCACTTGCACTAAGGGCTGCTGTTGGATGAAAAAACAGAGAAGCCTCAGAGATAAATGGATGCCTTCATGAAAAATTAAACCAACATCACTTCCAAGAGCAAGCTTAGCCTTCCTCCCAGCCAAGGAAATTCTCCCCAGCAGAAAAAAATGAAGAATGTTTGATTTGATCAAGAATCCATAATCAAACTGAAGAAACCAAAAAGAACACAAACTTACAGAATCTATGCCTTCTCTGCAACCTTTCCCTTGGAGCCAGACAGTGTGATGTTGGCTTACCTTGAGATGTTTAGTAAACATGCCTATTTATTGCAGTACAACAAGGAAACTGAAGCTGGCCATGTTTGATTTTACCTGGGAGTAATCTCCAAGGATGGCTTTGTAGAGCCTCTGCACAGTGTAGGCATGCATCTCTACACTGTTAGTTATTAGCTGGATCAGATTGGGAACAGCATCATCACGAACATAACTTCCTGCCTGAAAGAACAATTGTTAGGTTTTACTATCCACTTTCTCAGTAACACCCAGCAGCTGCCAATGTCTTTCACAAAACGGAAACTTAAAAAAAATAAGTATCAGCCTTCTGATCAATGAGCACTTTATGGTTGATTTTGAGCAGGCTCAGAGGGGTAGAAGCATAGGACAGCACATCTACCAATCAACAAAACTATACCCAGAGAAATCCATACTATGGATATCCTGAAATTGCAAAAGGTTATAAGTGGTTTCTCTAACAGTCAAAAAAGGAAGTTATTTTATTGAATGAGAGCAATTCTCATAGCCAACCCTCTAATGGAAATCAGTTCTCAGGTCAGAGGAATCAACTTTTCTCTGTTTCAGGGTGGCAAAATAGCTCAAGAGCCAGACTCACTTCTTGATGAGCTTCTCAAATTTAAACATGCATACTGATAAATCTCTTCCCACTCCTTTGGCTGAGGGAACACACTGCCTTACCCAACTTATCAAGATCCCTTCCCTCTTCTTTGCCAAACAGTATTCCAGTTCTGCCTCAGCTGTGATGTTTATAATCAAATTAAAGTAGGTAAAGAGTAATAATTAAACCCAAAGAAGAGGAACTAGAAGGCTATTGATACAGTTTCATTAATAAGTTTTGATAGACTCTACTTCGAATAATTCCAAGAAACTGCTTCACCCCCTCTTTGCCTGCGAGTCACTTAAGGCTGTGTTCACTCTCTCCTGAAAGCACTGTACACCAAAATCAGACAGCGTAAGAGTTGTCCTAACTTCAAAACTAGTATGACTATTGCAGTAGAAACCCTCTGCTACACACTCTTATGCTTGTGTTTCTGAAATCATACATTTCCTCTAAAAAAACACTTGGCCATATTTACTGAGTTGACATATTTCTGACTGGCTGCCTTGGGTCACTATCGTAAGTACAATTCCTCTGTGTATTTTAGCATTTGTTACATGCCAGCCTTTATAGCCACCTCCAACCTGATGATGAGTAAACTCCTAGAGAATTAAGAAAATTTTACTAGTCAAGTACAAGAGAGGCAATTTCACTTACCGTTGTTAAGACTCTCATAATTGTATCTATGTGCCAGCGCTTGGAAGGAGCATACCTGACAAAATTAAGAGAACAAGTTGGAGCAATAACTGCCAGCCCTCAACACCATCAAGAAACACATCACCATCAGAACACCACCCCTCAGTTATTTACTGCCCCACTGCTTCCTGAGGGGGGACACCAACACTGGTGCATCCTGTTCTTCAG
The DNA here is from genome assembly GCA_013396695.1 of Sakesphorus luctuosus. Lineage (NCBI taxonomy): Eukaryota > Metazoa > Chordata > Aves > Passeriformes > Thamnophilidae > Sakesphorus > Sakesphorus luctuosus. Next base: position 146,710 of record VWZD01010534.1, read on the forward strand.
AGTGGGCTACAACTTATAAACCACACACAGCTCAGCAAATGGAGAAGAGATGATCAACACTTTCTCTCCTGGGGAGTGGGAGAAACAACATACAAGATGCTCACAATTCCAAGGGATGTACCAAAAATTAACAGCAAGTAAAATGACCATACTTTTCAGCTGCAAGAAATATTCCAGATGCACAGTCTGCTTTGAACTCTGGTTCACAGGAATCTAGAAAATACAGCAACTCCTTCATCATTCCACGGACATTGTTCCCGTTAACAAGAGCAAAACTCAGTTCCATCGCACGCCTAGGGCAAGAGACAGAAAACCAATCAAGTATCTTCACCTAGTGAAGGAAGAAAAAACCCCACAAACCACAAGTCTGGCTACAAAAATGCAGTTACCTTTTAATTAAGAAGAAAGCAGTATTTATTAATCCTATGAGAATAGCCTTTCACATTAAATATGCCAGTATTTTTCTGTTCATAGGCAGACAATAAACCCTCCCAAAAAATAAGGCAAAGTGAGGGTGCAGAATGTTCTAGAAACATCTACCCATGTGTCCCTATGGCTGGTAACATCTTTCAGCAACAAGAGTCCATCAGCATTAAACTCTGACTGTTCAAGTGTTTGTAATTGCTTGCTGATCATTTCTGACACACGACTGCAACAATTAATCCATGTTACAATGCGCTTTCTCCAGATTCAGGGATACAGAAGAGACCAGTTTCCAACTCCATATATTATAGATTCAGATACAGTAGAGATTTAAAGTATTAACTTATATGTTTTAATGTATTCTGTCAGATAGACTACATAAGATTTCTGGAATTAAAAGCTACCCTGGTGCTCCATCCATTCATTTCTCCTCCCTACAGACAGGCTGACAACACAACTAGTCAGGAGTACCAGCTCCCTGCCACTCCTTCTGGTGCACATCCAGAGCTCAGAGGCCCTTCTACTTGAAGCTTCTGTAGTTGATTCTAGCACAGGTCTCTCATTCTTCTGACATTTTTTGAATGAAGACTACTAACTTCAAATGTGATTAATTTCTGCAACACTTTGCAATAGTTATATTAAAATGCATTAAAGCAGGCTCACTAAACAACCCTGACTCATCTTTAAAATGGTAATGGACACAAGCTATGTGTTTTCACGAATCTGAGAACTCATAAGACAGCACTGCTTCTCAACATCTTCCTAGTTATTGTAATAATTGTTATTATTGTAATAAGAATTTCTACAGAATGGTGAATTATGTGTTACTTTGCCTTTTACCCAACTAATATCCAGGGACTGAGAAAACACAGAGGTGTTCAGAATTAGGGTGGAAATACCTAACTAAATTGTTACCTTTTAACATTTAAACCTGTGTCTAGTTGATGACCTAGACTACTATTAGAATTATTTCCATCTCTCCAACTAGTTCCCAGCTCTTTGGATCTGACCATACTGGGTTACATGTTTCTGTTTAAATTTTCAGTCACATTATAGCAGATATAGCAACATTGTAATCTTAATACCCGGCATTTACCTCAGGACAATTTTCTTACCTTCAGTCATATTACATGCTTAATTTCTGTCATGAAGAACTTAATCATGCAGTTTGATCAATTAAGCAGATGGAAAGACTTGAATTAAATGGCAAAGCTATTCTAAATAATACTACACAGACCAAAGATACACTGTGACAGTTACATGATGAGAAGTGGCCATGATTCAGATGACCAAAACCAGGTATCGTGTCTTTCCCTCAAGTCCCAGCCCTAGCAACTTGCTCCTGGGGACTCTGACATACATTCAGCCAATATATTGCTTCAATGAAGAAGTGCCATGTCAGCAGCACGAGTGTCAGCACGGCACCCTCGTGCTCTGCTGATGGATCACTCAGAGGCTTCATCCTTCAACAGCACTCACACATGAAGCTTCAGCTATTTTGCTAGCAGGCACCAATAACATGTTTCTGTTGCCTTCTATCCAAAACCTAGATGGGGCTTTGCTCTTCCACAGCCTAGCCCTGTGCTGGGTCTGGCACCGAACAGCAACGGCAGCCTGACGTGCTCAGCGTTTAAGATACAAATTTGTGTTTTGGGGTAGACTGCAACTGTAAAAATAGATTCCATGATATCCATTACAGAACAGTTAAAAGTCAGTTTCAGAAGCAAGATAAATCCAATTTCTTTCCCATTCTTTACATATTAGACTGAGCAGTGCTGTTAAAAAAAATCTAGATCTGATTCAAAGGGCATACATTTGAAGAATGCCTACAAGAATGAGTATCTACAGAGTATCTGATCAGTCTGAGTTGATAGAAACAAGAGTTTGAGGATTTTGAAGGTATATTCATGATGTGATGAGAGCTCAATGAAATATTGGCCTGTAAGAGAGAGATTCCACAAAATGCAACAGGGATGCTACTGTCCCCATCATTGCATGTTGTATATTGCACTGAGCTCAGACCCTTCTTTGTAACCCAGTTACAGAAAGAGTAATGATGAGGAAGAGAGTTCTGAAAGAAAGAACAAGGAACTGACAGGCTGAAAGAGTCAATTTAGAAGAGGAGCATTCCACAATAGGCTGGGCCAAAGTTTCCATGAGTGACTCAGAAACGGTAGAAACTTAGTATCATGAATAAAAGGAACATAACTGAAGTAATGAGAATCATAGAATTAGAAAATATACAGAGTTGGAAGTGACCCACAATGATCATCAAGTCCAACTCCTGGCCCTGCACAGGCCCATCCCCAGGAGTCACACCAGGTGCCTGAGAGTATCATCCCAACGCTTACTGAGCTCTGTCAGCCTTGGTGCTGTGACCACTCCCCTGAGAAGCCTCAGTGCCCAAACAGCCTCTGGGTGAAGAAACAGAGGAAGAAGCTAAGACTGAGTCAACAACAAAAAGTATTTTTGTAGTGAGAAGTAAGGTTGCAAGCTTTCCCACTGTCCAGAGAAGCAGCAACATACCACTATTTAAATGTCAAACAAACATCAAGAATGATAAAAGGACATGGCAATCGTAAGCAATTTGTAAGCAAATTGTTTGAAATTTAGTCTCAATTCTACCTAATCAATGCCTAATCAGTTTCATCTAGAATACATTATTTGGATGACTTAACAGTGTTTCATGACAACATGAGCATGCCTGTTCATCTGGGAAAGAACAGCAACATGGAACACAGAGTCCGTTTGATCAGGATCACGCTGCACAGAGGCTTTCCATCTCTCTAAGAGCACACAAATCTGACCTCCATTGAGACTCCATTTTGGAAAAATTCAGGCAAACATAAAAATTTTTTCCCCATGAAATACAACAGCAGCTTTCCAAAGAAGGTGGCTGCCCATCTTCATTACCTTTTTTGAATTATGAACCACATTATACCTTCATACTGGTCTCACTGACAGTTCCCCAAGATTGTCATTTTCCCCTATGGGAAAATATGCTGTCAACCTCGAGAGTCTATTTCAATGATACTTCAATCACCTTTTAATGGAGACATCCAGATCCTTCAGGCAGTCCACAATGGTGCTTCTGTGTCGCTGAACTGCATTGTGGTCTGTCTGCACAGTTTTCAACAATGATGTCAGAGCTACATACCTGTGACAAGGACACACAGTTACAGTAGCCATTTAATTTCTCTGCACAGACACTGCCCCCACCCCAAACTTGGTCTTATTTTACAACAGAATAGGACTCTCTCATGCTCACTAACACATGGAAATCCTCCAGTGAACTGCCTGGGCCTGTCTTCATGGTGAGTTACCACACTAAGCTGCAACGTGCCTAACAACACCCTGCTGCCCAGAAAAGCACCTGCCCCAATTCCTGGGCTCAGGTCAGCTGTCCAGTCTTCACAAAGGTTTTGAAAAGATAGGGCAATTAAAGATTCACAGATCTGTCACTCAGACTAGCACAAGCAACAATTCCCACAGCCAGAGTCTGCAACCCATACCATGATGTGCCATCCAACTGCCTAACTGTAGCAGTTGCAGCAATTACACATCAGATTAATAGTGACCAAAGCACAGCCAGACTCCCTTGTTGCCACAAGCACACAATCAGAAAAATCAATCTCTGCCTAATTTGTTAGATCTCTAATGCCAACTCTGCTTTGGACAGCACCACAGACTACTTGGGACAACACAGGGGATCCACAGGTTATTGGAAAAAAACATGGATCTGATCAAAAAACACACTTTAAGAATTGGACCATAGACCCAGGCTTATCAACTAAGGAGGGCAGGGCCACATTTGAGATTTGCATGGAGAAAGGAACACATCCAGAAAGCCTCAAGCTCGAAAACCACACTAACCCCAACAGCAGTTATCCCAACAGGGTCTCCTGGAAAGCTCTACCTCAGCATCATCTTTATGTCATTGCTTCTCATGCATTTTAAACTGGGTGCTGTCAAAACATGCTTTGTACAACTTACCTAATATTTTTGTCGTTGTTTAATAAGAAACGGCCTAGGATGTTAATGGCTAAGACCTGTAGAAAGAGTTTGGGAAAGTCAGTGATCAAAAAAGCCTGCTGGCCATCTTCATTGTTTCATGATGATTTTAAAGGCAATATGTCAAAACTTGGTTCTTAGCCAAAAAAGAACTCCAGGAGCTCCCTAAGCAGAGAAAAAGCTAAGACGTGCAGCACAGGCTTTCACCTGCACTCAAGGAAACAGCCTGCAGCAAGTTTTGCTTTTTAGTATTTTTGTTATTAAAAACCCCCTGGAACAAAAACAAGCACCACTTTCTGAAAAGGCTGAAGTCTTATCTAGAGTCAACTGCAGAAATGTGTTTGGGTTAAACAACCTTGCTTCACGTCCTCCAAACGAATTACTCTAGTACAATCCTAGGAAAAAAGTAAAGGCCATAGCAAAGGCAACTTACTCTCAGGCCACTCTCAGATTTTATGTCCATAATAGTCAGCACAGTTTCATAGAGAATGGCATTTCCCACATTTTTACTTGTTTCTGTATTAGTGGCAACCTGAAGAAAGGAAACAAAATAAGCAACTCCAACACATGCAAAACAGATCCTCTTTGTGCTGCTCTGCAGAACAGGCAGTGAGAGTAACCAATCCCTAGCAAACAGCATCACACTTGAGAACATGCATCCCTTTCAGCAAAATTCCACCCAGAACAAAAAGCAGCTCTGTCCTCACCAGTGCTGCTGAATCCAAATTATTAAAAAAAAATTACAGAGTTTAAAACCACTCATCAACCTTTAAGACCTCACCTGTGCAAGTATATCATTCATTGCTTCACTAGAATCATCATCATTTCTCCCTAAAATTCTTAGTAACCGCAGGATTCGTACCTATTTAACAAAATAAAGCAAAGAAAAGCTCACTGGATAGCAGTGATTTGACATGGGGTCACAAAATGCCCAGTACATTTTCCCAGAAGTGGCAAAAAAAGCAAAACAAGCTGCTGATTTCCATTCTTAAGCAAAATGTTTATCCTGAGTAAGACCTTTATCAACAAGAACATGCAAGGCTGTGCTCATTTGCTTCCCATGAGCCAGAACTGTTCAGAGTCCCCTCACTGCCAGGCACAGCCTTGCAAGGCCAACACTTGCTGCTGCTTCTTGCTTTGGTCACGTGACATGGTAAGGCACTACAACTGTTGGTTAAACTAAGGCAGGTGTCTTGCACTAGGGCAGATGAACAGCATTTGCACAATCAGTTCTAATGAAGACACAAAAATCTTAAAGTCAACACAGCTGCCCTAAGGCTCAAAACACAGTGCTAGAATTAAAGCTGTCACTGTTTTACATCACTTCTTACCTGCAAAAAGGGGTCACTGATCCCAGACACATCATGCTCTGGTGAATATCCAGACATGATAAGGTTCTTCAGAATACGAACTAATTGAGGAACAAGCTGTGAAAAGAGTTGTCCTATTAGAGTGTTGTTCTTTCCCCCATCCCAGCTTTGAAGCACAGGTCCAGGAAGAAATCTGATATTTGAAAGCAAGTCAGACTGGATTCTTCCACATAGTTCAACCTGCAAACCTGGAGCTCATGCTGTATTAATTACTTACAGCTTAGCTAGGGCACAACTAGAAACAGTTAGGCTGGGACTGGAGCACCATATTGGATCCTTTTAGTACTAAATCTACATTTGTGGTAAAGTGCAAGAAGAAAACCACCTGAGATTCCCCAATATCTGTTTTTGTTCCTACCTTTGCTCTTCAGGAGTTACACACTAGCATGAAAAGGTGCATCTAACTAAACAACAAACAAAAGGATCCCTGAATTTCCTAAATCTGCCTTAAAGAGGAAGCCAAAGGGTGCTACATCATCTTCCCTTGAGACAGAGTAAAAGACAAGTGGAGCATTTCGGGAACCCTGATTAACATTTTCTTTGCCTTCCAACATGCAAGAGTTATCAGGACTGAGGACAGAACGAAGAAAGAGAAACTTTGCAGCCATGGAGATCAGTTGAGGGCTGCCCCCCAATCTTCTGGAATACAAGTTACACCCATGAAGAATATCAGCACTGCAGCTGGACTTGGTAGCTCTTTCCAGCACAGTAAACCTTTACAGCCTCTTACAGGGAGCTAAATAACTATCTGTCCTGCTCCCTTTTGGGAATCACCCAAAGTTGTCCCATGATTCAGGCAAAACAGAAAGCCAAATTCATGATAAGAAGAAATCCCAGGGCTACAGCTTGTACAGGCACAAAAAAATCCCTTAAGTATTCCTCAAACAAGAGACAGCTTGAGGAAAACAGGCTGATGTTTGGAGAAGGCCACAACTGAGATTCAAGGCTGCCATGGGTCTAGAGGTTTAGTGGCAAGATCAGCATACAAGGAGCATTAGACAAGTACAGTTGATCTAAGCACACAGTATCAATCACAAATGTGTCATTAAGAGGCATTGCCTCACAAGGGGCTAACATCTACAGATTTAAGGAAAACATGCACCATCCACAAGAATTAACTCTTACCTTTTCATTCTAACTCAGCAGGATTCCAAACAGACAAAAGAGACAAAACAGACGAAGCAAGCATTAGGGACAAGTCAATGTTATACCACTCACAGCATAAACAACTATGAGAAATAGCTAGAGATAATGTATCTAGTAACTAAATTTTGTGGACTCAGCTCCTCCTTCTTTTCCCACAACTATTATCTTAACTAAGCATTAGTAGCAGAGATGGCACCTGCAAAATGAGCCTCATCTGACTTCCATTCCTGCTTTGACATATGCAACCAGGGCAAGGGAAAATGAACCAAAGGATGCACAGTTTGAAATCCCTAATGTATAGACAAGCCAAGAAGAGCAGTAAACTGGGCATGCAAATAAACCAATACCGTTAAGACTTTTCAGAGGAGCAAATGGCCAGTTCTGCTCTTCTAGCTTTGTTTAGTTTCTCCTTCTTTAACCAAGAAGTCAAAATGACAATCAAGGCAATTTTCAGATGCCCTTCTATTGGTAGTCTTTCACATGGCAATATTAATCTCAACAAATTATAGCAAAGGGCATAAGGCAGTCAGGAGGGTGTGGGAAACAAACATTGTTAAAATGAGGAGGAACAGTGACACTGACTCTCAAACCCTAAAGTTAAAATGCAAAGTGATGTAGTACAGCATGAACCAGGCATAAGGTATCTATACAACTAGAACTTCCATGGGTGTTTTTGATCTGAGTTTATACAACTGTGTGGCTGTGGCTAAGGCATTCAGGTCTTGGCATAACCTTCAGTTTTTCATCTTTGTCTCTTTATTACATTTGTGATTACAGTGTCACTATGCAATTAGATACAAAGAGTGGGAAAGACCCTAAGGGACCATCAGAGACAACAATTTACATTGAACTTTAGGATGTTTTATACTGTACAATCTTAAGACTGATGCTTTGTAACTTACCCACTTACTGAAGGGGATTAAGCCTAGATATGCACAAGATTTCTGCATTTAGTGATTTTTTTAAAAAAAAATCAGATAATAAGCAGACAGTATCATTAATTTCTTTACCCAAAGAGTTGTAAGGATTTTATCAAAGGGCCATGAATATTGGCCATGAATATTAAGTCTGCAATATTACCAATTCAAACTTACCTTTCTAAAGTGTGCAAGCATGTCTGGGCTTCTCTCACACATCTCTGTGAGAAGCACAACTGATGTGTGAAGAACACCTGAATGTGAGGAGGGGGGGGAAAGAAAAACATATCTGCATTTAACATCATTCCACTGGCTCCAGACATGTGACAAAAATCATAAGAAAAAAACAGAAAATCATTAAAAAATACTATTTTTGAATTCAACATATCTACCACTAAAGATATTTGTGATTGCAGCTGTGTCCAAGGGGAAGCAGATAGCAATGTGCTCATGTCTTAAATCTGTAACTAAAGGCCAAAGGAGGAGAGAAATTGGTCTTGGTCTGCAAAGACTTGCATAGACTAAACATACAGTAACAGATACAGTTGGGCTACATTACCTCTAAGGTCCTTTCTAAATCCAACCACTCTGTGATTCTATACAAACAAAAGACAGTACACAGTAATGGCATTCTGGTTGTTGGGTTCCTCACACTTCCTGATTTTCTATTCTGATTTAAGTAGCCTACCAGACCTTATGTGACCCAAACTGGGCCTTCCTCAGACAGTCTCAGAACTCCATCTAGAGAAAGATTACACAAAAAACCCCCCAAACCTAAAAAGCTGCTTCAGAGTCACTTTAGGCGGTGTATTGGATAAAAATCACAAACTTTCCCATTTCACTCAATGCTCTGAAGTGTATCAAAACACAGAGAGAGAGTTCCTTCTGTCACCTATGCCATGTAAAACTCTTACTGACTAGCAGAGTCCTACACATCCCTTCCTTCTGAAAGACATTTGGTTTCACTGCATAGAAATGGGAAGAAACAAATCATATAAATACATCTCAAAAGTTCCCTCCAAATAAAAGGCTTAGGTAGTGAGTGCACCATCCCACAGAGAATGGTCTGGCCTTGCTAAGTACTGTCTCAGCTCTTACCGTGGTTCTTCTCATTCAGCAAGTTTTTGGTGGCTGGCAGGAACATCTCCATGAGTTCAGGCACCTTTCTGATGACATGAACAGCACACAGGGCTGCCTGGATAGGAAAAACATACCTGTTAGTACACACTGCAATGACAAGGATCCTCATTTTGAGAACGTTCCTGCTGTGGTAGACAATCACAGACTTCATGATACACAAAGGCTTGGAAAGTTTGTAGTACATTTTTTCATCTCTCTATTACAAGTGTGACCAAACAGCATCACAGAGTGCAATAAAACTACCATGAATTGGAGCATGGGAGCATTGACCAACAAACTAATACTCCCACTAGCAATGGTTCACCTTTACATTATTCATATCAGAAGTTCTATTATCTGCAAAGCATTTCTGCCTTTAACATGGCTATTTCAGCCTGTTTTCCTGTTGCTAGGGAGGAGATAATGCATTGGAAGCAAATAATTAAAGGTATGTCAAATTGTGGCTCATCTATCTTCTCTTGCATAGCATCTCCTTCCCCACAAAGTAACTCAACTGCCTTCTGCAGGTGATGGGTGTTATGAGAAACAAAAGCATACTCTGAGGGTTTTTTGAACAAACCCTGTCTATTTCTTTTAGGATGCAGAAGCAACAGGACAAGCTACTCCCTGCAGCTGCTTGAGAACTGCACTAAAGGCCTCTTCCTAGGATACAGCAATACCTCTTAGCTTTGCTTTCTCTCCAATCTCTCTCTAGATCCAGTACTAGACAAAGAAGTAACAATGCATCTCTTCCTAAATCTTACTGCTCACACTCTTCCCAAGACATATCAACACATAAATCTAGAAGAAAGGGGATGATCACACTCCGCAGATGTCATGGCATATTTGCTGCAGAAATCAGACATTTTGTGTTTGCCCACTTGGAGACCTTACCCTTTCTAGCTTTCATACTACTGTCACCATCATCAACAGAAGACAACAAGTAGGTCCAAATCTTCAGCTATCAGTCTGCAGTGTTAATTAATTCTGGATTTATCCGAGAATATAAACATAACTGATGATCACGAGTTTGGGGCTATTGTTTGTGGTGGGGCAAGTGTTCACATTACCATCAATAACCTTAGGGCAGAGATTACAAAAATACAACAACTGCCTCATCCATTGGAGGCTTGTCTTTTAGAGGCTTAGACACATTCCTGCTATCAACAGACACGGAGTTTTGAGCTCTATCTTGCACAATGAGAAAATATTCAGCCAGTGTGATAGGAGTCTTCTAATATTCCAGGTATTAGCAAGGTATTCAATCAATCTCGTCTTTTAATCCATAACAAAGTATTCAAAAGCTCGCTGAAGTACCTTCTTCCTAAGATAGGAGTTGGAAGTTTTGAGGAGCTTCTCCACCTCTCCTGCAAGGTCTCTGCACATTTCAGAGGAACCCATGCAGCCAAGAGTACAGAGTGCCAGCCCCTGCACATACTGCGTGCTGTGATTAAGGTCACTGTAAAGGAGAACAAAAAAAAAAGTCAATTAGCATGCACACAGAGAAACTGAACACACAAGAAAGGTATCTATAGCTACAGTCATCTAACCAGCTGCACACGTGGCCCAGAAGAACCTTCCAGATTCTCAGCTATGTGGGAGCACAACTTGGGAGCAATAGCAGCTTTCAGTGCATGTACCACAGGGTTTGCTAGAATTGAGAATTCTATTTAGAATTCTCAATTAAAAAGACAAAATATTTGGTTCAACTATCAGGTGGGTATCCAGGGATTGAGCTCAGAAGGAAAACCACACAGAACTCTATCAAAACTTCTAAAGACAAAATGTTGTATTTTGGAACTTGTGTGCAGAAAAGAAGTTAACATGAAATACAGACCTGCAGTAACTCTGTGGGCTGTCCCAGTTGAAACATGTTCTAGGACAGGTTTAGCTTCTGCATTTACAAACCAAAGAGCATAGAAAAATCTACAAAAAGGTATCCTCTATCCTGACCAAAAACCACAAACCCCACCACTCGCACACCTTGAAAATAATCAATACAGGAATTTTGTTTAGCAATTCTTTCTATTCATATGCCTAAGGAAGTCGCAGAAAGTGGTCAATAAGAAATTAAACCACCTCACAGGAGATACTGTTCAAGAGGCCAGGTACCAATGTCACACTAAGCACAAGACAACACAGGTTCCACATGGCAATCCCAACAGCCTTGAAAACCTGCTTGTACACGACTTTTCCATCTGTGTTTGGTACTCATGTTGCCACAGCACCCAGGATTCAGTGCTGAAGAAAGTGAATAGATATGGCTTCTGGTTTGAGAGGCAAGGGGAACTGGGGACTGCACGATGGAAGAGCCAGTGGTATGCAACCCAACGTGCATGAGGTGCAGAACAGAGAGAACACAGTATCCTGCTTGTAACATCGAGCAGTTATAGCAACATGCAGATGAAGAAATAGGTAGCACATGCTACTAAATGGGTTGGTTTTTTGTTTCCTTCCTTTAACAAATTTTTGGCAGCTATACGAAACTGTATGAATAGCAAGTTCCTGCTTCAGGATGGTGCTCACCTTTTTGTATCAAAACTCTATGTCTTGCTATAAAATAATGAAAAACAATAAGAGAAATCAAATCCCTTAATGTCTAGATAAAAGCAAGACAAAGTGGTAGATATAGAAGCCAAAGGAGAAATCAATAAACACCCAGGGAGGTGGTGGGAAGCTGTTCTCCATTTTTGCTCAGCTTCAGCCTGACCCATTTCCTGTTCAAACTCATGACACCTTTACCAAATTCACTGTAGTATAAACAATCAAAAGAGGTGTCAACCTGCAGCCTGGTTCTAATGAAGAGCCTCACAGGTATGGCATTTCAATGCAAGATCTTTAGAAAAACATCTGCCTCCTGAACGGTAGGTCCAGTGTTAGGGGATCCTCACGCCCCAGTTTTGTGAAGTTTTTTGCCAAGCACTTGGAGGCTGCAGGCTAAATGAAGAGCAATGCTTTACTTGCTCATATCTGAGAGGCTTATGCACTAAATGTAAACTGTAATAAAAACAGAAACAGCACACACAACCAAAGCAGGCCTTTGGGTAAGCCAAATGGAACCCAGCTGTTCCACTCCTACTCCCATCCATCTTGAAAGGAACATTACTGGAAACACACTAATTGTCTAAACTATGATGTAGAAAAGTCCCAGTTTAAAATAGCTTTGCTGAGAGGAAAAAAAGTGTTAAAAAATAAATTCCCATCCCTTCTTGTCTCATTTCAGCAAAATGACACACAGACACCACATCCCAAGTTGCTGCCCTGCTTCCAAGGAAAAGCATTCATCAAGACCCTCAGGGCAACCTTAAAAAGACAGCAAGATACACAGCCTTGCTCCCTGAGGATCTTCCGAGCTTGTCAGCAGAAGCAAACAAACACAGGACAATGTGTGTTGCTTGCTACATATGCCTCTTCCAAACTAATGCAATTTTATATTCTCTGCCCACTAAGGAAGCAGGACCATCCAATATAGTGCAATACTACAGCAGCCTTACTAAGGTCAACAGCATACAACAAATTGAAGATATCAGTTTTCTAACACAAGGGGAAAAAAACTGAAGTACTCAAAATATCACTGTCAGGAATGTACTTTCTGATCCTGAAACCTCAGAGCATGTGTTGGTGGAGAGAGAGGTGGTACCCTTACTTCTTGATGCAATTGGTCATAAGAAGATGGACATCCTGTCTCTCATCCAGCAGCAACATGGCACCTAAATACCCAATTCGCTTGTCTGTGAATTTCTGAGAGGCAATGAGCTTGAGGCACTCCAACTGGAAAAAAAAGGGAAAAAGAAGGAAAAAAAAAAGACAATTAGCTTAAAACTACTTCTTAGCTAGAGGAGAAACAGTTTGAATTTTGATGCACACTAATTTAGGTCTCTCAGAATACATTTTTAAAAGTGTATTTGATTCCCATTTTGGTGATGTAGAAAACCAAGAATGGTTAAATGACCTGCCCAAAGTTCCCAGCAGGCCAGCAGGAAGGTCATTAGCAGCTCCTAAGTGGACCGACACTGTTGGCCTTCCATGACCTCAGATACCCCAGATATGTGGGTTTATGTCAGATCACAAAAGTAAACGATAACATATTGATAGAGATGAGAGATCCATCATTTAAAAACAAAATAGTGAATATCTAGAAATTCAGATCATGTGTCTTGTTGATAATACACCAGAAACTTCTGAACCAGGCTTAAAAGGCTCTATTTATCTACCATGGAGAGGATCAATGCTCTGTAAGTTGGCAAAACAACGACATGTAGTGATAGGACATGGGGCAATGGCTTCAAAAGGAAAAAATGGCAGGTTTAGGTTAGTTCTTAGGAAGAAATTCTTGACCATGAGGGTGGGCAGGCCCTGGCACAGGTTGGGCAGAGAAGCTGTGGCTGCCCCATCCCCGGGAGTGTCCAAGGCCAGGATGGACAGGGCTTGGAGTAACCCGGGGCAGTGCAAGGTGTCCCTGCTCACAGCAGTTGGAATTAGATGACCTTTAAGGTCCTTTTCAACTCAGACCATTCTAGGAGTCTACGACTCTAAAAACAAGTTTTGTTTACTATATCTGTAACTAAGTTGCTACCTAGGTAAACCTTAGATTGTCAGAAACAGTTGTTTCTGCACTGCTCTGTAATCTCTACTGGAACACCTTAAGTCTACTAAAATCACCTGCATTGTAGCCACCATAAACTTCCCTTCCACTCTGTAGGAATGACAGCTGTGTCCGATAGCACAGAAGAAATCCCAAAGACAACACACACAGCTGCCACTTGCACTCTGCTGATTAAGAATTTAATTGCTAATCCATTTTTAAACCTAACATTTTCTTATTGCAAAAACAACAAACAAATCAAACCAAACCATCAACCACAAAGATATCCTGACTATGCACTAAAGTATTTTTCTGTAACAGAAAACTAATCAAGTATAATCAACGTCTACTTTCCAGACAAGAAAGTAGAGATCTCTCCCTCCTAACCACTCTCTGTAAGTCTCTGGGGCAGCAAGCAGGTGTACATGACGGGTCTGAGGAGGGGTCAGACAGAGCTTGTAACAGATCCACTGTACATAAGCACAGGGGGCATGCACAGGTGGAGGAGGTATGGGGTGCTGGGAAAACGGATTCACAGCCCCAGCTGGACAGAAGCTTGAAGAGAGCAATGGACACAGGTGAGATGCAAGAAGCACACACATCACAAGGGTAAAGTTGCACAGGATACTGGTAGGAAAATTGAAGTGCCAGAGAAAGAAAGTGCTGTGGGCCAGTCACAGATAACTTTTCACAACCACATGGCACCAGAACACACACTCAACTGGGCAAGCTGTTGTCACACATGAACACCCAGCTAGTGCAGAGTGGCAAACCAGTAAGAAAAAATTTGAAAGAAAGCAAGTTCAGTTTGCCAGGTGAAAGGGGATGAAAACATCTCTGAACAGTAAGACCTGTCACCCACAAAGATAATTGAATTTGTACAAATGGGCAAGATCAACCAGGGATAAGGTACGGAACACTGGATATGAAGCTCTCATCTTTCCAGTGCTTTCTGTAGGTGAATAATGTGTTTCTGAACAAACTTTCTTTTCTGGGTTTGTAAGATACTTTCTTATACAATCCTCTGCAAAAATGCAATATAAAAGTGATGACATCTAAGCTACGGTATGATAGCCAACAAAGGCAGAAGATGAACTACTGAGGAAGAGCATAAGGAAACTGATGACTGCAACAGATACTCTAAGACATATTTCTAGTACTTTTGAATTTAAAAGATACCAGTGAAGTTTACATGAAAGGCTGAGGAGTTCTTGTTTCATTTGTATATAAATACATGCAAACTAGATACATGCACAGAAATACTAAGAAACATGATCAGTTGAAGCTCTTACTTGTTTAATTAGTGTGAACAATCTTGATACTCTCATACCCATTCCATTCAAAGCAACAATCAAAATCTGCTCCTTCAGTACCCTAACAGACACATTAGCAAAGCTGGATACAATACTGGCATGTAACAAGACCACAACATACCCAGCTTTTACCAACATAACCACTTCTCCAACTGCAATTTCTTTTGCAAAAGAAACAATGGCAATAGTAACGTTATTTGACCATTTGTCCACGCTAACTAACAACTTGGCCTTCGCACGTGCTGAAGAGACAGCATGCTCATGCTCGTGTTTGGGCCAAAGCTGAGCATCCCTGGCTTGGAAAGAACAATACTGACCATTTGCTCCTGGTCACCCCACACACACTGTTAGCTGCAGGCTGCTTACAGCTTTGAGCCAGATTGTCTAACACCACTTCTAGCTCTCCCGATTTTCACCAAAACACCTTTCCTGCGTATTTATCTTGTCACTCTCAGAAGCTCCCTGTCTACAATGCAGGACTGTCTATCTGCAAGACTCCACTGCTGAAACAGCAGTTGTCCTCAACAGGTCCCCAGCTCACACAAACTACACTCTTCCGACACAACAGCAGCATCTTGAAAAGATTCCTTCTAGTAGTAAGGATTGAGGACATGGAAAGGTCTCTAACTCACTCACAGAAACCTCTTCTCAGCACTGGGCCCTGTGCCCTCCTGAAAGTGCAGCTGATAAACTACATGAGAGCCAAGGGCATCAAAGGGCTCCCAAAACAGTCAGAATAGATGCTTCTTCTTGAGATGTAGCAGCCCTGGCAATAACAGGTATTGAATAACCTGCTTTATCC
Organism: Sakesphorus luctuosus; assembly: GCA_013396695.1. NCBI lineage: Eukaryota > Metazoa > Chordata > Aves > Passeriformes > Thamnophilidae > Sakesphorus > Sakesphorus luctuosus. The sequence continues at coordinate 162,396 of VWZD01010534.1, forward strand.
TTCTTTCACTGAGAGTGAATTTACCACTACTGACCAAAGCAGAAACTGCAAGTTATTAGATACCTGATCTAACCTTCCACGTATCACAGAATCACAAAATATTCTGAGTTGGAAGGGACTCATAAGGATCGAGTCCGACTTGTAGGTGAATGGGGTGAAATACTTGAGTAACAACATAAAAAAATGAAATCTAAACACATTCTTAACATAGGCCAAATATATCAATTTTCAATGACACTTATAGATAACATTTATCACTATTCCTACGGCTCTAAGATACTTAAGCCTTAATTTTTGTGACAGGAAGTTTCTCTCCTGGACCAGGGAGCCTGGCTAAAAAGTGTTAAGGACAGAATAATACACAAATTCACTTGCTCTTATGCAGCAACTTGTTACCCTAAGAGAAGAATCCAATGAAACAGAAGTAAAGATGATGTACTTTGTGTGCAATAGCACAGCCCACACACACTCCCTAACACTATTTGCAATTTGATTTCATTGGTTTGAGCTTACTCTTTCAGTGATACATTATCAGGATTGGTAAATCCAATCATGAAGACTCAAGACATGAAACTACTTGAAGGAATATAACAATCTGTCTGACTTTAGCTTTACTGCAAATCTAAGTTAGATTACTACTAATAGGACACTTACTGACTTCCAAGCAAAACAGACTGTGAGCCAAAGACTAACCAAAGCTAACCCCAAGAACACCTTGTAGATCAAGAACTTCCATCTTCCTGTCTCCCTTTTCTACAATCTGTGTCAAAAATAACACATCAAAAATAAGCCAAGAGATGGAAAACTCATATCCGCATCCCTCATGCCACCTCACTAAGATGGGGATAAAGAACACCAGCTTCTGATTGCTGGGAACACACCAGCTCTTGTCTGCCTCAAAAACATTGCTTTAAAAGGAAAGGAGTATGGAAACTCCTTTGAAGTATCTGGTATTTTGCACCAGAGACAAAACTCCAAAGTGCTGTTCTGAGCCCATCTAAAAACTTCTCTGTCTTGGATTGTGGTTTATAAACTACTGCTCTGCAGAAACACAGGCGGTGAGGTGGAGACAGCACAGCAAAAGCAGACCAAGTTTCAAAACAAAATATCTAAGTCAAACAGCAGATCTCACTAACAAAGTCAAAACTAACTAATGAAAGTTCAGATGATACATGAAAACACACCTCAAAACATCCCAAAGGAACAGCAAAACTGCACCTAAGAACGCTCCCAAAACACAGAAGGCAGCCTGGCCTATGAACAGAGGGCACTGAATTCTGACCTACCTGTCCAAAATGTGCAGGATATCCCAGCATGTGCATATAGAGCAGCTTTGCCACGTTTCTGCATCGGTACGTGTTATCTTCCTCTCGGAAGGACGACCGGATAGCAGCGCATTCCTTTTGGATCATCTCACGCTCCTCTGCCTGGGTCCTCGCTGTCCGGATGGTCCGGATCAACTCCCGCAGTCTGATGGGGGCTGGCATCCTCTGGGAGAAGAAAGAACTCTGTGAGACTTGTACGGTACCTAAAGCTTCATAATGCCCTCATACTGCTGCGTATTTTTTTTCTTTCTTACCCTAAAAGAATGAAGAAAATGCAGGCTGCTTCAGTAGCATGCTTAGAAGTAAACTTGAGGAAATAATTTGCTTTTCTAGAACATTAGAAATAGGAATGATGTGATTTGAGCTACCTGACAAGTGGACAAAAGGTGACTCCCCTCCTGAAACAGGCAGAAACAGCACTCTGCAAGGTACTCCCATATTCATATCATCTGCCTCTCTCCTTAAAAGCCAGGTTGCAAAGACAGTTGATCCCAGAATCATGACAACTTGGGACAGAAATTCTTTAAAAAACATAACTCTGTTGAATAACTTTTCACAAGATTTCATGCAAGTGCTTCAGATGGCCATGCTTCAAAAATACTGCAAACTTGTGTCATACACACTTCCTCCTTAGTGGTGTGGAAGTCAGCAGAACACCAGGTGGAAGAGCAGTCCTAGCTGTGTGGCTATTTCAAAGAATCCTGTTTTAAAAATAAATGGATCAAGTTGATGCCATCCTTTTACGACACCCCAAAGACAATAACCCTTTCTGAAACAAAGCCTGCAACATTACTGTCTGGTGGGACTAGTATGAAAAGAATGTGCCAGAACATTTAAGAGCAGCTTCACCTCATCAGATGGGCTGCTGAAGGAGCCACCTTGACCCCGAGGGCAATGCAGTCTGACCCGTATCTGGTAAGAGGGAAGTGGCTCTCAATTAGAAGCCAAACTTTAGCACTATGTTCAACAGTTGAACTTTTTAGTTCATGCTCACCAAAGCTCACTTCTGACTTTCTTGAAGCTCAGACTATGCAAGCACCTTTACAGCCTTCCTTCACCCACGCCAGCCTGTGAACAGAGCTGGGCCCTTCTGGTAACAGGTAACATCCCACCAACTTGTAAAGAGTTGCCATGGCAGTCTGCTACAGATTTTGTCCAGGTCACCACCCTCCCAGAACAGCGTGTCACACATTTTAAACATGACCATATCAGAAAAAGATGTACATTCAGATGGTGCACTAACCAGCCTGCATGACAGCACAGACAGGCTGTGACATGCACAGAGCTAACAGGGGCCTTGTTTGCTTTCAGAAAAGCAGAGAGATGCATGTTCAACAAGCACAGGTGGCCTCACAGTAAGACAGCCAAAGCCAGCTCTGTAAGTCTTGATTATAAACTCATACATAACACTGTCTCTTCAATCAAACCATGTAGATTCCTCATATTTCAATTCTCCATCTTTATACTTAGAAAGTTTGAATCTACAAAAACACAAAGCATTCAGTTTTGAAAATGGAAGAGATGTTCTTCCTGCAAAAGGAAAGTGTCCTGAACTGTTGACACGCATAGGATCAAGATTATTGGACATATTAATCCTTAGTCTTGCCTTGTCTCTTCATGTGAATTGGTAACACTTCCTCACATCACTGTACTATGAATAAATTAACCGTTGCTATGCACTCAAGCTGCACTAACAAGCATTGCAGAAATAATCACAGGGAAGGAAGAACCTCCAGAAGAAGCCCCTCCATGGCCATGCTGCTATGCCTGCTCGTTCTACAGTTCTCCCGCATCCTTTTTGAAGAGAAAGGAAGGCAAAATGCTGCACTCAGTGCTGCAGAGGTAGATGTGCTATTGATTTATTTATATAAAATACTTCCTATTTTGCTCCCTAGTATTTTCTTAATAATTGGTAACACTCAGTTTGGAGTTCTTACTGCTACAAAGTGCTCAGCTTGTGTTTTTCACGTAACAGCATCCTAGACCCAGAAATACCTTTACTGGGTGACAACTGTCTGTTTGAAGTCCCCAGTTCTAAAGCCTGGACTCACCTACTGTTCGTGCATATCACATGGTTCTAAACTAATTTTGGTAAGACAGTCTTGTTCGAAAACTGAGCAGAAGTTATAAAAATAAAAGCACCACTACAGGAATATTCCTCTGCAGTCCATAGGCGATAATTTCATAACCAGTAAGACCAGCCATATGGAGGCACATGCTGAATAATGTGGCTCCAGTCCTTCCACTGTGCTAACGCTGGCATTCTGGGGACAGTGCACCACATGAGGCAACCTGTATGTCCGAGAAGAGCCGTCCCCTTCCCTCCCAAGCCAGTGCTCAGACACATCTGTCTGACCTGTGCAGCAAAGGCAGCAGTGAGGACATGTAGCCTGGGGAGACCTGAGACAAAGGGGGAAGGAGGCAAAGGGTTCCCTCCAACAGGAACCCACACTTATGCTATGGCTCTGCACCCCAGGTAAGCTGACCTACAACTCTGCTGCTTCTGAGATGACTGGTAGTGGCTATAGCAAGTTAAAACTGACTGTTCTTTTAAAGGAAGATTTCTTTAGAAAGTTTTTGGAACACAAATACATAATCTGCAAACAAACTGAAGTTTTGCAGCAAGTCGCTTTAATACCTCAAGTTGTTTTGCTCCCACCCTGTATCTGAAGAGTTTAAACTGCTGAACACTGACATGTGCAGCCCGTGACTTCGACAAGCCCAGTGTCTTCCTCCCCACGGATGGAAAACTCTTTGTAGGTATGCCCCTGGAAGGCTTCGGCATCTTGTTTGGCCCCGGACAACAGAAAGTAAAAGGACAGGCTGCGTAAACAGTTCCAGTCAATGGAAAAAGAGAAGTGAACAATGTTCCCATATATGCTAAAAGCAACTTTCTGTGAATAGTTTTTTTTGCATCCTTCCCCAGTGTTTAGGTAGGACTTCCCATCTCCCTGGCAAGACAGGTACAGTGAAAACAAACACTGAAGATCTGATAGAACTTAACTTGAACATCATCCAGGTGCTGAACAAAATGAATAGCCAGTATTTACAAAAACCCTTGCATAAATAAAGAATCAGCAAGGCACATGGTGAAGATTACTTTTGCTCCTCACCTGACAAGCACAGGAGAGCACTCAGAAACCAGCAATTCTGAAAGCAGAGGATTGATGGATAACGCTCAACAGCCACACCCTGAAGCTCTGTGAAGGCACTGCCGCAGCTCCACAGACACAGTCCCACCCCAGCCTGCCCAAGAGCACCTGAGCTTCACACACCCTCCTGCCTGATGGGAACAGAACAACTCAGAACTGCTCTGATGGAGGACAATGGCAAGGACAAAAGACAAAGCCAGGGTTTATTTCCAACATCGAGAACTTCGCTCTTCCTGTTGCACCTACATACTCTATTTTTAATATAGTTTTGAATGCTTCCCATAAAAAGGATTTTGCACCTGTCTATGCAAAGAGTGTCTCCACCTCACAAGTCACCACATGATTATCTTCACTTGGGACGTGAGTTCTGTTCTCATGCACACTCTTGCAGCATTTCAAAAAAAGATAACCCAATGTGCTACACTGCATGGGAATTTTCTTCCCTCCACAGGCATCCTCTTAATAGCAAGAAATTCTTGCAGCAGGTTCTGTTTTCCGCCTTCATCGACTTTCAGATTCTTTTGCATGTTAATACATTAGAAACCTCATCTCAGTCTGGAGTTTCAGACATTCCAAATACGTGCAACCAGGAGATATTGCAGATGAGAACACTTAAATTCAGAAATATTCCAGAAGAGGTTTGCATGTCCCTATTCCCAACAAATCCAAGGCCTATTTAATGCCAATAGACCTTTAATGCAACAACAGGACAACAGTATCATCTACCAAGAGCAGACCTACGTTACCTTTGTATTTATTACCTACTTCTAGTTTCCTCACTACTGTGATCTGTAATCTGTCAATTTTACTTCCTGTTCACTTCCTTGTAGAGTTAAACTTTAAATAAAAAAATTGAACTCCTACTTTGTGACACCCCCCCACCCTTCTTTACTCTGGTTAATGCCAGACAAAAGACACGACACCCCATTCTTACATTCATTAATATAAACTTTATAACAGGCCAGGTAACTTCAGCCAGGCCCTAGGAAGTCCTAATCTTCAATTTTATCTGTAGCCTCTCTGCCAAACAGCAGGTACAGGTTGTACCAATACCTGTGATATCAGCAGATTCACTTGTACTCATGTTACTGTAGCTCTGTTTTTCCAGTTACAGCCTCATCATGTATTTACTTATTAACTTCAAAACCTTCCTCTAGCACAGAAATGCTGGTACTGAGGCAGAGCAGACCCTTTCCCTCGAAAACAGCTGATTGTCATGTAGAACAAATTAACATCACCTTCAGTCAGAAGAGTTTGCCCTGTCACTAAAAAACATGAAGAGGCCAAACAACCTCCCCAAGTCCCACAGTGCCCCCACCCAACCACAAACACTCACCAGAGGCACAGGCAGCCCTGCTGAGGGAGGGCATCACTCTGGCAGCACCTCAGCCTTCCAGCAGCCCTCACACCTGCCAAGGCCACGCTCCAAACCTGAGCTGCACACACCAGGGCAGGCTGGCAGTGCCTGAGGATGGCCAGCCCGAGCTCCTCTGCTGCTGCCACAACCCCTCACACCCTCACCCACCCTGGTGTACAGGGAGGCCACTGAAACCTCCGTACACAAAGGAGCTACCCAGAACCAGAACAGTCTGTGCCCCTCACTCTCCCACACAACAGGACACAGCCACTGCAGGATCCTCCAGCCCTGCCATACCACCTCGAGGAAAATAGATCAGCAGTCACAGAACAGAAGGAGGAAGATAATGGTAGGGTTTATCATAAAAGAAGGAAATCTGAAAGTTACCTTACACACTGGAAACTAGTACTAAAGTTGGATCCCTTCACAAAACAATTACCCCAGACCTTCCCATTCTCAAGTCACAGGCATCTAAATATCTTCCCCCTGCAGCAATTTAAATACCTTTCCCTTCCTTTTCCCAGCCCAGAAGAATGAAGGGGTTCACTCTGAATCCCTCAAAAAACCACAAAATCTCTTGCCTTTACTGAGCTCTTGAGAACACAGTAAGTTTTCAAATCCTGTGCGTAGGAATACATGTGAGTAGGCAAAAAAAATTGGCAACAGAATGGGCCATGCAAAAAAACAAAGGGAAAAATACCCAAGTGTAGTTTAGAGGAGCAGTGGTGGGGAAACAGGGGTACAAACACCTGCTGTGCTCTATCACTCAGAAGTTGAACAGAAAAAAAAGAGAAACAGAATACAACACAAAATTCTCTGCCATTTTAAATGTGGGATGCTGGAGGCACCGTCTAAGGGAAACGTCATAACTATTTTACTCTGTTTAAGCCACTAGGGACCAAACACCTTCCAGCCACACGTGTGACATGCCATCCTTCCAAAGGGGTTCCACTGGGATTCTGGGCTGTCCCGCTAACGTTTCAAATATCAGAAACTGCAACACATCACTCAGCATTTCACACACCACTTACAACATAAAAAAGGCACACCTGTTCCATCTGCTAACTTTTTAAAAAATATTGTTTGTCTTATAGTTCGTGCAAGAAGAGAACCCAACCAGCCTCTGAAGCGGCGCTGACAGAGCGGCCGTCGGGCAGCGGCTCCCCGAGCGCCCCCGGCCGGAGCGGGCCCGTCCCGCGGGCCCGAGGGCAGGCACGGGAACCGGCCCGGCCGGCACCGCGCGGGCCGCGGGACAGCGGGGGAAGGACGGGCAGGGGGCCCGGGGCCCGGCACGGGCACCGGAACAGCGGGGGCAGAACGAGCACAGGGCCCGGCACGGAGCAGCTCCGGTGAGCGCTCCCCACGGGCACAGGGCCCGCTGCTCCCGGACGGCACCGGGCGCCGGCGGGAGCAGCTCTCGGGGAGCGCTCTCCGCGGCACAGCCCGCCCCGGCGCCTGCCCGGCGGACACGGAGTGCTCCCGGCGCCCTCGCAGCCGCCCCGGGACCGAAGGCACAGTCTAGGCCGAGCCGCCGGGCGGAGGCGGCGGCGCCGG
>VWZD01010534.1:170629-198898 GCA_013396695.1 Sakesphorus luctuosus
GTGCCCGCGGTCAGCACTCACGGCTCCCTCTGTTCCTGGCGCAGGTGAGGCGGCGGCCGGCGGCGCGGATCCGGGCGCCCGCGCGGGGCAGCCCCGGCAGGTGCCCCCATGACCGAGCGAGGCGGCCGGGGCGGCTGGGACACCGCGGGGCGCCATGAGAGCGGGCCACGAGCGCAGCCAGGAGTGCCTCCCGCCGAAGAAGCGGGACCTTCCCGCCGCCAGCGCGGGCACCGAGGCAGGACGGGCGGGGGGCGCCCAGGGCGAGGGCCCCGAGTGGGCCCGGACGGCCGGGCCGGGTCCTGCCGCCCCGCGCTACGGCCCCGGTGAGGCCCCCGAGGCGGCGGCGGGGCTGACGGTGGACCAGTACGGGATGCTCTACAAAGTGGCTGCACCGCCTGCCACCTTCTCCCCCACGGGCCTGCACCCTGTGGTGAACGTGAGCCCCCTGTCTCCCGCCTTCAGCGTGACCTCGCCCATCATCCAGCACCCAGCGGTGCCCTTCTCCTCCATCCACTACGCCCAGATCCCCCCAGCCTCCCTGCAGCTCATCGGCTCCCACTACACAGTGCCCTACGCCGTCCCTCCTGCCTTCCTGCCTGGGCCTCTCCTGTCGCCCTCCACCAACCTCACGGCCCCCCACGGCCCCCACTTTGTGCCATTTGCCTCCCTGTTCACGGAAGATGCTGCTCCTTCCCCCCAGACTACCTCTCCCACCCACAACTTCAACAAACCTGCCTCTGCAGCCTCTCCTGGGCAGATACAGCACCAGGCTGTGCCCCAGCAGCTGGACATGGCCCCAGGCAGAATCCCCGTGTATTATCAGATGTCTCGCCTGCCCCCAGGGTATGCAGCCTACCCGTTGTCCCCTCGGCAGGACGCCCAGCTGAGCTCGGAGGCGCCCAACGGAGGGCAGAGGCGCCCGGAGCAGGGCGTGGCCTCGAGGCCCAGCGAGCCCTTGGACTCTGCCAGCAGTGCAGCCGAGGACTGCCAGCCCCTGGGGGCAGCAGCAGGGGGTGTGGGGGATGGACAGTTCCTGCCCAGTTACCAGATGCTGGGAAGAGAGGTCTCTGTGCCAGCTCACAGGAGCACCCCAGACACTGATCTGGAGGTTCAGAGAGTGGTGGGAGTGTTGGCATCTCAGGATTATCATGTGCTGGCGGCCCGGAGGAAAGATGACCCAAGCCCTTTGAACCTTTGCCATAATATCACTGATGGGCAGGAAGACGTGCTGAGGAACACCATGGATAGGGCTGGAAACAGCCTGTACCAGAGCCCATGTGGAATGTCCCCCGAGCAGACTGTGAGACAGTTAACCAAAGGAATGGTGATCGCCAACGGCAAGCCAGTCCTTGCTCCCACTGCGTCTGAGCCCATCAGGTCTTCCACAGCAGAAGCCCCGGTGAGACAGACCCCAGATGCACAGGCTCGAGGAACTGTGCTCGAAAAGGAGCTGGCCCAGCTGCAGCCCCCCAGCTCCTCACAGCTGCCCTCCCACTTCATGAAAGGAGCCATCATCCAGCTGGCGACGGGCGAGCTGAAGCGCGTGGAGGACCTGCAGACTCAAGACTTTGTTCGCAGTGCAGAGGTGAGCGGTGGCTTGAAGATTGACTCCAGCACTGTGGTGGATATTCAGGAAAGCCAGTGGCCTGGGTTTGTCACACTGCATTTTGTGGTTGGGGAGCAACAAAGCAAAGTGAGCATTGATGTGCCCCCAGAGCATCCCTTCTTTGTGTATGGCCAGGGCTGGTCCTCCTGCAGCCCAGGGCGGACTGCTCAGCTCTTTGCTTTGCCCTGTCACCGGCTGCAAGTGGGGGATGTCTGCATATCAATCAGTTTACAGAGCATGAATGGCAACTCTGCCTCTCAGGCCAGCTCCCCCCTCGCAGAGCAGCTGGCACCTGCCAGGGAGAGGTCGGAACGAGCCACTCAGGGGCCCCAAGAGCCGCCTGACAGAGCCGCTGAAAGGAAGAGCCACCCGGACCGGGACGGCGCGGCCCAGAGCGCTCACACAGAGCCGGCCCAGCCCGAGGCTGCCAGTCAGCACTGCTGGGCAGCCCCAGGCTTCCAAAGATACAGTGTGCAGGCAGAGAAGTCTCGGCCCTCTCTGCTCCGTCCCTCTTTCATTCCCCAGGAGGTGAAGCTGTCTATCGAAGGGCGTTCGAACGCGGGCAAATGATCCCTGGGCGGTGTGAGCTGGGGCAGCGCCGGCAGGTGAGCCTCACCCTCGGGTGGAGGAATTGCACAGACTCTGTGACAGGTTCACCAGCAAGGCTGCTCTCTGCCCTGCAGGACTGGCTCCATTCCAGTTCTGTGGCTGACCAGTCCCTCTTGGGGAGTCAGGAAGGCTCCAGTGCCTCAGGGAGTGGCGACAGGCTTTGCTGGGGTGGGGAGCAGGGACGTGCCCGTGAGCTCCAGTGAGAGCATTCCAGAGGCTGGAGGCTGGGGCTTTCTCCCACCTCTGGGGATAACTGAATCCCTGCGGGGCAGGGGCCGAGCATTCAGGACAGGTGGGGAGATGAGGAGGGCAGACACGGCTTAAGGTAGCAGATAAAATTGCTGAAGATGTTATTCCTCCTTTCTCATGGGAAGAGATGGGTCCCCACTGGAGTTCGGGGGCTCTACTCCCAGTATCCCCTTTCTTCACACATGCACTTTAAAAGGACCGTTAACTGACGGAGCTCTCGAGGGCAGGACGGAGGTGCTTCTCTGGTGGTTCTGATTAATGTCTCTTCCACTGAATCCAACTACTCTTTCTTCTTGCAAAGAATGTACAGATTTGAATGATTCACAAAAATTCAAGAGGAAGGACCAAAAGGGTGGGTTTGGGTGTAGGTGAATAGGGAACTTAACCACTTGGGATGGGACACAAGTTGGGATGGAAGACATTTTGTTTCCTGCTATAAAATACATTTAATTGTTTGCCACCAAACCAAGTCTTTCTTCCCATATTAGTAACTTATAAAAAAAAATCCTGGGCTTATAAATTTGCAGAGGCTTAACCTAGGGATGACTGGGGTTGGGGTTTTTTGTTTGGTTGGATTTGGGGTTTTGTTATTTTGTTGGTTTGTATTTTTTTAAAGCTGGCGTAAAATATATTCAGATTTTCTAGAGAAGGATGAAAACATCCTTGTTCTGTGAGAAGACCAAGGCTATTTGTAATTAAGTCAGAAAAAAAACCATTTTGTATGGCTAATTCTTCCCTGCAGGCAGTTTCCCAAATAAGCTCTAGACAAAAGACAAGTATATGTGCAGGCAAGGTACAAAGTTTCTGCTAAATACTATTCTAAGATCAGTGTAGGGGCTCTAAAAATATCACAGCATCACAGGGCATTTTGGGGTGGTTTTGTTAGTTTTTCTGATGCTTCACTTCGGAGTTCCTCTGTAGAGCAACATGATAAAATCAAGAGTAGTCCTTTTCATGGTGAGATTTAATACAATTGTGTATGAATACCTCATTGTGCTGATAACACTCTTACTGAGTGAAGGTGGTTGTAGTTACACTAATCTGCCCTCTCTGATGGTGTGTTATGACACCAGCTCTAACTGCTGAGCTGGGATAAAGGATGGTCACTGTTCTGGGGAGGAAAGAGTTTTCACTGACTTAACCTTGGTTAAGTATTCCTTGTGTTCAGGTGCCCATCTCTGTACTAGGACCAGGCTTTGGAGAGAGCTTTTTTCAGTGTGCAGAGCCCTGATGTCCAGCATGCTGTTTCTGTCTCTCTGCTCTCATCTTCCTGAAGTTCCTGTCGGGTGTGCCTGACTCCTCTCTGTTACACCATGGGGTGTGTCAGCCCCTCTCCTTGCAGCGGTGCTGTCTGAGAGCTGCTCTGCACTCAGCAGTGTGTCCTGTAACTGGTTGGCTTCTGCTGACTGTGTGATAGGCAGGTGCTCTGCCTGGATATTAAGCAAGTTAGAGAATCTCCAGAATGTCCCTTCCATCCCAATCCTGTTTTCCTAGCACATTGTTGCCTTTGAAATGCCAGCACCGGGACAGACTCTTCAGGCCTTAGGTGAGATATGTGCTAATCATGCCTTCAGTGTTTGTGCCTCATGGGGCTCTCCAGAATGAGAGTGCTGCTTGTATCACGTGTAGCTGCTCCCAAATCATGCACTTCTGATCTCATCAGCTGTATTTGAGATGTGTGAAGTCACGGTGGTGCTGTCCCTCCTCTGGTGCAGCATCTGCAGGAAGAGATGCTGTTTTCACAGCCCTGTTTGTAAGTGAAGTGTCTGCCTGGGCCCCCTTGTCACCTGGAGGTGTCACAGCTCCTGTTCACTGGACTGTCCTACACAGAGACCTCGATTAATGTTGGTAATCAGTACTTAAGGCTCAGGATATCCGAAGTGTCTGTGGCCAAAGGCAGGAGGCAGAGTTGCTCAGGTTTTTGTGCCTGTTGGTTGCTCAGTGCATGCAGAGGAATTCAGAGCTGTGACAGGCAGCTGAGAAAGGGATCTTGTGTATGTGTGTTGTGTGAATGTAGGGGGGCTGGTTACACCATGGAGGGAATGTCTGAGCAGCTGAGGATGCAGAGCCCCTCACGTGTGTGAACACAGGGGCCTGTCTTGGACTAAGGGTTTGGAGAGCCTGCCTTATCCCCTGTGTGTTGTGACTCCTCCCTGACCTCACTGCTCTGTGCCATGGTCTGAACGGGCAGCACGGAGGACTGAGGCAAGATGCTGTGTGGCTAGAACAGCTTTGTGCTGTAGGCAGCTGAAGGGCTGTGAAGGTGCTCCCCCTTGTTGTTTGCCTGGCTTCTGACCTGGACTTTGGCTTGCTGCACCTCTGTTGAGCGCAGTGCTGAGCTCTGTCGGACACACCAAGGGGAGCTGCATCTCGATCGTTCTGTCCAGACAGTCCCACCACTGTGCGCGTTTCAGCTGCCAGCTCCTCCCTGGAACCAACGCTCTGGGGCTCAGCTCGAGGCAGGGCTGAGATGAAGGATAGGTATGTCTGGCTGCTTGTCCCAAACAGTGGGGAGGAGGAGGGGACCACTGGAGGTCCTCCAGCCCAACTCAGCAGTACTGGTGTCACTGGAACCTGTCCTTACTGGGCTGGGCTATGTGGCCTAGCACTGTAGTGGTGGTTGTGCTGAGCATTGAGACTCTTCTGGGATAGGGAGTGTGCGAGGCAGAAAGGCTGTGACTGAGCCCATGGAGGAGACTTCTTGAGTTTACAGGGAAAGGAGGAGATATAGCCAGGAAGACATTGTGGAGTGGGATGGTTACCTGGGCTTTTCAGCTGGTAGAGATGTGACAGACTTCTCAGAGAAATATGTTCCTGCTGCTATTGTGAAGGGAGAGCTGTAGTGTGTCCTGCCTGGAGGAGGAGAAGGCCTCCTGGTACTGGTCTTACCCAGCTCACACCCTGTAGCAGGAGTCTGTGGGATGCAATAATGAGTTTCTGTAGCCACCCCTTGGAAGATTTTTCGGGTCAGCTGCCCAGCTGAGCCAGGCCTGTTGTTCACAGCAATGAGTGCTCATGACTATGCAGAGGAGGCTCTGTGTGGAAGGGAGGGAAGTTGCAGAGCCTCTGCCAGCTGCTGAGCAGGTATAATGCACTTTTCACATTAAATGTCCCTGTCCCCACCCCACGCCTGAAGTCACTTTGCCCCATATAGAACTAACGATCCTTGTTACTCGTAAAATATTGTAAAAGAAACTACAGCAGCTGGAGAAGCCCAACTGGTCGTTCCTGCCCGCAGCAGCACACGTGCCTTTCCCCAGCATCACTCACAACTGCTTCTTGTCTTTCAGGCTGTCCGAGGGCCTGACACTTTGCAGAAGCTGCTAAGATGGCCACGAATGCACATTCTGTACAGTTTGGCCTAGGGTGTTCCCTATATGGCTTAAAAGGTTGGTGGTCCAGGCCCTTGCATGGCCTTCATGCCTGTCTTTGGACAACAGGATTGCCCCTAATGTCCTTCCAGGCTGCTGCTGCCAATGCGCCCCTGCACACTCGAGTTGTTTTCAGCTTTCATGGCACCTTAGTGCCGGGGAGGGTCTGCCCAGAGGCAGACAGACATGGGGGGGGCCGGCTGGGCTGCCCAGAGGCAGGGAGGCGTTTGTAGATAAGTGCTGACCCCTCACTATAACCCCAGTGTATGGCTGTATTAACATGTAACCGACGCAGTGTATCTAAAGCCTTAGAACTAGTCAGGTGCTCCTCTCCGACCTTGTCCCTGCCCCTTTCCTCCTACCTGATCTTTAACAAAGCATTAATAATTCTAAGGATAATCTCTATTTTGTTGTGCTTTTTTTGTAACTGTTTTAAATAAATCAATTTGTACTGTATATTTGTACTTTTGGTGAGATCCTTTTTCCTGTTTTACCATTTTAAGTCTGTACTTGGCTACACACAGATTGTATTTTTATTGTTAATGCTCTTATGGATATTGCATTTAACTTGTTGACTCTGTAAACACAGTATATATCTATATATCTATATATATCTATATATAAACCAATAGCTTTTCCTTTGGTGTTTGAGACTTTTTCTCATCTGTAGAGTCAGTGATCATCAGGATGGGGCTTGTCTGGTCTTACACAGTGATCTGGAGACTCATGACAAGGGCAAGGTACAGGCTGTCTGACAGATGGATTATAAGCCATAACTTTTTCAAATACTTTTGTTTTATGTGGTCTCTCTTGAACCCCTTAGCATAAAGTTCAGGTGCCAGTGATGTTGCCGGGACAGTTCCAGCTGCACGTTGCATCTCTGCTGGGCAAGCAAAACATACGAGGTAGAGCAAAAGCAAACACTGCCACAAGCAAACTGTGGGTTTGGGTATGAATAAGGATAAGGTAAACTAAGGTAAGGATAAAAGTGAGACATCAGAGAACAAAGGAAGAGATGAACAAAGGAACGTGGAACTGAACAGCTCCTTCGCAGATCTGGTGCCTTTTTCCAAAGTGAGAGAGGCAGGGATGGCTCCTGGGTGTCAGTTCTACATGATGAATATCATGGTAAAACAGCTTTTGTACAGGGAGGAAACAAGATGTTGCAGTGGCATGTGGAGGAACCAGCACTGAAAAGGTTTGGTGCTCTTGCCCAGCAGCGTCCCCAGGACTGGCAGTAAGGGTAGTTCATTATCACCAGAAAAAGGCAACATTATGCAATTTGAAGGGAACTATAGTAAGTTTAACTAGGGCTTTAAGGGACTGCAATCAAATGTTTTTCAAACTGAAAAATGAGGGGGAAATCAGGGTTCTAAGTAGTCTGGTCAAAAGGTTTTGCTTTTGTTTCAGCTTTTCTGATCTCAGATAGGAGTCTTGTGGTCACCATTTCTGACTTAAAGCAGAGAAACAGCCATCAGAGAGAAGGCAGTAACTCCCAGGGTGCTTGAACCATGCAGTGACTCCAGATCTTAACTGGAAATGGAGTGAGGGTAGGAGGGGTCTTCAGGCTACAAAACAAGAGGCATGGCACACTGGCCTGTGGTGGACTGATGTTTGGAAACCACAAAGCTACACCAGGCATGCTACAGGTGCTCACTCCTTCTTAAAACCAAGTATCAGAGAGTGTACACTTTGCCCCTCATGAGTCCTTCTGTGCCACTGCTTTGCCTTTTCCACTTTCAAGATGCCTAGATTTCATTTCCATTGTTGCATAGTTTAATAGTGGGACCCTTTTCCTCTAGGCATAGGCTATGATAACATTTTGCCTCCAGTACCACTGTGCTGCTCTTGCAGTGCAGACCCCAGCACTGGACACAGGTGAGGCCTCACTAGTGCTGAATAAAGGAGAAAGCAAACCTATACAGTCCTAGAAACTGACCTGCTCTATTATTTAACATTCAACTCTTTCACTTGCAAACCTGAAATACTGTTTAGGTGAAAATTAACTTGTTAGTAAAGCAGCAAACTTGTCTGCTACTTGCTTTCCTCAGCCAGCCTTTCTTCTATTGTTTTTATGGGGTATCTTACAACAGGAGCTCAGTTTCCTCTTAATTTTTCCATGGCTGCTACTGCAAATAAGCACATAATAATAGTGTTAAGAAAAAGGGTGTGCACAGCCATTTCCAGCGACACATCCTCCTTTCTTTCCTTCTTATGGGCACAAATGGCAAAGGATTATTCCTGGAGGACTTGCGGACTACCCAAGTCTTCAGCTCTGTAATTCATACTGTAGTAAACAAGATCCCTTTTTAGTGAGGTGGGTTTCACCTACTGCAGAACTGCAGCAACCCAGACTGATCTGTGGGGCGAGGGTCCAAGAACAGGACAAAGCACAAGAGGTAAAGAAGGGGACTAATGAATGTGAACATTAATTTATTTTCCTTCTGTCACAGGCTGTGACTTGGCCCCCAGAGCAGATTGTATCCTCAGAATCTGCTCCCACCAGACCTGCTTTGGCAGATATCTCTCAGCTTTGTTCTGGTCCTGGGTTCAGAGGAGACCCAGAACTGCCTGTCAGGGAAGATCAGGCAGAGACCCCGAGCAGCCTCCTGAGTGCAGCAGCCTGTTAGTGCACCTGGGGCAGGCGCAGCAGGGGCAGCACCGCTCGTGGCTGTGGGTTACTGCAGCGCACTGTTGCTCTGCTCCTCAAAGGTCATTTTGCCCAGCAGCTGGCTCTCCAGCTCCACATTGCTCACCGGCAGCTGGAAAAAGTTCATCTCAGCTGCCAAAGCAGCCATGGCAGATGGGTCCTGGCCAAACTGAGCCCGGAGCATCATGTCCATTTTCTCCAAGCGCCGCTTGAGCCTCTTGGCCTCGCGCTCCCGGATGAGCCGGGCCTGCCGCTTCTCGGGGGTCTCGTTGGCGCGTTTCAGGCGCATGGCCTCGCGGTCCCTCTGCAGCCGCCGCGCCCGCTGCTCGTCCGTCTCCTGCATGCGCTGCAGCCGCTTGGCCTCCCGGTCCCGCATGCGCCGCACTTCTCGTTCCTCGGGCGTCTCGTTGTCCCGCCGGCTCTTCTTGGCCGTGCGCTCCCGCTCCAGGCGCTGCAGCCGCACCTCCAGGGGCTCGTTCTGCCGCCGCAGGGCCCACCTGCGCACGCCGGGGCTCTGCGCCTCCAGCAGCTTGCGGTACGCGGCGCAGTTGTTGCACACCAGGAGGATGCCCGCGGGATACACCGCGGGGGTGCGAAAGGCAACGTCCTTCCCCTCGGCACCGGAGGGGCCCTGGCTCTGCGGTGCCGGCAGCCGATCCGCGCTGAGCACCTCCGGCAGCTTCTCGCTGCAAAGCATAAGGAGCAGAGTCAGCGACTTGGGGCTGTTGGCAGAGTCCCCATCTCAGAGTGCTCTGGGGCTGCCATGAACAGTGCCCCCATTACAGCCCATGGCAGAGGCCTCTGCTAAACCATCTGCCCACAGTTATGTCTGAATATCTAAAGTAAAGCACCATCCTATCCAGGGTGGGAAGTGAGTTAGCCCAGAGCAGTATCTGGGTTGGAAGAGCACAAGAGCAGGAATTAACCAGTGAGCTGCTCCTCCCCATCATGTCTGGATTTCTTCTTTCAGCTCCTTTCCACTAGTCAGTGGATAATCTCCCACCAGGCAGGGCACTAAGCAAGAACCTTTTAGGGTCTGCCTGTTGGTCTGCTCTGGAAACAATAAACCTACCTAGGCACTGCAACTCTATGCTGATGGATTGCTGGACAAGGGAAGCAGTGCACTGTTCTCCAGTGACTGGAGACCCCAGTGTTTCCTGCTCTAGCTCTGCACAGAGCTAAGGAACACCCTTTTAGCAACACAGCCCATGGAGGTGGTCTTGGCAGCGGATGCAGATCTGCAGACAGGAAGGGATTGAGGGAATCACTCACTGAGGATGTTTACTACTGTACTACAGGCCTCCGTGTGTCCAGAGCCATGACTTCTGACTCATTTAAGGCAATCCACCTCATCTTTAATGTGATGCTCTATCCCACTCGCCAGCCTGACCCTGACCTGTTGAAGGTGGCGTGGCTGGTGAAGCGTGTTCCACACACTGCACAGTTGGACAGCTGGTCCTCTGAGTGGATCAAAAGGTGCCTCCCAAGGGACCCCGGTGAGCTGAGGGCTCTGCCACACACAGGACACAGGTAGCTCTTGGCACTCACCACTGCTGCCGTGTGCTGCAAAACAACCACTCAAGTGTTAGTTACGTATTGCCCAGCTCCCTGCCCAGTCCAAGGCACACTCAAACCACTCTGTTCAGCCTCCTAGAATGGGAACCCTTTACCACTAAACCTCTGTCTGACAGCCACTAGACCAAGCGCAAGACATTTGGGGTGTTACAGGTCAAATAAGGAGGAAACCTTTCTACATCTCCACAGTGCAGGAGAAACAATTAAAGCCAACGCACTTGGGTCATAAGACTTGACCCTCATTTTCAAAAATGCATCTGAGGAGCAGCTGGTGCTGGACAAAGCATGACTGGATGCTGGTGAGGAAGTGCTTAGATGGAGGCAGCTGGTGCAGGTAAGTGGCCAATTCAGTTCTGCTTCATTCCTTCTGTTACAGACTTTGATGTGCTATGAAGAGAGCACTGACAACAAAATCTGAGATTCCACCCCAGGTTTCCTGCAAAACTGGAATCATTTAGAGGAAGAACAGCTATTCTCATGGGTAATTACAGGAATTGTAATGAAGTACAAAATAAATGAGTGATTAGGAAGCAGGTTCCTTATCTCAGTGAATAATGTAAAAATTGCTTCCCTGTTTAATCTGAAGGAACAGCCTGGTTTTAGCCTGCAATACTTGCAGAGACTGCCATGGGATAGAACTGTGTTTTTCAGATCTGCAGGCTGCTGCCTTGCTAATCTTTCCCCAGGACACTCTCTGGACACAGTTTACAGCTGTAAAATTCAGTCACATCCTAGCTGGAAGCTTGGTTCTGTGATTGGAAAGACCAGAACAAAGTTTCTCTGTGCTTTGGGTTGTTTCTGGATTTGGGCCTTCAGGCCAGAGGCATCCCTACCTGGTACACATGAGCAATGAGCTGATCTCTGCTTCCACACTCCAGCTGGCAGAGGGGGCACTGTGACAGTCCCAGCGTGGGGTCAGCGTTCTGAGGCTCCTACAGGGAGGAACAGTAACTTTGGTGTAAGGCACACAGACCCCCCTGCAGCACCCCACCCTCCCTGAGTTCCTCCCAGCACTGCTGCAGATCCAGCACTGTGTGCCAGTCCCACTGGGGCTGCTTTGGGTTCTCGACATCTAAAACCTCCTTCGTGTAGTCTCTTGGGCAAAACTCCTGCATCTCAGGGAGAAGAGGCAGAGGCCTCATGGCCTCCACTTGCACCCAGGCTCTTGCCAGCACAGTGGCTCTGGAAGGCAAGGGCCTGCTCAGTGGCAGGGGGGAAGTCATTTGGAGAAAGGCACCAAAACTAAGGACACACTCCATAAACATTCTGGCTAGTTCGTGCCTGCTGTCTCATATTCCTGGCAGCCCAAGACCTCTTCATATCCTTTCCTCCTGCCAGGAGATGGTGTTTGGAGGAGGTGAGAGGGAGAGAAAGATAAGGAATCACGATGAGGAGAGGAGGTGTTTAGACACTGCCTTTCTTCCTCCCTGGAGGCTACAGTGAGTGCAGAGCTAGTAAACACTTGCCTCGTTTTCTCTCATCAGTGGGGTTCCAGCCACAGGTCCTTCTGCATTCTCTAATTCCTTCTTCACTTTCACCATTGAGCCATCCTCCTCAGATGTATGGGAAGAAACTTCATCCTGGGTGGTTTCCTCATCATCGCTGCCACCTGAAACATGCAGAACAGTTATGTCAAGTGTCAGGACCCTGAGGGCACTCACACGCCTTAAGTATATTGAGCAGCATCACACAGTGCCTCTGCCCACCCCCTCCAGCCAGGGGGCTCCGTTTAAACTCAGTCTGGCACACTGCAGAGTCCCTGGGCATGGCCTCTTACCCTGCCTTGCTCAGCAATTGCCAGACTGTCAGTTGGACGTGCTGCTGTTCCCTCCCTGCTCTGGTGGGATGGGACTGTGTCCTGGTGGTGAGGGCATTGCCCAGTCTGTGCTGTGCTGGTCCTCGGCTCTGGGCTTGCCTTCCCTCAGGACAAAGTCCCACACAGAAGCCAAGGGCTGACATGGAGGAGGAGCTGAGTAAGATGGTCCTCAGAGGATGCCCACACACCGTCACAACCAGCCTCACCCCTGTCAGCGTCCCTAGGCCACTACCTTGCCATTATTGGAAGGGGCAGAACTCACTGCTGCTGGAGTCAGGGTCTTGGAGTGGATGAATGGCTGGCCTTTGGTCCCCAAGAGCTCCAGGAAAGTTGTTTTTCATCATGGCTTGGCGGGCTTGCTCCTCCAGCCCTGCAAAGACTTGCTCCCCTGGTAGCCACAAGGACAAAGAGTCAGATCAGTGCTGTTCCATTGTGTTCAACACCATGGCTTGCCAAAAACACAACAGGCATAGGGCTGCTCACCTGCACTGTGCAGAACCTCTGGAGTCACCTCTTGGAAAGCACTTAGGTCACTTCTCTGCTTGCCTACCCTGCCACACCAGCCTCTGGCACCCACTGATGCAAGTCCAGTGCCTGGGTGGAGAACAGTCTCACTAGGGCAATGTGCAGCATTAGGCTGCCCTCTTCATACTCTGTATATGCCACTCCAGCCATAAAAAACTGTGAGCCCCCATATACCTGCCTTAAACAGCCTTTGCTGCTGCCAAGCTACCCACCAATACCCTACAGCACAGTTCTGGGCTGAGGGAAGCCACTGAGGAGTATGATAGTATCCCAAATCAGGGATAGTACTGTATAGCTGTCCTAAATCATTACATCCTATTCCCTGTTCTAACAGGCATCTTGCATGAAAATAGCACCTCCCTAAGTGCCTGGTACATCACCTACCCTCTACAGTGACAGCAAAACTAGGGGCTGTCCTTGGCATGCTCTGTCACCTCCTTCTGTCCCAGGAGGGATGAGGACAAGCTGTTCCTGCAGGTGGTGTCTGTGCTTGGAGCTGGTGTTGTCCTGTGCACATGATGGGTAACTTGCTCCACTACCTCTCCTTGCACAGGAATGACTCTCAATAAAATAATTCTCAGTGGCACTTCATGTGCTCAAAACAGAAACCTAAAGAAATGAACCCAGAGCTGAGGTGCATGTTTAGGACAAAACAGTCTGTTTTGTTGAAAGCACTGACCACTAGTATCTCAGCTCAAACAGGAGATAGCAAACACCTTGAAAGAAAGCAGTTATTTGTGCTTCTTGCAAAGAAAACTTCTTACAGCAATCCCCACTCAAGAGAACTTTTGGTTCAAGAGAACAACGATAAAAGGTAACTGATAATTTTGGTATTCAAGCAAACAAATTACTTTGTTCCAGGTGTAGTTGTGATTTACCTTTTTCAGTGGATGAGCTGGGAGGCCTGGAAAAGGTGCTGAAGTTCCCAGTGGGCCTGCTTTTGGGTTGCATTTATCAACTGATCTGTAAGTGCTTAAGGACCACTCAAAGCACAAATGTGAAAATGCCAAGGAAGACTCTGCATTTTTTCACATCAAATCAAAACACAGCTTTCAGAAGAAAATGCTGCCTATTAGGACTGGGCCACAGCTGGCATCAGTATAACCAGGGAATTGAATTCTTGAGAGAGCACCAGCCCTGTTACAAGGACAGGCACCTTCCCACATGATGAACTGTTCCAGCCAAAGTTGCTCTGTGTTCCCACTCCCTGTCTTTCCTGGGGCTTACCTCACCATTTTGGCAGGGCTTTAAAAAGCTGTACTTTATGGAAGACTTCAAAGACCTTCAGAAGTTTCATGGAGACTGTGGGAGAAGAGTTTTAGTTCCCAATGTCCCCAAGGAGGTTTCCAAAAGCATTTGAAGGCTTTTATCATTTTGTTTCAGACGTGTGAGAAAGGTTTCAGTAAAGACAACTTGAGTACACAGTCCATGCATCTGAAGAGAGGTGCTGAGAAGCACCCCAAGACTCTTTGTCACTGAAAGCAGCAGGTATCATCATGACTGCTGTGATGACACACGTACCCCCTTCAGAACCCACTGGAGCACCAAATGGTTTTCATGACCTGGAGTGGTGTTTTATGTCTGGACCACAGCCTCATGTTGGTAGGACTGAGATACAGACTGTATGAGCAGACCCCACAGAATCCCAGTGCCTCTCCAGGAAGCAGATACCCACAAACCACCAGGACAAAGGCCCAGAGACCAAAAAAAAGCATTGCAAGAGAAGTAGAAAGCATTGAGAAATGAGGAAACCTGCAGAACACAGGACAGATATAAAACTACAGAGGGAGATGTGCTACCTGTGACAGAGCTCCAAAACAGGATTCCCAAATGCCACTGCAGCTGCTGATGGAAGCAGTTTCTTCCCCTTTTTCCCTTCCAGACAGATTACACTTTGACTGAGCAGCAGCCTGGAGTCCAAAGGCAGGCAAGTACCTGCTCAGTTATACAAGCCATGCAGATAATCTGCAGGACTCAAGAGCTAGGATCTCTATCCAGGTGACAGAGGAGGGAATACCTCCCGTCAGGAACACTGGCATCAGTCACAGTAACCAAGAGCCATGACATGGGCCTGGGGTCTTTCTGCACAGCATTCCTAGAACCCAGTGAGCATTGACTCAGCACAGTGCAGAGAAAAACCAGTTTACAGCCAGCAGTGTGAGCTGTTAACCAGACCCATGCTGTTAGCAGGGACACCCTGTGCATCCTCTACAGCTGGAATCCACAAACATCATGGGACTGGGAAAGGCAAACATGTAAAAATGCTGTCTGCAGCTTGTAAAGAACTTCTCATGTGTTAGAGTAATAGTGTCCAAAAGAACTTAGAGAAGAGAGTGCAGTTCACCTACCGATGGACCAAGTCCTACTCTGATGAAACTTTAGAGCTTTAACATTTGATAGGTACAGAGTTGTACTTGTGTTGTTTCTGCACACACATGCTCCCAACACAGACACTGATACCGCCCTCCGCCCCACTCTGGGTTCACTTTCATTCATTTTGAAGGGGAGTAAGACAGGCAACAGTTCTAGGACCACTGCCATAAGTAAAGGATGTTAATGCTCAATAGTGAATTCACAGACTCTTCTCCAGAAGTTTCTTTATTAAATACAAAGAGGGCTGCAGACTGACCACAACACCAAAACAAGTCACCGTAGTTGCTTACAAGCAGCTAGAGATGTAGGACATGGGAGATCACACAAATGCCTCTGCTTTGTATTCCATTCTCCTCTCCATGCTCCTGTGAATGAGTGGGATGCCAGGTGAGCAGCGGTGGAGGTGGGGGACAGCCCTGTGGTACTGTGCAACAGGGATAGGCATGAATGTTTTAGGGTCTGCTGGGTTACCAGCCCTGAGCCCTTCCCTTCTCCAACTGTATGAATGCAGGATAACTCTCAGGTGTTCTGGAAAATAAACACACAAACAAACAACTCCCACCCCAAAATCCACAAAACAAAATCCAAGGGAACTGCCTTCCTTCCTAAACAGAAAGGTCTCTCAGAGATGAGTCACTTTTTCCCCCCTTGTACATCAATTTAAAGTCCCTGTTTGTGTAGGTCTTCTCTGTGTTCCTGGACCTGAAATTTGCAAGTCTTTCCACAACTGTGGATCTATTCCACCTACCCCATGGCTATTCTGGGTTGTCCACACTGCTGTAGTGGTTACTGAAATGAAAAACAACACAATTGAAAGGGTTAACAATGGCAGCCCACGGAGCCCTTCAGAACCAAGGGTTTTGATGTAAGTAACATTTCTGCTCAGTTGAGAATGCTGAGTGCTATTTCTTGCAAGATATTTTCTCTTCAAACTAGTAATATTATAGACAGTAGAATCCAAGGAACACCAAAGAGCACAGAACATGTGTGTGTCAGAGGGAGAGGCAAGCAAATAGAGGATTAATGGGATATTAGGACCATGATAAACAGAGCTCGGAAGCAGGATTTAATCTGACTAACAGAAGCTACTCTCCAGAACTCTAAAGTAAGCATCAGTTGCAGAGGGCACAAGCAATAGTAAGCAAAGCAGATCATGGACAGCAGGGAGAGAGAAGTGCACACTAACACCTGCAGCAAATTTTGGCAAGCACAAAGACAGGGTGACAGCACAGCAACGGATGGGCTTGAATGCAAGAGCAGATGAACTGCTTAGAGAGCTGTTTTCTACTTCAGACTCCGGGAGACAAAAAAGACCAAATTGAATCAATTGAGGTATCTCCACAGAAACAATCTAACTATATTGTATTTTTCATTAAGTTTATTCCACTGTTACTGTTCTGTTCATTAGCACTTCGTCAAGTGTGTTTTTCATGCACCACATGGCAAAACAAAATTAAATTATTAAGAGCCCATTATGTGCTGCAGGGGAAATGACTACAATTAAAACTGTAGGTCGGGCCATCATGCACAATGAGACTTTTGTGATAATAGTAATTTTTATCATTGTTTTATCATTGCTTCAGTATTATTTTGAATTTTCTTACACATCAACTTCCATTTAAAACTATTTCGACTTGCAACACAATCTCCTAGCTAGTCACTCTGCATGCCAAACAAAATGATTCTGTGCCTAGTGAGGACAGCAAACCATGTTGTTGTGAGAGCAAGGTGAAATGAGGGCCATGCCAAGCCTGGAAAGTAACCCTGGAAAGAGGAGGCACCAAGCAAGCCAGGGAGAGGAGATCTGCAGCTGTCATTTGCCCTGGTGAGTCCAAGAAGAGAACATGGAATAGCCATGCAAAGAAGAAGTAGGCACCATCCTCCCATTAAATTTGTCCAGTCAGATATTCACAGTTGTATTTGTTCAAATCCAAAAAGCACTTCCCCAGCCCCAGAGCCTGCCAAATCAGACCCCAGCTGCAGACAACTGTGTAAAAAGCTGCATACCTGCTGTCCCTTTCATTCCTCTCCTCCCAACCACTGCAGTCCCTGTGAAGAAGTCCCAGTAACGTGTCTGCTATGTCTCAGCCTGACTCCTCATTCTGCTGGCTCACCCCGTTCTTGGAGCCGATGCTCTCTCCGATTATCCTCGTCAGGGCACTGCACGGCATTTCTGGGCCCTCCAGACACACAGCAGGCTAGGTAGACAGAGAAGTCCCAACGATTTCGTGGTGTTCATCATAAGACAGACAAGATTTTCCATCCCAAGGTGGAGACATCATCATTGATATGTTTCTGGTATCTTTTGGTCCCTTTATTTTCTTGTGGTCCTACTTGCTGCTCCTGATGGCTCGTGCTGAATAGTTGCTCTGTAGCAACATACTGCACGTAAAGGAGGTGAACAGGTCCCAGAATCCCTCTCCATGGCATACCTGATGCCATAACCTCAATCTCATGCCCACTGGTAGAGCATTTGCCAGACAGCTTCCCCTGACACCAAGACTGGAGATACAATCACTTGTATTGCAGATAAAAAAGCAATGTTCACTGTGAAAACAGTGTACAGCTGAACACTGTGATGTATAGAGCTTTGTATATGCCAGTACAAGTTTCTGAAGAACATCACCCTTACACTGTGGAGTGCAGAAAAGTGCCCACCTAAACATCACGGAAGCTGTACCTGCACCATTAGAGGTGCTGTAGACCTTGGCTTTCACACTTGAGAGAAACCCCAACGCTGCCCCCAGGGAGACAGCTGAAGTGCACGCCTGATAGAAACCTGAGCTCAGTGGCAGCACTAATACCTGGGCACCTTTAGAAGCAGGTGTGGACACAAGGCGTATGACTGGCTTCATAGGAAAACATACAGGACATACCAAATTTCTCTAAGGAAGACAACTCCAAAGTCATTAATGTAGTATCAGGCAAATCACAACTACATTCTGCCCACTGTGGGACTCAGCACCCAGAAGCAAGAACCAGAGAGCATAGGGCAGTGCAGATGCCACAAGCCACACCTTGAGACCCTCACGCTGACCACCAAGGCCAGTTCAGTCAGCTCTCCTGAGCTGAGAGGCCAGTGGGGCTGCAAGTCCCAGACAGAGGCCGTTCTTTCCCATGCACTCACTGAGTTTGCAAGGTGTCAGGCTCCAGCACAGCTTCCTCACACAGAGAGCAGCATGCACAGACCCCTGTTGCATACCCGTGCATGGAGGCAGCACACAGACACACAGACATGCAAGCCAGCAGCACCAGCAGTGAGGCAGTGTTAGGGTTGCAGCACTCAGCTCTGTCTCACAGTCCTGAGAGCTATTGCAGTTTGCAATATCCAGGGCCCTCTCAGCAGCCTTGCTCTCATGGGTCTACAGAAGTAGCAACTTGTTTTCCTCATTCCACCCCAAATTTCCAGCATGTCTCCAGCCACAAACCCCGGTATGAACAAGGGCAATAGCTTCAAGCCCCTCAACTTCACTCTGCTACCACCTGTCAAAAAAGCGCCATACATGTGCAGCTTCCCCTCTGCAGACAAACCTCCATCCATGCCTCCCAGCTGCACTGATGCCTGGCAGTAGCCTGCCCACAAGAAGTGCTGATGTACAGCATCTTCAGCCCTTCCACCATCAAACAAATGCTCGGGTCTTGGCAAGGTTGAAGAAATAGAGATCCATCCTACCAGCTCAGCTCAAGAATGATCTGGCAGACAGTATTTATCTGTCCTGTACATTATTTGACCACCACTCATTCCCTGAAAGGAAAGAGCAAATTACTTTATTCAACTATTTGGTAGGAAATCGGGGTACAGTGAGCTTAAGTAACAGGCCCAAGGCCAGTCAACTGAGTCTGATAAAAGGAAGACCAAAATCCAAGACTTGCTGGCTCTCAGCCACATGCTTCAACCACCTTGCCTAGAGCTTCCCTTGCTACACAAGACAGGCTAGAGCCCTAAGTCACATTTCCTAGTATCCCAACTTGCACTTATGACAGTGTGAATGCAAAGCTCAGCTACAGATCCTGCACATACACACGTACCTCTATAGCATCAGTTGCTTGTTCAAGCCTATCCCTGTCCTGTGCCACACCAGGGCACAGCCAGCTACCCTGACACACAGAACTCAGTTTCTCTTTGTACACACCCTAAGACAAAAAGTGAGTAACTAGTTTCCCACAACCTGTATCTTCCTGCCATTCCCATCCTCCCCACCTCACTCCACAATCCAGACCGAATAAGTATTCTACAATGCTGTGTAACATCATACTCACAGTGAACTTTGTTAGGAGTGGTCTGTTTCCGACGGGACATGTTTCCCCGGCCCGGGAGCAGAGAGTGTTCCTCCCGTCAGCAGAGGGCTCACCTGAGAAGAGAAGAGCCTGTCACACACTTCACTGGAACCTTCCGAGTCTCTGGCCAAGCTCAGCGGCCTGTCCCAGGGTCATTCCCCACCCTTCTGCCTCGTTCTGCAGCACCACATCTGAATTCCATGCCAGCATCCAACACGATCCACAAGCATTTCACAAGTCACCATGCACGGGCAGTCCTATCCAGTTCTAAGGCAAAGGTTTAAGCAATCCTTCCCCCCATCCCAAAAAACTGAATGCTCCCTTCAGGAGTGACTGCAACCTCTGTCCCAACACCCTTCTCCCTCCTGTCCATTCCTGCAGCCTCATCATCGACTCCTTGTCCTCAGACTGACAAAAAACATGTCAATCCCAGCAGTCCCCCCAGACAGACAGACAAAAGGAGGACCCAAACCCATTTCCCACAAGACAGATGATCACAGGGATCCCATCAGCCTCCTTAAAGAGGTGGGCACAGAGATCCCGTCAGCCTCTTGCTAACAGACTGACACGGGGCTCCCATGAGGGATCCCGTCAGTTCCTACCGCCAGTCGATACGGGGATCACGTCAGCTTCCCCAGACAGCGGGATCCAGACGGCAGTCCCAGAACACGGGAGGCGGCAGGAGAACCGGGCCCGCAAGCAGCCAGACACACAGACAAAGGCTCCCGCTCCCCCGGCAGCGGGACAGACCGCCGAGGGGCCCGGCCCGGCAGCCCCGACAGACGGACCGGCCACGGCAGCGCAGGGGCCGCCGCGGGGCCCGGCCGGGCCCGGCCCGGGCCGCCCTACCAGTCCCGCCGCAGCCGCCAGGAGCCACGGACAGACAAAGGGCAGCGGACAGACAGACAGCCAAGATGGCGGCGCCGCCGAGGCGCGCGGCGCGGGCACGAGAGCGACTGCTCGGCACCGGGAGAGCCAGGCACGGCACCTCCACCGGCGTCCTGGCTGTCACCGATCCGCCCGTGGACCTCAGTGCCGGTTTTTCTCTGTCTGAAGCGTCTCACCTGTTTGCCATTGATCCGCCCCAGCCCGCGGCTCCCGGCAGCCCGAGGGAGCTCATTGGTGCCCACGGCGGGGCTCGCCTACCCCGGCCGCCTCCGCTGGCAGCTCACTGGGAGAGCCTGTGCCGCCCCGGCTCACCGGGATCTCGCGTACCCTGCAAGGCCAAAACCCACGGCTTTAGTGTTAATTTAGACCCACTGCGCGCGTTGTGAACTCGCGCGCCCACTGAGAGACGGACCGCCGGGGCCGCCGAGCGCCGCCACCGCTGGGTCTGCGGGCCCGCTCGGACCGCCCGCTGGGCCCGCTTACCCTGGGGCTGCGGCACCGGGCCCGCGATCCGGATGGACCTCGTCCCGATCCTCCCTTACAGTGGCGCCAGCGCCGCGTGACGCCCTGCGAAGGGAGGACGCCTCGGCCGTGGCACGGCGCCCACAGCGAAGGCCGCGCTGCCGGAACGGCCGCGCCGGGGGCGGACACAGCGGCGGGGGCGGGCGTGACACACAGCGCCGCGCGCGGGATCCCTCCGCCGAACCATTTAGTCCCTCCGCGCTGCTCTCCCTGGGCCGTGCCTGCACCTCCGTGTCGCTCCCCGGTCGCCGCCGTGCCCGGGCGGCACCTGCGGGGCTAGGTCGGGAGAGAGCCCTGCTTGCCGGCTCGGCCGTGCCCGGGCGGGAGCGCGGAGGGCCGGCCGGGGATCCCTCCGCACGCGGTGAGGCGCTGCCACCGGCGCGCCATTTTGAGGGACTGAGACGCGCGGAGCGGTGCGAGGTGAGCGGGGCCGGGGCCGGGGCCACCGAGGGCGGGCGGGGCCGAGGGTCGCGCTCTGCGGCCGAGGAGACGGCGCTGGTGGCGGGGACGCCCTTCCCCAGGGTCTTCCGTAGTCCCGGGACCTGCCCCGACCGCTCTGTGGGACGTTCCCTCGGCGCCACCTCGCTGGGGACGGAGAGGAAACTCCCCCCGCGGCTCTTCGGGTGTAGCTGCGCCCACCCAGGGCCTGCTGCGCCCTGTCCGGGCTGTGCCTGTGCGCGGGGCCGGGGCTGCCCCGGGGCTGCTGTGGCCGGGCCGCCCTGGCAGCCGGGCCGGGCTCGGCTCGCTGGCCTGGGCAGAGCCGCCGCTGGCAGAGAGGGATGGCGAAGCGACGTACAAACCAAGGTCTTGCTATGTGATATCTTTTAAGGAAAGCTTTTTTTTTTTTTTATGAACGGTTCTTGGCAAAACAAAAGCCTGTAACTAAATACCTGCAGAGTTAGTTTTCTGTAGGGTTAATGATTTGAAGTAACTCCTGGGAGACCGGGGGAGTGCCAGAGCGTGTGTTCAGTAAGCAGGAAGAGTGCGGGGAATGTGGAATGGCAGCTTCTTCCTTCTTGTGGCAAGACTATTACAACCTTAGTTTATACAGTTCTTGGATTAATTATCTAGCTAGTTTATAACTTGCATATTGATAGGACAGAGATAGATTTTGTTCTTCCAGTTGACTTTCCCATTTCTTTAAAAATATCCAGGAAGTTTCCTGGATGGTTTCCTGGAAGTTTCCAAGGCCTAACCTGTTGGGCCTGCAGGATTGTGAAGTTGAAGAGGTAATGATGTGTGCTGGAGGTCCAGGTATATATAAATAGATTCAGGAATGGCAGGCCTGGGCTTGTTTGAGGGATTCATGGCCTTTCTCCATCCCCCCGGACAACAGTGACTGGTGTAATGATGCACAGTTTTTGGTTCCAGTGATCTTCCCTCTTTTCCACAGAAGGTGTTTATGATGCTGGGCTCTGGGTTCAAGGCGGAGCGCTTGCGAGTCAACCTGCGCCTCGTTATCAATCGCCTCAAACTGCTGGAGAAGAAGAAGAGTGAGTATTTGAGGGGGCAGATGGGATCCAGGATGCTTTTGGAGCTCAGGAGACTTAAAGAGGTTTTTCCTGGGGTCAGTGAGCTTTCATGGGCCAAGTATTCAGTAGCTTTTTGGTCTTCCTTGCTGGACCTGGGCCTTGCAGCCTGCCCCAGTGCATGAGGGCCCAGAGGAACAGGCTGGCCACAGCGTAACCTCTGTCCATC
Organism: Sakesphorus luctuosus; assembly: GCA_013396695.1. NCBI lineage: Eukaryota > Metazoa > Chordata > Aves > Passeriformes > Thamnophilidae > Sakesphorus > Sakesphorus luctuosus. The sequence continues at coordinate 192,790 of VWZD01010534.1, forward strand.
TTTCTGGCAGGTGTTGGAGTGCAACCTGTGGGCTCTGTGTGCTCACAGCTTAGTAGGAAATGCCCTGGGTGCTGTGGGGGGCTCTCCCCACTGCCCAGCCCTGACACAGATAAGATCTGTGGTCCTGCTTGACTCTGTGGGGAGATTGTAGGTGCAGAAGTGTTTCCAGCAGCTAAAGCCCACTCTCCTTTGTCCTGTGAGTTACTGTGCTTGGACCTGGACACACGGGCTCTGCCAACCCATGGCCAAGTGTCTCACGCTGCAGAGGCTCAATGGGGAGAGAAGCTGCTGGTGGCTTTGAGTGTGATGGGGACTGGTGTGGGTCCAGAGGCAGCAGCCCTGGCCAGCACAGTGACCAGGCCTGGGGATGTGTGCTGCAGCTGAGTTGGCCCAGAAGGCAAGGAAGGAGATTGCAGATTACCTGGCAGCTGGAAAAGATGAGCGAGCCAGGATTCGCGTGGAACACATCATCCGTGAAGATTACCTTGTGGAGGCCATGGAGATCCTGGAGCTGTACTGTGATCTGCTGCTTGCCCGCTTTGGCTTGATCCAGTCCATGAAGTAAGCTCTGGCTGAGAGGGTCCTGGACTCAGGGAGGGGGCACTGCTGGGGCCAGGTCTGGGGTACAGAAGGGCACCTGTGTTTGTCTCAGTGTCCTAAGGCTCCCAGAGACCTTTTCTTCCCCAGGTAGGGAGGACTCTGGTGCCCAGCATGGAGGATGGGAACTTTGAGGCTGAGCAGATTGAGAGCAGCAAAGGCTGGGTACGTGAGAGAATTGGGTTTTGTGTCCTAGGGAGCTGGACTCTGGCCTTGCAGAGGCAGTATCAACGCTGATTTGGGCTGCACCACGTCTCCAGTCAGAAGTGGCTGAGTTGAAGATTGTAAGTAAGGGTTGCTTGAAGGGTGGTACATGTGCAGAGTGGGGATCATGCTGCCAGGAGCGGGTGGAAGCCCTTGTCTGGGACTTCATGTCATTAAAACAGAGGATGTATTTCCTTGGGCTCTGCAGATGGAGACCAGGTGTCCTTGGAGCATCCAGGGTGGGTGCAGCTGCTGAAAGGGGATGCTCGGTGGCAGAAATGAGAAGGAGGGCAGTGGCTGTGGGGGCTACAGCAGATGTGCAGTGTGTGGTGGGGGAAAGCAAGGGTCTGCATGTTCCTAGAGTTTCTCTTCTGTTGCAGGTTGCTGACCAGCTGTGTGCCAAGTACAGCAAGGAGTATGGGAAGCTGTGCCGGACAAACCAGATTGGGACAGTCAATGACAGGGTAATGAACCAATAGAACAGCTGGAGCTGGCAGAGCAGCCACGCCTGCCGAGGCTTGCTCTCCCTCAGGCCTGTGGCCAGTGGCTGAGGAACAGTCACTGCAGAGCAGGGTGGGTGCAGTACAGGTGGAGCCCACCTGTGCTGGAGCACAGTGCTGAGAGCCTGGGCAGGGGGACCCTGCTGTGCTGGTTGTGGATGGAGAACACACAGAGCCCTAGCCTATGACTGCCCACAGCGTGCTGTACTGGGCAGAGAGGCTTCCCTAGGGCTACACAGTGCTCCCTGCAGCTGGTGGCCCTGGCTGGGATGATGCTAGGACAGAGGTGTGGGGTGCTGCACTGCCCAGGCCCCACTGAGTCTCTCCACCCATGTGTTCCAGCTGATGCACAAGCTGAGTGTGGAGGCACCACCCAAGATATTGGTGGAGAGATACCTCATCGAGATTGCTAAGAACTACAACGTGCCCTATGAGCCTGACTCGGTGGTGATGGTGAGTGAACACTGGGATGTGGCATATTGTGGGAATTTTATGTGGTATTTGGCCTAAAAGGTAAAGCTGTGTATTGAACTGCCTCGGTAATTAGTGCGATGTACCTTTAAGGAACTCATTACTGACCTCAGAAGCAGCCATGCCGACCTTTACGGCAGATGTGGACACTTAGCCAATTACAGCAGGCTATTGTAATGTAAATAACATCATTAGCCAATAATGAGTGTCAGAGTGGCATAGCTGCAGAGGATTACAGTTCTAAAAGTGTATTTAAGTTTGCATGCGCATTAATAAAGTGTCTGTTGTTGCTAATTCCTGTGGAATCGTCTGCTTCAGAACACAAACCTGTCTCCCCCCATAGCATATCAGTGAACTTGGTGATCGTTATGCTTTGGTATCTTCTAGACAGCCCTAGCACAGGTGATCCTTATTCCTTCCAGCAGCCCTAAGGCATGTGGCTGTAGTTATGCATGCTACAGCCTAGTTCCTGTTCTGTTTTCCATTAATGCCACTGTATAGCTGCTCTCTGTTCTGTCCTCATTTATTCCTGTCTTGTCCAGTGACAAAGGCTGCATCTAATGCTGTTCAGGGGGCTGTGTTCAGATCTGAGATGTGATGGTGAGCAGAGTTCTTCCACCCTTTCCAGGCTGAAGCCCCTGCCGGTGGAGAAGGAGATCTAATTGATGTGGGGTTCACAGATGATGTAAAGAAGGGTGGTCACGGAGGGGGTGGAGGTGGTGGATTTACAGCCCCAATGATTGGTCATGATGGGTTAGTACCCATGCCCGTGATGATGCCTATGCCCATGCCAACACCAAATCCGCCCTTCTCCTACCCACCTCCAAAGGGACCGGTAAGTTTCTTGGCTTTTTGTGTTTCATTTTTCTGTGAAAGGATCTGATTGTGCTTAGCACTGTACCTGCTGACTGGGAAGTGTCTGTACCTAAGAGCTCAATGTGTCAGACGGCCACTGTGTTGGTGTGAGACTACATGGGATGGAGACTGTTGGCAGTGCAGCTGAAGCTTTGTCTTGCTTCTTGACTGTGGAGACTCCTACTCCCGTTCTCCAGCCAGCCCTCTTTGCCCTCAGGGAACAGAGGAGTCCAGACTTAACTCCTGAGGCAGTCTTCTGACTGCCAGGCTTTTGTCCAGGAGTTGGAGCTGCACTTCGAAGTTGGTAGGCTGGTAGTGTGCCAAGATTCAGTCAAGGAAATCAGGTGAGTTTTTGGGGGCGGGAGCAGCACAGAAAAATGCGGAAGAGCCCTGCCTTCAGACGTGCAAGGGGACGAGGCTGAGCAGATGGCTCTTGCAGGTGACTTGTGAGGGTGGAACGTGGGAGCTGAAAAGAGCCCCATTCTCTGAATTCAATCATTTACATGATATCTGTGTAGACTGGAGAGTGTCAGAATAGTGGGATGGCTTGGAGTCTTAATATGGTCCCAGTAGTGCTGCAGTGGTTTTTGTGAAAAATCTAGGCCAGGTATTACCAGCTGGCTGTTGGCCCAGGGATAAATACACTGAGGACTTTTGCCAAGTCTGAGTCCTGGAGGCACCATTGTGTTACAAGTGAGGATAATACAGGGCCTTGTGTGAGACAGAAACCGCCGTCCTGTTCTGTGATACTGCACAGAGGGCCAGAAATGGCAGAGCATTCGCTTTTTGTTTTAGTACTCTTGATGCCTTGAAAGTGGTTATTCGTGCTGGTTGTTTAGAATAATGCTCAGTCCTCTTTGCTGGATCTGCCTGCTCCAGGTGACTACACTGGCTTAATGCTTGAGAATCTTTTACTTGTAAGCATAAACTCCATCCAATTGGATGCTTGCCTACCTTATCTAAGACTCTACCTCCTGTGGCAGCTGTAGGTGTGCAGTATCCCAGGTGAGTAGTCTGGTGCATGACTGCTCTCTCTGTACAGGAGAACTTCAGTGGCCTGCCAGTGGGGACCTACCAGCCTTTCAGTAACATCCACCCACCACCAATTCCGGCAAACCCACCCACATATGAGTCTGTAAGTGTCTGAGCTGAACGGCCATTGCAGGCAGCAGAGGGACTGTCAGAGAAAGTGCAGTGGTAGCCACAGAGAAAGGAAATGTTCATTAAGGACACTGATGCCAACCTTTGCTGTTTTTGGGGTGGTGCTGGCATTGCTTATGGGTGTGGTGAATCACCGTTCATCCTGGAGGATGACTTGTGGGGAGAAGTTCCTTGTTCAACTCTCGGCTGCAAAGGAAAGCCAAGATTTCTCTTGCTGCATCATTCAAGTAGCAATGAACAGTTAACAAGCAGCAGCAGAGTCTACAAATTCTGTTTTTTGCAATGTGAAGGGTTTATCACCTTGAGTCTGTTTAATTACGGCTTTTGAACTAATTAATAGTTAGCCTGGATGACAATTTTGGCTGCCTCAGATGCAGTATGTTTAAACATTCTTTTCCAGCCTTTGCTCAGTCCTTCGGCAACCACAGAGCAGAGGCTGGAGACTTCCCTCCCTTGCTTTGTGGTTTTGTTGCTGTAATTCATGGTCATGCCTCTCCTGCTCTGCTTTTGGTGACATGCTGCTTGTTTTTGCGTTGTCCTGAGTAGGGAGGAGCACAGCCTGTGTGTGCTGAACCTTGGGCTCCCTACACAGCAGCTGGAGTCTGGGAGGGGCAGGCACAGGTGCACAGGTGCACAGTGCAGGTGAGCTGGGTGGGGATGGATGTTGCTGGCTGCAGCCTGCAGGGAATGAGGAGCTTTGGCAGTGCAGCCGAGTGTCCTGTGGGCCTTTGCCCCCACCAGACCAAGACCTGAGATCATTTCATACCCTGCTGATAGTCACAAGGGCCTGTCACTGGTTTATGAGGAAAGGCATGACACATGAAGAGGGCAGTCTTTTCCCACTCATGCCCTTGAATGTTTTGGACCTGACAGTGGATATGCTCTTGATTCAGTTCCAGAATATGGTCAGTGAAGCTGCTTTAATTGAAAGGGAGGGAGAGGAAAGCTGAAGCGCTGCCTCTGTTTCACGGGAAGAGAGGCAGATTGTTCCAAAGTCAGGGCTGCCTGCCTGGGGCAGGGAGGAGTGTGCACTGCTGTGCTGGGCCCTCTGCCTGCACACCGGACTGACTGTGCCTGCTGGGACAGAGCTGTAGTAACAGAGAGTCTTTTTCAGATTGATGAGCCGAATGCTGACAAGGACATCACTGCACCAGTGCCTGGTGAGTATGCCCAAAGGTCTGGGAAACGAGGGGTGTTAGGGCCTGTTCAGAAAAACGCACTGGTGCTGCCTGTTTGCTGGAACCACCTTTCCTTTGTGCAGCTGTTTGTGTGAGTGTGTGCTGATGGTGAGGTGCAGTGATACTTCTTGTTTATAAACAGGGTCTGAGCCCAAGCAAGAAGCTTCTCCTAAAGCAAGAGCTGGAGCTGCTAATACCTTGGATAACTTTGTGCTGCCTGAATTACCGTCTGTGCCAGACACGCTGCCAACAGCATCTGCTGGCGCCAACTCCTCTGCTTCAGAGGACATTGACTTCGATGATCTTTCTCGGAGATTTGAGGAGCTAAAGAAGAAGACATAAAACTTCCTGGGCTGTAGGTGCTGTGACATCTTCTCTCTGAAAAGGACTCCCCTTGAAATTGGTTTCCTGTATTAACCTCAAATGAACGTGCTCTTCTTTTTGAGCTCTCTTCCTGCTATACTTAGACCAAGTGCTGCCACTTTCCTGATCTTTGTTGCTCCAGGAGGTGAACTGTGGGGAATCGTGTGAGACTGGGCTCCTGTCAGTCTAGGCAACTGTATGGGGAAGCTGCTCCTGACATTCTGAGCGCCATTCCTGGCTGGCCACCATGATGGTTCTGTGCTCGCAGAGGAGGCTCCCTCGGGGGGAGACCTTGCTGGCCTTCACGGTGCTCTCAAGGGGTCTGTTCCCAGGGCGTCACGTTCTGCCAGGCCTCACTGGGAGTGTCAGTGGCCGTGCAGAGGGCAGAGCTGGGGGGGCTGTGCTCCCGCCTCGGGGCTCCCATGGCTGCTTTCCTGCTGATCGCTGAGCTCACGGGACTCTGACTGGATACACAGCAGGACTCTGAATTTCCCCAGGCTGGGGTGGGGCCTCCCAGGGTTGTCCCTTCCTTGTCCCGGGCCTGTCCCGCCTCCTCCCCTCGGGCTCCGTTTGTACCCGGCGGTTCCAATAAAGCCTCGCGCGGGGCGCGGCCTGCGCTTCCGCCTGCCGCCGCGTCGCTATTGGCTGGGAGGGTTCAGGCTCCGCCAATCACCGAAGGCGTTCCCGGAAGTGTTCGCGTGTCGGGCTGCGCTGATGGCGGGATCGCTGCGCGTGAGCGGCGGAGGGGCCGGGCCTGGGGGGACCGGCGGGATGGATGGG
>VWZD01010534.1:199059-272909 GCA_013396695.1 Sakesphorus luctuosus
GGGGGGGCTGCCGGGTCCCTGTGGGAATCTGTCGTAGTCCGCGGGAGGCGACGAGGGTCTCTGGGCCAGGCAGCCCATGAGAACACGCCCTGGGCAGAGAGGGGAGGTCGGGGGAGGCAGCCGGGTCTGCTCGGGAGAGGGGTCTGGAGCGGGACCCCGGCTGTGGCTCAGGGGGTCGGTGGGCTCTGACCCAGCCCCGGCCCTGCAGGAGGTGCGAGTCCTCGGGCAGCGATTCCGCAACCCACTGGGCCTGGCCGCTGGCTTTGACAAGCAGGGTGAGGCTGTCGACGGGCTGTACAAGATGGGCTTTGGCTTTGTGGAAGTGGGGACTGTCACGCCCAAGCCCCAGGAAGGCAACCCCAAGCCCAGGGTCTTTCGGCTGGCAGAGGACAAGGCGGTCATCAACAGGTGGGATCCGAGGGCAGCTGCTCTGCCGTGTTCTGCCATCTGCCACCCCGAGGCTGGTTATTTGGGTGAGGTTGGGGCAACCTTCAGCAGCATGGCTGGCTGGCACTCACAGGGCACCTGCAGGTGCACATGGCAGCACAGGGTTATTTGGGTGGTCCCAGCTCTGTAGTTGGTGCTGTGGTGACTTTTGTGGTGACTCTGAGCAGAGCTGCAGAGACTACACGTCTGCCTTGTGGTTCTCCCATGTCCTACTTGGGGCTTGTGGCTACCAGCCCAGCCCTGAACCCTCTCTGTCCTGGTGCAGGTATGGATTCAACAGCCATGGCCATGTTGCAGTGGCACGTAGGCTGCGGGCCCGCCAGGAGATTCAGATCAGGCTCACTGGTGGTGAGACCAGCTTGTAAGACTTTGCTTGTGGGGTCTGCAGGGTGGGCTTGGGGATCTCCCAGACAGCTGTAGGCCAGGAAAGGTGTGTGACAGCAGCATCCAGGCACAGGAGTGCCCTGGCCAGAGCTAGGTATGCTTGGACATCAGGACCCTCTTGGCCTGTAGCCTCTCCTTCTTGGGATTGTGATCAGGCACCTTTCTGCTGCCATTTTCTCTGGGATAAAGCTCTGCTAAGTGCTCTAGGCAGAACATGTTAAAGCCAAAGCCAAGAGGATCCCATCTGGGCAGATCCTGAGGGCAACCTCTGCCAGGCTGGAGGCTGTGGTGCTGGGAGGTGCTGAGTGGGATGGCTGTGGAGGTACTCCTGTGGCTGTGGGAGAGTGCCAGGCCCACTTTCATGAAACACGTGGGCTGCATATCCCTGTCTTGATTTTAGCTGGTCCTGGGGCCCCCCTTTTTGGTGCTCTGGCCCTTGGGTGGTGGTTGGTCCTGCTGCCCTAGTTCAGCAGTGTTTGTGTTCCAGCGGGGATGCCCCTTGGAATTAACCTGGGCAAGAACAAGAGCTCCATCGACGCTGCAGCTGACTACGTGGCTGGGGTCCGGACACTGGGCCCTTTGGCTGACTACCTGGTTGTGAATGTGTCCAGCCCAAACACACCAGGGCTGCGGGAACTGCAGGGCAAGGCTGAGCTGTATGACCTGCTAAGCAAGGTGGGTGACTGCCCCCTAGCCAGCCAAAATGTAGCTGCAGCACTGGATGCATCCTGCCCCTGGCAGTGTCTGCTCTGCTCCAAGCCAGTGAGTTTGCCCTGGCACAGGGAGAAGTGGGGTGGCTCCCAGGAGTGGCAGGCAGGGCTGCTGAGATGTCCCCTGGTCAGCTGCTGCTATGGGGTGCACCAGGGCACCATACTCCAGCAAAGGGCTTGGGAGCAGTGAGGTATTGCCATTCAGTCTGCTCTTGCCCGAGGCAGCAAGGAACACACCCCACAGCTTCAGGCATTGTCGGGGTCCTGTGCTGTCTGTGTGCCCCAGGCCCTGCACTGAGGGTGCCTCTCGTGTTGGTATTGCCACGTATAGGAGCAGAGTCTGTCTTTGTGCTGCCTGTGCTCATGCTCAGGGCACGAAACTTCTCCCTGCCACACACTGCCATGTGCATCTGCAGGTGCTGGTGGAGAGGGACCTGCTGCCCTGCGACCGCAAACCATCTGTGCTGGTGAAGATCGCACCTGATCTCACTGCACAGGACAAGCGTGACATTGCCAGCATTGTCTGCGAGGTGAGATGGGGAGGCTGGTGTACCTGATGCCTCACCTTACACAATGCAGGAGCAGGACCATGGTGCTTCCGACAAGCCTCTCTAAAGGACAGGTGCACCTGCAGCTCTCTGGCTGCCATAGGGATGGTATTGTGGGTAGCTCAGAGTCTGTGAGGGCCTAGGTCTGTCAACCAGAGCCTGAGTGACCCAGACAGTCCAGGCAGTGAGGGGCAGCTGCTTTGTCCCCAGGCATGTTTCTGGGTCATGTGTTGAGGGAGTCCTGACCTGGCAGCCTTGGGATGGCATGGGATGGGATGGGATGCTTGTTGCAGTTGTGTCCTCATGCTGTTGCTCCCCTCAGCTAGGTGTGGATGGGCTGATTGTCAGCAACACCACTGTGAGCCGCCCCAGCAGCCTGCGGAGCAGGCAGCGCACAGAGCCCGGTGGCCTCAGCGGGCAGCCCCTGCGGGAGCTCTCCACACAGACCATCAGGGAGATGTACTGCCTCACCCAAGGTGGGGACAGAGCAGGGCTTGTGGGCACGTGCCAGCATCACCTGTGCTGTCCTGACCCTGCACCTGCTCACAGGCCGGGTGCCCATCATCGGAGTGGGTGGGGTGAGCAGCGGGCGGGATGCCTTGGAGAAGATCCGCGCTGGAGCCTCACTCGTGCAGCTGTACACAGCACTTGTGTACCATGGGCCGCCCATCGTGGGGACAGTGAAGCAGGAACTGGAGGAGCTGCTGAGGTGAGGGAAGCCCAGGCACCTCCCCGGGGAGCCCCTGGGCCCCGGATGGCTCCAGGATGGCTCATGGGACTGAGCTACAGTACCAGGCTGCTCCAGCTGTCACACACTGTCTCTGGTTAGGGAGCAGGGCTTCAAGAATGTCATGGAGGCGGTTGGAGCGGATCACCAGTGCTGACACATTGCAGAATGGATGTCTAGCCAGAAGGAGCCATGGCTGAGCAGGGATGGACCTGATAATTCCAGTGGTGGGCAGGCTGGGGCTGAGCCGATATCCTGGTCCCAGCCCCTGAGAAGAGTCTGTGATGGGTAAAGCTAGGACTGCACTGGTGGGGAGCAGGGTGGGGACCTCCATGGCTGTGCCACCATCCAGGGCTGTGTTTTGGCTTCCCTGTGGGCAGCAGAACCCAGCCTGACTGTCAATAAATATTTTGCTCACCTGGTCCTGTGTGCTTCTCTGGGCATACCCCATGGGCTGGAGGGATGCAGCCCAGCTCTCCCGAGCCAAGCAGGATCAGCTCTTTCTATGTTGCTCCCACTGTTCCCAGTGGGAGAAGCTGCAGGGTAGCTGAGCTCTGGGATGCACCAACAGAAGCGCCCCAGGTGTCCCCTGGCAGAGACCTCTGCCTGAGGTCCAGCACTTCAGGATACTGGGTGCCAGTTCTTCCCTTTGCTGCCAGTACACAGCTCTTTGGAGACAGGTGCAGTTATGCCCTGTTATTGTTGAGCAAAGGGTCTCATCAGTACTGCTTTTGCCTGTTGGTTTTGTCTCTGGGGTCTCCAGTGCTGACCATTCCTTCACCCTGAACTCCCTGCAGTTATCTTGGGCTTTCCTTGAACAAGAGCTTGCCCTGGACACAGCATTCCCTCAGCAGCCTCTCACAGTCCGCCCTGCAGAGCAGGATTGTGCCACAGCCCTTCCCCAAAGTTGTTTACAACTGTCAACCCTGCTCTGAGTGGCCCTCAGCTCATGTCAGGGCTGTTGCCCAGCTCCTCCCCCCTTCTACAGCCCTGGCACCAGCCTCTTCATTTCCCAGAGTCCTTGCTGTGGGAAGGTGATGCTTATCCGTGCTCTAACAGAAAGTCACCTGATCAGTGGCTGAGGTGTTGATGTGCTTTGGAGAGCGCCTAGGAGACTCTTGCTCTCTCAGGCTGAGGGTCATGCAGCACCTTCCTAATGTGCTGGTGTGGTTCACAGATCAGAGCTGCTGAGCCCTGATGCATCAAGTGCTGGACTTAGGCCTATATGTGTGGTGGCAGAATTGCGGCTGGTGCTGGATCAGGGATGTCAAACTCTGCATTGTTTGGGGACACAAATACCCCATGAGATGGGAAGAAGCTCACAGAGCATGGGAAAGCTACCTGGGGTGTCTGGGACTAGTCAGAGATCTCTCTCCTGAGCCTGAAGGGCTGGAGCATCTGAGGGTCAGAGAGGCACTGGCAAGACACCTGGCAGGCCAAGCTTCAATGGCTCAGGGCTGGTGATAGCCCCACAAGCGAAGAATGGTTTTGGGGTGGCTTCCCTCCCCTCCTGCTGCCCCTCAGCTGTGCTCCTGCTGGAGGCAGACTGCTCGTGGGGACAGGCTGGTGTGACCTGCCCTGCACCCCTGCTGCTGGCCAGCCACATCCAACTGGAAACTGGCCTGCAGTTGCTGCTGCAAGTTCCTGGGGTTGGGCTCTCATTGCTGCTGACAAACAACCTGCACCCCAGGGGCCAAGGGCTGCCAGGACACAGGGCTGTGGCCCCACTGCGTGGGAAGGGGTGGGTATTGCTTGGAAGCTGGCTTGGCTGTGGTCCCTTGGAGGCTGTCCCTGGCACGGGACATGCTGCACCCCTTGGCCAGCAGGGCTGGCACTGTTCAGGGCACTGGCACCCAGCTCTGGGTGGGTGCGCTCCAACTGTGGGCAGAGGATGGGATGGGACCTGGTTCCTGGGTGCCAACTTCACCTGCCAGCACTGGGGTGGCCGCCTGTGCCCTGCAGAGACCGTGGTGGGTGTGGATACAGGGCAGGTTTGATGAGGGCAGGGGCTGGTCTGCTCTGTGTGAGCCTCAGCTGCTGTCACAGTGCCAGGGCACCAGAGTCTGCAGCCAGACACCTCCCCCATATTCGTAGCTGCAAAATCTGGGAAACTCTTGGCACTCTGGCTTCCCATGGGGACTTGGCAGCTTCCCCAGCACCTCTGCCAGGCCGGCGCAAAGCCAGGTGGGACTTTTTGTGGTTCTCCTGCTGGGAAAGGTGCTGGCTGCAGGCAGCAAGGTCAGGAGGTCTGGAGCTCTTGGACTGCAACAGCAGGATGGAAGTGGCAATAAAAGGGGTGAGGAGGGAACCCCGAGCAGCAGTGACCTGCAGGAGGCTGCTGAGAGCAGGGAGCTGCGAGCATGGGGTGAGCAACACCAACATGTCCCTCCGAGTGCTCGGTGCTCTCTGTCCTGCCTGCCTGGCTGGGGCCACGGCCCTTCTGAGGGCCATGGCAGGATCCATGTTGGGCCTGGAAGCACCGCAGGTCCCAGCACTGCAGCCTTGCCCTTTGCAGCAGCAGGGTCTGGGTCTGCCTCCTGGCTGTCTGATGGGCAGCCCCAGGGGGCCAGAGTTGCCCCTCTGAACAGGGCATGAGCCTGGCCAGGCCCTGGTCCTGGTGGAACCCACGGCTGGGTGTAGGGGGTAGGAGCTCTCTGCTAAGGCTGCTCTTTCCTCCCTGCAGACCTGTAGAGCTGCTGATTGCTTGCCTGGCCTGGAGCGTGCTGGGGACTGCAGCTGCCACCAGTACCTCCCAGGGTAGGCCCGGAGCACTGGGGTTCAGACAGAGCGGGGGAGGGGGTTTGGCAGGGAGGAGGCAGGGGCAGGGAAGATGGAACTGGGGAGGGGCCCAGTGGAGGTGGGACCGTATCCTGGGCTGGGCGCTCTGGGCCAGCTGGGTGTTCTCGGCCTGCAGAGTGGAGCTGTGCAAAGCCTGCAGAGATTGAACACGGCCACGTGGAGCACCTGGTGGTCAGGTACCGCTGCGACCCCTACTACCAGCTGCGCGGCTCCGGTGACGGTGAGGGACTGGCACAGCCCCAGTGCCAGGGGATGCAGCCCCGCACCCCAGCCCACTTCCTGCACCTGCTCACACAAGCCCCAGGGAATGTACAAGCACCTCTGTGCCTCCCTGGCTGCAAGGCAGCAATGCTGACTCTGGTTTCCTTCTAAAGGGACATACAGATGTGGTGAGAATCAGGTGTGGGTGAGCCCTGAGGCTGGTAAGGAGGTGCCTGTCTGTGAGCCAGGTAAGGGAAGAGCCACAGGGGTTGTGAGGAGCAGGGCAGCTGAGAGGCTGTGAGCAGTTTGTCTGGACAGGTGAAGGCCTGCAGGGGCTGCTCCCTGGGGCTGCTGAGCACCAGGAGCCAACTGGCCCCTGCTCTGCCCTCTGCAGTGTGTGGGAAGCCGACGAACCCCCCACAGCAGCTGCAGCGCATCATCGGGGGCCTGCTGGCTCAGAGGGGCAGCTTCCCCTGGCAGGCCCGGCTGGTGACCCGCCACAACCTCACTGTGGGGGCCACACTCATCAGTGACCAGTGGCTGCTGACCACGGGCAGGAACGTCTACCTGAACCACAGCGAGGACACCAAGCCAGAGGAGATTGCCCCGACGCTGCAGCTGTTCCTGGGCAGGCGGGGCCAGCCCGCCCTCGGCATCGAGCGTGTCGTGCTGCACCCCGGCTACCCGCAGGCCGTGGACCTGGCCCTGCTGAAGCTCAGGCAGAAGGTGCTCGTTGGAGAGGAGGTGATGCCCATCTGCCTGCCCCATAAGGACTACGTGCAGCCGGGGCAGGTGGGCTACGTCTCAGGCTGGGGCCGTGGTGCCACCTGGGCCTTTCCCGACATGCTGAAGTTTGTGATGCTGCCGGTGACTGAGGACGAGCAGTGCCGCGAGTACTACGGGGCCCGGAATGCGTCCTCCTGGGTCCAGCCCATCCTCAGCAACACCACCTTCTGCGTGGGCATGAGTGAGCTGCGGGAGGACACCTGCTATGGGGACGCTGGCGGGGCCTTTGCAGTGCAGGACCCTGACGATGACACCTGGTACGCAGTCGGCATCCTCAGCTACGACAAGACCTGCTCGGCCGCCAAGTATGGCGTGTACGTGGACGTGCAGCGTGTCCTGGCCTGGGTGAAGAAGATCGTGGGAGATGGCTGAGGCAGGGCCATGTGGGAATAAAACTGACCTGCCCCAGGCTGTGTGTGTGTCTGTCCGCCTGTCTGTGCAGGCTCTGTGTCCGTGCTCGGTGCTGCCCGGGCCTGTCTGCGCCAGGCTGAGCTGTGCCTGCCCTGGCCCCGCCACATCCGGGGGGTCCCTGCCAGCCTTCGCCGGGACTTGGATGGAAATCCCGAGGCTCGGAGGGGTTCTCGCCCCGCTCCGCGGTGTGTGCGTGTCCGCCGGGGCCTCTCCCCGCCGCTGTCCCCATCGCTGTCCCCATCGCTGTCCCCGCCGTCCCCTCCGTCCGGGACTCCCCCGCTGCCTCCGCGGTCACGTGACCCCGCGGGCGTTCCCCACGACCGAAGTTCGCCAGGCGCGACAGGGCGCTCTGTCCGGCGGTGTTCGCACTCTATGGTAGCGTCGCTCCCATTGGCTGTGGCCTCTGTGTCGATGGTGGGCGCGGCCAGAGCGGCTTCTGCCGCGGAGCACTGTGGGGTGGCCATGGCGGCGCCGGGGCCCGGGCGCTGAGGAAACTGGCGATGGCGGCGGCGAGCGAGGAGTCGCTGCACCGGCTGTCGGGGACGAGCCCGGGCGGCGAGGCAGGCGGGCTGGTGCTGCGGGCGGCGGGTACCGAGCAGCACGTCTTCAAGGCGCCGGCCCCGCGCGCCTCCCTGCTGGGGCTGGACGTGCTGGCGGCGCAGAAGCGGCGGGAGCGCCAGGAGGACGCGGCCGGCGGGAAGCGATCCCGGGTCGCGTCCTACAGAGACTGGGAGGAGGGTCGTGACGAGGCGGGCAGCGCCGAGGAGGACGAGGACGAGGCCGAGGCCGAGGCCGACCGGAGCAGCCGCAAAGCTCGCAGGAACCGGTAGGGGCTACGGGGGCTCCGAGTGCCGCTCCCGGCCGGGAGGGGAGCGCGGGGCGGGCACGAGCGGGGTCACGGACCGCAGCCTCGGGCGCAGTGGGGAGGGAGGCCCGAGGGGTCCTGTGGGCCACTGCGGCAGAGGCAGGAACTGGAGCTGTACGAGACCAGCCTAAGAGCAGCTGCTGCTCAACACTTACAAGCGTTTCTGCTCCCTGCACTGCTTGCCTAGGCATTACCGCTCCGTCCACGTGGAGACGCCTTCATACACGGGGGGTGTCAGTGAGGAGTTCTGGGAACGCAGCCGGCAGCGGGAGAGGGAGCGTCGGGAACATGGAGTCTTTGCCTCATCTAAGGAGGAGAAGGAAAGGAAGAAGGAACGCAGGGATCGGGACCATGCTCGTAAACGGGACCGTGGTAACTGCTCAGGGACCTTTCTGGTGCTTCTTGCATTGGGTCCGGGCTGTCCTTTTGCCTGTTTATAGTCATGGGCTAATGTTTGTGGTGATTCCTGCAGTAACTTGGGAAGCTTGTTTGTGCAATAGACACCTGATCCTGCTTTCTTTTCCCAGAGGAGCGAGACAGGAGTCATCACAGCAGCAGATCAGAGAGGGATGGCTCATCAGAACGGAGCAGCAGGAGGAGCGAACCCGAGAGCCCCCGACATCGGCCCAGAGGTGGGAGTGGGACCCGGTAGAGCTCTTATGTGAGAACTAACAGGGAGGAGCTTGTAAGTTTGTTTTGTTTCCTGCTGGTTGTCTCAGGACGGAGGTGGTAATAAAACTTGTACTTTTAATGTTTGTGGTTAAGGCAAGCATTAAAATCCCAGCTCAACTTGTGTCTGAGAGCAATGTCCTATGTCTGCATGTTTGAAAATCTGGCAGATGTTGGCACAGTGGGGTCTGTTCTGGGTCTGTGTGATGGAAATGTAGCCCTTTGGCAATTCCTTGGAATCACTGGGTCAGCCCCTGCTCTTAGAGGGAGGGCAAATTGGCACTTTCCCAGCTCCTTGCTAGAAGGTGTCAGGTGGCTCCAGGTGCTTGGGGCCACTGTTTGAACATCAGGTGTCACACCCCACCTCTTCTGCCAGATGCAGCCACACCATCTCGCTCTAGCTGGGAGGAAGATGACAGTGGCTACAGCAGTGCCCGTCGCTCACAGTGGGAATCTCCGTCACCCACGCCTTCCTATCGAGACTCGGAGCGTGGCCACCGGCCCTCGTCGCTGCGGGACACGGAGCGTCGGGAACGGGACAGGTACCAGTGCCGGGGCTGAGCTGTGAGCTGTGGAGCTGCAGAAGGGAGTCAGTGTGCTTATGAGCAGCTTGGCTGTGGGCACCAGTTCTTCCCTCCCGCTGTGTTTTCAGGTCTGTGAGGAGCAGGTCCTCGGATAAGACGCCATTGCCCACCCCGTCGTACAAATACAACGAGTGGGCTGATGAGAGGAAGCACCTGGGGGCCACACCGCGGCTGTCCCGAGGGAGAGGTGAGGAGTCTGATCTGGGCTGCCCAGGGCAGGCAGTGCGGAGTCCCCTTCCCTGCAGCACAGGGTCGGCTCCGTGGGGTTTCCTCTGGAGCGTTCTGGACCAGCTGTCTCCCCCCAGGGCGGCGCACGGACGGGGAGGAGGGCATCGCCTTCGAGACAGAGGAGGAGCGGCAGCAGTGGGAGGATGACCAGCGGGTGAGAGCCGGGGCTGGGTGAGGGGCCTGAGCCGCCAGGCTGTGGGGGGCGGGCAGAGCTCAGTGCTACACCTCTGCCTTCCCAGCAAGCTGACCGGGACTGGTACATGATGGACGAGGGCTACGACGAGTTTCACAACCCCTTGGCCTACTCCTCTGAGGAGTACGTGAAAAAGCGTGAGCAGCACTTGCACAAGCAGAGGCAGAAACGGATCTCAGCACAGCGCCGGCAGATCAATGAGGTAGGGCCAAGATGTGGAGTTGGCTGCTCTGAACGTGTGGAGTTTGCTGCCCCTTGAGAGACCCACGGGCTCAGCCCTTGTTCTCAAGTGGAGAAGGACACTCTTGGTCCTGGTCCAGGCTGAGGGAGGGCTGTTTTTGAGTTTCCCTGGAAATTCCAGCTCCATGTCTCCTGCATGGGCAGAAATCACCATCAATGTGGCTAGTGGGTCGGGCTGCAGGAGTGCAGAGGGCGTGCTCCTGCTGTTCTAGCTGTGAGGTACATTTACTGGGGTTGTTCACTGTTGACCCAGTGGATGCTGGGGGCAGCTGCCCTCAGGAGATGAGCAGGACTTCCTGACATATTCTAAGTGTCGTAGGGGCCCTGTGTGTCGATTCTGCATTTCCTTGGAGACAGTCCTGTTGACCAAGTGCCTTGCATGGCCAGTCTGTTTATTGTACCCTACTTCCAGCTACTGTTTCTTCCCTCATGCTTACTTCTAGGCTCTCTAAGCTAGAATCATCATTTCCATCCTGTTGCCAGTGTGGAGCCCAGGCCTGAGCCCAGTGTTCTAGTATGATCTCTGAGGCCTTCTGTGGGTCTTCTCTGTGTTCATGATGTATTGTTTCCTGCAGGATAACGAGCGCTGGGAGACAAATCGCATGCTGACCAGCGGTGTGGTCCATCGGATTGAAGTGGACGACGATTTTGAAGAGGATAACTCTGCTAAAGTTCATTTGTTGGTGCACAACCTGGTGCCCCCTTTCCTAGACGGAAGGATTGTCTTCACCAAGCAGGTAGAAACTGCAGCTGAAGGTGCTGTTGGCTGCACGTGTGAGCCCTTTGTACTGAAGCAGTGCCTCCTCCCTTCCAGCCAGAGCCCGTCATCCCTGTGAAGGATGCCACCTCGGATCTGGCCATCATAGCCCGGAAAGGCAGCCAGCTGGTGCGCAAGCACAGGGAGCAGAAGGAGCGTAAGAGGGTATGCTGTGACCTTTCAGCTTACTGGCCACTGTGAACGTTAGGTAGTGCCTCACAGCCTTGTTTGGACTCTGCAGAATTCAGGCTTTGGCAGCAGTGGTGATAAGGAGTTCATATTATTATCACCTGGGACATCCTGGCAGCCCAGCTCACTGCATTGCCTCATAGCAGGTGCTGTGATTGCCTCAGATACCTGCCTGGGACATGAATCACTGTGCACTGGTGCAGAGGAGGCTGATCTAAAGAACATTCAGATCATGGGAGAAGAAAGCAGGTGGAAGAATGCTGGTTAGCTTAGGGACAGTCAGCAGGCAGTATGGCAGCAGGATGTATCTTGTCACCTCTCAGCAGAAGAGTTGTGAGGAGGAGCATGTGGAAAGGTAGCAGGTTAGTTTTCAGGGGTACTTTCTAGGGCCTTTCTTTGATGCACACATGATGGTTTGGGGGAAAGCACAGATGTGTTCCTTGTACATTGAAACTGGACTGGATTTGAATGAAGGTGGAAGCTAAACTGATAGCAGAGGTGGGAGAGAGGCCTGTGAGTACCTGTCAAGGGCAGGAAGATTATTTCTGGTTTAGATTTGTGTAGGTTTAAGTTCAAATTTAATGGAAGGGTCAGCAGCTGGAACTATTTTCTTAGGAAGCAGCTGCTCATCCTGTGCCTGTGTCCATACCAGTGTCTTAAAACTCTGCTCCAGTTCATTTGGAAGAAGGAGACCTGATGTAGGAATGGAGTGTGCATTCAGCATTGCAAAATTGTGGGACCAATACCCTTTCTTAGTCTTATGAGTAGGATTGTCTGTGCTTTTTATGGTAAAGTTACGCTGCTCTCTGTCCTTCCAGGCTCAGCACAAGCACTGGGAGCTGGCAGGCACCAAACTGGGAGAAATTATGGGGATCAAGAAAGAGGAGGAGAAGGATGAGATGGTGATGGAAGATGGCAAAGTGGATTACAAGTAGGGGCTTGCTCTGAAATACTCTGCTCAGATGGTGATGGGGGCTGTGGGTATAACAAAGTGTGTGGAGAGGCAGCTTCAGGACTTGTGTGTTTCTTTAGGACTGAGCAGAAGTTTGCTGAACATATGAAAGAAAAAAGTGAAGCCAGCAGTGAGTTTGCTAAGAAGAAATCGATCCTGGAGCAGAGACAATACCTGCCCATCTTTGCTGTGCAGCAGGAGCTGCTCTCCATCCTCAGGTACGGCTGCCAGGGCATCCCCAGGGCATTGACCTGTTTGGGAGCCCAGGTGAGGAATTCTAGAATCATGGCTGTTCAGAAGCTGTGCTCTTGGGAAACAAATCCCATTGCTTTCTGTGGGTGGTAGCAGCTCGTGCCTGTGCAGAATGACACTTGTCTGGCCAACACAAAAGCCCTTCTTTGTGGTGTACAAAGAAATACTTTTCCCTTTACTCAGAGACAACAGCATTGTGGTTGTGGTGGGGGAGACGGGGAGCGGGAAGACGACTCAGCTGACGCAGTACCTGCACGAGGATGGCTACACTGACTACGGCATGATCGGCTGCACCCAGCCCCGCAGAGTGGCCGCCATGTCAGTGGCCAAGCGCGTCAGCGAGGAGATGGGGGTGCGTCTGGGGGAGGAGGTGAGTCTGGCAGGGGGTACAGGGGTACCACCTGATGACAGTGAGTGCGTAGGGCTGTTGGAAGACCTGCTGGTATCTCTGCCCTCCCAGGTGGGCTATGCCATCCGTTTTGAGGACTGCACGTCCGAGAACACAGTGATCAAGTACATGACAGATGGGATCCTTCTCCGTGAGTCACTGAGGGAGGCTGACCTGGACAACTACAGCGCCATCATCATGGATGAGGCACATGAGCGCTCGCTCAACACTGATGTGCTCTTTGGGCTGCTTCGGGAGGTGTGTGTGAACCCAGGATAGAGGACAGCAGCATGGGACACTTTGAGCAGAGTATTGGCAGGTACAGCCTTTCTCTGCCAAGTGTGGGAGCGGGAAGAAGAGCTGCCTTGTCTCTGCACTTCCTGCTCCAGCATCCTGGCTCCTAGTTCTTGGGGGGTTAGGTCTTCCATAGTGTTGCCAGAGTCTCACTGGCTGTCAGAAGTCTCAGTACAGAGATCTTTGCTGGCTTAAGGCTTCCTGGACTGAGGTCAGTGGTTTTTTTTAACTGAACAGATCACACAGCATGTGTGCTCCCTGGCATAAGCTACCAGTGCCTTTGGAGTACAGCAGAAGCTCTGTCCTGTGCCATTGTCTCAGTAAGAACAGAAACAGCCCACAGCCATGCACAAATGCCCCTTCCTTATTGTTCCTTTCATCTGCTTTCTAGGTGGTGGCCCGACGCTCTGATCTGAAGCTTGTTGTCACCTCGGCCACTATGGATGCAGATAAGTTTGCCTCCTTCTTTGGGAATGTTCCCATTTTCCACATTCCTGGGCGCACTTTTCCTGTGGATATTCTTTTCAGCAAGGTATGATCAGTGTTGCAGAGGGAACTTCTGTTGTGACAGAAGGGGGTTGTGACCTGGGTGTGCTGTACTCTGAGGTGGACACTCAGGACAGGGAGGAGTGGTCATGGTCTGCTGCACACAGGACAGGGCAGGTGAGGTTATTGGCCCAGGTTAACCATGGCAATGCCTTTCAGACCCCACAGGAGGATTATGTGGAGGCTGCAGTGAAACAAGCCCTGCAGGTCCATTTATCTGGTGTTCCTGGAGACATCCTCGTCTTCATGCCTGGTCAGGAGGACATCGAGGTGAGCTGGAAGGGCAGGCACTGACCTACAGCCTTGTTTCAATCTGATCTTTACACCCCTCTTTGTGTCCAGGTGACCTCGGAGCAAATTGTGGAACACCTTGAGGAGCTGGAGAAGGCACCTGCTCTTGCTGTACTGCCAATCTATTCTCAGCTGCCCTCGGACTTGCAGGCTAAGATCTTCCAGAAGGTGCTGATGTATGCTCTGTGATGGGGTGGGGACTGGGAAAACAAGGCGGTACAGAGCAGGAGTGAGAGGTGCAGACATGTCTCTGTATTGAATGTGGAGGGTGAGAGAAAGCATGTTCCCCCCTCCACCTGTCACCTGGGGCTCTGTGTTGCTCCACACTCCTCCCTATGGAAGCAGAGCCTTGCCCAGGGGTGTGACTGATGTGTCATGTGCTTGCAGGCTCCTGATGGCGTCAGGAAGTGCATTGTTGCCACTAATATTGCAGAGACCTCACTGACAGTGGATGGCATCATGTTTGTGATTGACTCAGGCTACTGCAAGCTGAAGGTCAGCCAGGATTTCCTGTACTGTCTGTCTGTAATCTCTGCTGCGGTTGTGATCCAGCCTTCCTCTTAGTTCCATCTGATCTTCTTTTGCCCTGCAGGTTTTCAACCCCCGTATAGGCATGGATGCGCTGCAGATCTACCCCATCAGTCAGGCCAATGCCAATCAGAGGGCAGGCCGAGCTGGCCGGACAGGCCCAGGCCACTGCTTCAGGTAGGCACGTCACTGGTCTTTGTGTTGTATCCCCAGCTTGGCATCAGGTTACATAAATTTTTATTTCTCACTGGAGCTGTTCATTGCCTTGAACTTCGGGGGGATGTGGGCAGCAGGCAGGCCTGAAGGCCTTCTCCTTTGGGCCCAGTGCCTCTGCTGAGAAAAGGATGCGCTCCAGCTTCTTGCCATGCCCGTCTTCCCTTGTGGCTGTTCCGCCCTGGATGCTGTCAGGATAATAGCCAAGCCAGACGCCTTTCCTACGCTTTGCTCTGAGACAGAGAAGGGCTGTGCTTGGGCGGGTGTTGTGCTGCAGCCCAGACACCCCAATGTGCTGGGGATGCAGCACTTTGGCTGCGGTAGAGGTGCCTCCCCAGGGTCTTACTGGCTGGGTGTGAGATTGCTGCCTTGTGCCATGCCAGGCTGGGCTGGGCTGGGCAGAGACTAGCAAGTCTGTAAGGAACACAGTGGCTGGAACAGGGGGAGCATGGTCTTGGCATCTATTCCCAGGCTCTACACCCAGAGTGCCTACAAGAATGAGCTGCTGACAACCACAGTGCCCGAGATCCAGCGCACTAACCTCGCTAATGTAGTGCTCTTGCTCAAGTCCCTGGGTGTGCAGGACCTGCTACAGTTCCACTTCATGGATCCACCCCCTGAGGACAACATGCTGAATTCCATGTACCAGCTGTGGATTCTGGGGGCCCTGGATAACACAGGTATTGGCTACTGGGGCAAGCTATCAGCACATGGAACTGGGACCTGCCCAGCTGCTGACCAGTGATCCCTGTGCTGTTCTTACAGGTGGTT
This sequence comes from Sakesphorus luctuosus, assembly GCA_013396695.1. Classification (NCBI taxonomy): domain Eukaryota; kingdom Metazoa; phylum Chordata; class Aves; order Passeriformes; family Thamnophilidae; genus Sakesphorus; species Sakesphorus luctuosus. The sequence goes on from VWZD01010534.1 coordinate 214,033, forward strand.
TGACCTCAACGGGACGTCTTATGGTGGAGTTCCCACTGGACCCTGCACTCTCCAAAATGCTCATTGTCTCCTGCGACATGGGTTGCAGCTCTGAGATCTTGCTCGTTGTCTCCATGTTGTCTGTGCCTGCCATCTTTTATCGGCCTAAGGTACCTGTTTCATCCCAGCAGCTTGGTGCTTTTCCCTGCCCTTTGACTAACCATCTTCTTTGCTCACCCTTCAGGGCCGAGAGGAGGAGAGTGACCAAGTGCGGGAGAAATTTGCTGTTCCAGAGAGTGATCACTTGACTTACCTGAATGTTTACCTGCAGTGGAAGAACAACAGCTATTCTACCCTGTGGTGCAATCAGCACTTCATCCATGCCAAGGCCATGCGGAAGGTGAAACTGTGTCCCTGAGGCTGGGGTAGGGAGCCTTGTGCAGGAGATCCATCTGACCAGCACATATCTTTGCAGGTGCGGGAGGTGCGTGCCCAGCTCAAGGACATTATGGTGCAGCAGCGGATGAGCCTGGCGTCCTGTGGTACAGACTGGGATGTGGTCAGGAAGTGCATCTGTGCTGCATATTTCCATCAGGCTGCAAAGCTGAAGGTGAGAGGTGTCAGAGTTGCCTGGGGGCTGTGAGGTCCTGCCTGGGAACAGGTGGGCTGAGCACACTTGTTTTTGCAGGGCATTGGGGAGTATGTGAACATCCGCACAGGCATGCCCTGCCACCTGCACCCCACGAGCTCTCTGTTTGGCATGGGCTACACGCCAGACTACATTGTGTATCACGAATTGGTTATGACCACGAAGGTGAGCTTGCGCTGAGGGCTGGCAGGAAGGGTGACATGCTCCAAGGGAGATGGGAGGGCTTTGCTGTGAGACTGGGATCTGTCTGAATGGCAGTTCTCAGCCTTTCCCACCTATACTAGTTGGCATGTCTGTGTCATCTGCAGGGTCCTGTTTGTCTCTTTCCCAGTATTTTTCCCTGGCCTTGGTGGGACATGTTTGAACCTTCTTGTGGTCTCACCAAATCCAACCCATAGCAGCTTCTGAGGCCAGAAGGAATTGTCTGGAAGGGGAATGGTGCCCAGGCCTCAAGAGTACCATCCTGCTACCCTGGTCTTCCTTCTGTCCCTGCAGGAATATATGCAGTGTGTCACGGCTGTGGATGGAGAGTGGCTGGCAGAGCTGGGCCCCATGTTCTACAGTATCAAACATGCTGGCAAGTCACGCCAGGTAAGTCTCCTGTCTACGATGAGCTGGCAGATGGCAGACCCACTGTGTGGCTATTCTGCTGCTGCATATGTGTGTTTTGACATGGAGGGAACAGGGCTGTGGGCCTGCAGGGAGTCTGCTGCTGGCTATCCCTCTCCTGTCCCTGACCTGCTGCTGCCTTGCTCCAGGAGAACCGCCGCCGTGCCAAGGAAGAAGTGTCTGCCATGGAGGAGGAGATGGCTTTGGCCGAGGAGCAGCTGCGTGCCCGCCGAGAGGAGCAGGAGCGCCGTAACCCGCTGGGCAGTGCAAGGTGGGTGCTGGCCTTGCCTGGCTGTGGCTTGCCTGCATGGAGGATCCCAGCTTCCCTGTGAGCATTCTGGCACAGCAAAAGGTTGCATTTTCCATTAATTACCCTTGTCATCTCTGACAGATCTACTAAAATCTACACCCCAGGGCGAAAGGAGCAGGGGGAGCCCCTGACACCACGACGCACCCCAGCCCGCTTTGGCCTCTAGGAAGGCAGTACCTGTTGCTTTGAGGCATAAGGACTTCCAGGTGCAACTGAGGCTCAGGAGAGTTCCCAGCTCCCCTGATTACTGTATTCTGTGAGATCTCTACAGCTTGTGGCCCAGGAAGGCTTTGGTGCTTGGCACTAATTTTGCTACAGAACAGAAAGAATTTTATTTGTTTAAAAGTTGTCAATCTAATCCTTCCTTTATTTTGCACTGCTTCTTCTCCCAGCGGTGGGTATTGGGTGGAGGCAGCTCTGCAGAGTTGTGCAGGGGTGGTGCTGTCAGGTTGTTGCCATGTAGAACCTGGAGCAAAGCACAGAATTACAGTGACCTGGAGGACAAATGCAGCCTGTCCCTGTTTCAACCCTGGCCCATACTCCTGCAAAGGCAGTTTTCCCACAGCCCATGTTCTGGGCAGGCAGCTGGTGCCCAGCTCCCTGTTGGCCCAGCCCTGTTTCAGGCCAGGCTGTGCCTGGAATTCTGCTCACTTTTTCAGCTGCTGATATTTGTGGGGCCGCTCAGGTGTTCTGACCATGAGGTGTTGATTCTCCTTCATCCTGCCTGGTGTGTCTCCAATGCCTGTTTGTATCCTGCACCTGCTTTGTTACCTTGCTGATCTCTTCCTTAAGGAAAGCCAGCTCCACCTTGCAGACAACCAGCTCATCTTCTCGCAGAGCCAGGGCTCGCTCACTGTCGACATGCAGCTGCTGCCAGTGTTGGGCTTGTCTGCTCAGCTCCTGCAGCCTCTCCTGGAGGGAGCACAATGAGGGACATGGGCTGAGGACAGACTCCTGGTGCCCCACGGGAAGTCTTGAGACATCCTTACCTCCTGCTTGCTCTGCTCCTGGAAGCTCTGCATCTTCCTCAGCTTTGGATGGAGCTGCTGCCATTGTGTTTCATAGACTGCAGTCTTTCGCTCCTGCTTGGCGTGCTCTTGCCAGGCTTGGGCCAGTTCCTGCAGGTTGGCTGTGTCCTGCACCTGCCCACAAAGCTGAGGGGCAGGGATGGGGGTTGGCTGTGCCATGGGCAGGCTGAGCCTCTCCCAGAGGCAGGAGAGCGCTTTGGCACTGAGGCCGCATCCCTGTCCTGCCTTGCCCTCACCTGTTGCTGCAGTTCTGCCGCTTCTTGGTGTAGGCCTTGGATGGTCTCCTTGGCTCTGCCCAGCTGCTGCAGGCCCTGGCTCTGCTCCTGTGTCCCCAGCTGCAGAGAAGGCAGTCGTGCTGCATGCCCTTGCCTGAGCAGGGACACAGCTGCTCTCCTTGTGCTGCGGGAAGCTCTGGGCCAGACGGTGCCCTCCTGTGTGAGGTGGTGAGGGCAGGCTGGCATTGCTGCCACCTGTCCCAGTGTTTCTGGGGGAAGTGGAACAGCGCTCAACTCTGCACGTTTCGGAACACTGACTGTAGTGGCTCCTGCGCCCCCCTGGCTGCTTCCCCCCAGGCTTAGTGCAGTAGCTGGGGTGTTGCTGGCACTCACCTGCTCGAGCTGCTGTCTGCTCTGCACTGGGATATCATGGCTGGTGTCAGAATGGCTCTGGGCAGCGTTGGAGGTAAACTCTGTCTGCACTGCTTGGTCTTTCATATGGAGGGTTGCATCACTGACCTGTGGGTACCCAGTAGGATGTGGGATCACCCTGTGCCCCTGCTGTGCACAGCTGAGGCTGAAGACAGAGCCACTTTGCGTCAACCCATTGACAATGAGCAGTGGGGGAGGGCCTGTGGCAGAGGAATGTGGCCTGCACCAGGTGGGAGGCAGGAAGTCTGCTGGCTCCTGGCCCTGTCATCTCTGTGCAGCCCCCTCCAGTGCCCTCTCTGTTGCAGCAGTGTCTGCTGGACACCCAACAGCCCTAGAAAGCCATCCCTGAGGTCCCTGTAACAGAGCAGGGGCACAGGGAGAGCGGTGATCCCAGCTTGCTGTCAAGGTTGCAGGCTGAGCAGTGCCACCAGCCCTGGGACGGTGCCCATGGTATCGGTGGGGCACTGGGGGCTGCACTCTTCCAGCTCTGCTGAACTGGATAGACTGAGTTGTGCCAGCCATGCTTGCCCTGTGGATGTGCTGCTCCATACAGGGTGTGGAGCTAGAACCCTGTCCCCTCGCAGGACATCCCCTGCCCTCCCACGGAGGGTCACCAGCTGTTTGCACAGGCCTCTGATGGGATGGCAGTGGGGAACACAGGCAGCTTGGCCTGTGGCTGTTCTGCCCAGCAATGGTACCTTGTCCTTCAGGGCCTGGAACTGCTGCATCAGAAGGACCAAGTCCTGGTGCTCCTGCTCCACTGCACACTCCTGCTGCTGGAGCTCGGCCAATTGCTTGCGGTTTAAGTCCCTGCAGAAGTCCAGGTCCCGCTTAAGTGCCTCTGTCGTGGCCAGTACCTCAGCTGGCTCCAGCTTCTGCTGCTGTGTGTCCTGGCACACTCTGGGCTCCCCATGCTGTGGCTCCAGCACCAATGCTTGCCTTTGGCCCTAGGACATGGTGTGAGCAGCATCTGTCCAGCTGGCCACTGTGGCCAGTACCCATCTTGCAGCTCCTGCCTGGGCAGACACCAAGGCTGGGCAACAGTGGCAGTCCTGGTTTTGTCCAGAGCAGCACCAGAGCATGTTGCTGATGGGTGGATGCAACTTATCCTGCCCCAGGCAGCACCACCCTGTGGTGGTGTGTGTGTTTCTGACAGCACCCCTGGGCTCACAAATGACCAAACCCCTAAAACTGCTGGCCCTCGGCACTGCAGTGACACCAGTATGAACTGTGGCACTGTGGGAAGTGGTGGCCACCAGTACCAGTGCAGTCTCTGCAAGACTGGATGCCCCCAAGCCCTTGTGCTCTTCCCAGCCCTGGGGATGAGCAAGGCTGGCCAGAGTCTCCTGTACCCCCTGGGCACCAGCCTGTGGCCACACAACCAGCACCTGGGTTGAGGATGGGGTTGGCACTGCTCACCTGGGGCTGCCAGGCCTCTGTCTCCCGCTGAAGCTGCTGGATAGAGTTGCTAGGCTCTGGTGTTGTCTCCTCTGCCCCTGGCAGCCTTCTGCAGGAACTCTCAGGCTGGCCCTGGGGTGCAGGAACCTCCCTGGGTGTGTCACGTTTTGGCCAATCCCTCACTGCAGGAAGGACCACAACAGGGGGCAGGCCTGTCCTGTGGTGCCAGGCAATCTTCAGTCCCAGGGATATCACCCAGCCCTGCCTGGAGCAGCCCTGCCCTCCCATGGCATTGGCACTGCCACTCCCCACAGCAGGAGCACCTGGTGGCAGCAGGAGAGGCCGAGCCTGGGACTCCTGGAAAAGGAGCTGGAGCGGTGCAGGACCATAGCCCTCCCCTCAGCAGCACCTGACCCACCACTGCCCTCAGTCCTCACCACAGCCTTCCTGGGCCATGATCCTTCTCATGGCCCTGTGTCCCTGGCACACCGTGACACCTCCCTGTCTGCCGTGAGGTCACCAGGATCTGGGCATCATCCTCAGAACCGGGCCGGGGCACGGAAACACCCCAGGCCAGGGCAGGCCTCGCCACCCTCACGCTGCCCTGCACTGTCCTCAGGCCGCGCTCAGCCTGTGCTGGCCCCAGGACAGGCCACAGGCCTGCAGCCACAGCAAGGTGACAGCAGGGCCAGCACAGCTCGGGGCTGTGTCCTGGGACAGCCAGGCACCGCTGCCTCCCCGCTGTGGCCCCTCTGCTCCGCACCACACGCAGGGGCAGGGCTGGGGACACCCACTTCAGGCCCAGGCCCCGGGGCACCCAGAGTGTGAGTGGCCAGTAGAACTGCCCTGCTGGGGCCTCTCCGCAGTGCAGGGCGCTCAGGGCAGTGAACGGGGGTCCCGAGTGCCAGCAGCACCTTGGCCGTGGCTGGAGTGTGGGCAGACCTGCCACTGACCTGTGCTGGTGCCCAGGGCTCCCTCTGCGGTGTGCCGGCTCTCACCGGCACTCCCTGCTGGTTCGCAGGTAAGTGTTTTAACCGGGAATTTCCAAGGCCAGGCTGGGCCTAGAAGGTGAAGGCAGATGTACCACAGTAAAAATCAGCCGTTGCTATGACGACCTGCTCCACCAGCGGGTTGCAGCCACAGGCACTGGGAGCAGGCGCAGCACCAACTGTCCTGCAAATGGCTGCTGAGCCCTCCCCTCCACCACAACACAACCCAGTGTGGCCCTAATTCCTGCCAGTGCTAGGGAACAAAATTTCCCTGCAGATTTCAGTCTTGTTCAGGCCGCAACAGCTGGGACACAGAGGGTCCATGGTGCACAGAGCACCTGTGGGGCACAGAGCCTCGTGCCACGTGTGCTGTGCCATGTTGCACTGTGCCATGTGCGATGCCATGCTGCACTGTGCCAAACTGTGCTGAGCTGTGGGCAGCACCTGTCTGGAAGGGCTTGATCATGCACCAGGTCCCTGTGAGCCCATGGGGCAGCCCCACAGCCCTGACCCACAGCCATTCACCTGTGCTTGGCTGGTGCTGAGGGGACGGGGTGGCCAAACTGGCCCCTCTGCTGGGTGAGACACAGTCCTGGGGGTGGGAGTTGTCTCACTTTAATTACTGCCGTAATGTTATTCTTTTCAGTGCCATGTTAATTGAAATTAAACAGCTGCTGCATTCAGGCTGGGACAAAAGTGAATCCTTTTTCATTCCCCTCTGGTTTAATGAAGATTGACATGCTGGGAGAAAACAAAGGCGATCCTGCTGCTGCCTCTTGCTGGAACACACACCAGCAATTACTGGGGGCCCTGTGGACCCGCAGAGACACCCTGGAGCACCCCACAGCCACCAGCCTCAGGCAGCCCAGTCCTGTGTCCCAGGCCACTCACCCAAGGGTGTGGCCAGGGCGATGCAGGGGATGGGACACCCACAACACGGGGGATGCCAGCATGGGTGTCTCAGTGCCCAGGTGCTAAGTCCAGGCTTTCATTATGTCTGTTAAAAAGCATGTGGCCACCAGCCATGTCCCAGTGTGGCCCTTTGGCCCTGCTACGCTGCCAAAGTCCTGCAATCCCTGCAGGCTCAGCCAGCTTCAGCTTCACAGTCACCAATTGGCCCATGGAGCCCCTTGGCCTCAGCCAGGACAGCAGTGTCAGCCCGGGTGGGTCCCTCTCTCCAGCCTTAATCTTTTTTTCTGTTTTAGGACCAGGAGTTTGCTTGTGATGCCATTCAGAACTTTTAAATATGCATAATGAGGCATTGGTACAAACCTCATTAACACCCGCCTCCAACATCATTAAGATGTTTCCAAGAAAATTAATTGAGAGACTCATTAAAAATAAATTAAGAAAAATGTGTTGCAGAGCGCCTGCTCCAAGCTCGTAAATCACGGCTCAGAGCTCCAGGCCGCTGCACAGGCAATTAATGCCAGCCAATTTGTTTTATCCCGGCTGCGAAAATTAGAAAGCAGACATGGAGATTAGATTAGGGCTGTCTGTCAAGCGGAACTTGGAGTGAATATTTTAGGATACAAAATGGAAATCAGGAAAACAAAGCTAGGACTTCATTCGAGAGAGCTGGCAGGCAGAGGTGGGAGGGAGGAGGGAGATCTGGATGTTCTCTGTTCCACGGATGGTGCCATGGCTGTGTGTCCGTGACACCAACCTCACGCTTCTGCCGCTGCCAGCTCCATCCTCACTGCTCCCTGCCCGTCCTCAGTGGCTTCACAGATGCCAACAGCCCCACCTGGGGAGCATGAGCTTGCAGTGAGAGTGCTCTGAGCTGCTGCGTGTGACACAGCCCCAGCCAACATGTCTCCTGTGTGTGCCGATTACACACGTGGCTTAGCAAGCACAGTGCAGCTGGGTGAGAGTACTGCCTGGGGCTCTGTAAGCTTTGGCCATTGGTGCCCCTTTGTCCATCCCCAGCATCTTCCACCACAGCAGCTCAAACCACTTTAAATGTGTGCACAGAACTGCAGGGTCCCTCTGCAAAACAAGTGCTGTGACCCTCATTTCACACAAGGGAGCCAAAGGAGACATGAATTAAGGTCTTGCTTGTACCTATGTGAATGCACAAGCAGCTCATACAGCAGCAGGCACTGCACTGGCACATCCCAGCAGTGTGTGGGACACACCACTGGCTGCTTGTGCAGCCCAGTGTCCAGCCACTGCAGCAACATGGCCCCTGGTGGCAGTGGAGGGCCTGCATGCTCCCCTTGCTCATGGTGCAGCAGGACTTCGGAGCTCTGGGAAAGGCTCTAGGAGGAGACACGGGCACTGTGTCACCCTGCATGACTCAAGTGATGCGATGTGAGTGGGTCAATGCAGAGCAAGGGGTAATTTGGTCACACATCAAAATGTAAGCAGAAAGTGGGAACAGAGCTATCAGCTGAAGGCTCTTGGGTCAGCAGGTGAAAATGCACCCCAGTTCGATGACTGAGAGATGAGACAAGCCAAACTGAAACTGGAGTACAGCACACGCAGGAGTGATTACCTCTGGGCAGAACAAGCTGAACACTGTGGATAGGCCATCCATGGCCTCTTGGAACCAAGTCTGGATGGCTCATTTCCAGCTCTGCCCACCTGTGCCTGATCCCAAAGGAGACACTGATGCAGGTGGTCCCATGGTGGGATGGGACACACCAAGTAAGGTCTTCACTGCCTCCCTAGTGCCCTGAGCCAGGGTCCCCGATCCTGGGCATCTCAGGGGTGCCCCACGCTCCAGGTGAGCTATCTCAGACCTCGGGCTGGAGGCTGTGAGCAGGCTCTGAGCCTGCTCAGGGGGCTCTGCCTGAATGGCAGGGGACCCCATCCTCCAGCAGCCCAATTTCAACCTCAGGATCAAACACCAGTACACCAAACATGTTTTGGGTCCCCTGTGTCAGCCTTTTCTGGGCAGGGGAAAAGAAAGATGAAAAAAACTAAAGCCCAGCCAAGTGTCCCACGATTTAGGTGGGGAAGGTGAGCGCAGAGCTCTAGAGAGCTGCGGGAGTGGCACCATCAAGAGCTGCATGTGCATTTCAGTGACAAAATTGACCAAAAGCAGGGCCTGCTGTGGGATTGAGGGATCATGGAAGGGTTTGGGTTGGAAGGACCTTAAAACTCATCTCGTTCCACCTCCTGCCACGTGCAGGGACACCTCCCCCCAGCCAAGGTTGCCCCAAGCCCCATCCAGCCTGGCCTTGGACACTCCCAGGGCTGGGGCAGCCACAGCTGCTCTGGGCACCTGTGGCTGTGTGGGCAGGGCCTGAGCGGGGACCGGACGTGAAAGGAGAGTGAAAAAGCCCAGGAGGCCCCGGGCCAGGGGGGCCGGGCACTGGGCTGTGTGGGGTGTGTGTTCTGGGGGCTCTGAAGGGCTCAGGAGTTTCTGGGGGTGCCCGGGGCGGACCCCCCGGTGCGGGGCGTTCTGGGGGCTCTGAGGGGCTCGGGAGTTTCCGGGGGTGCCCGGGGCGGACCCCCCGGTGCGGGGCGTGTGCTCTGGGGGCTCTGAGGNTGTGCCGCTCGCGCTGAAGGCGGCTCCGCCCCCGCGGCCCTGAATGCGGCTCAGTCACTGCCCTCAGTGCCCCTCACGGACAGCTCTGCCCTCACTGGCCTGGGCACCGCTCACTGCCCCTCACTGCCCTGAGTGTGGCTCAGTCACTGCCCTCAGTGCCCCTCACGAAACGCTCACTGCCCTCACTGCCCTGAGTGTGGCTCAGTCACTGCCCTCAGTGCCCCTCACGAACCGCTCACTGCCCTCACTGCCCTGGGCACCGCTCACTGCCCCTCACTGCCCTGAGTGTGGCTCAGTGCCCGTCACTGCCCCTCACTGTCGTCACTGCCCTGGGCACCGCTCACTGCCCCTCACTGCCCTGAGTGTGGCTGAGTGCCCGTCACTGCCCTCACTGCCCCTCACACCCCCCACTGCCCCCGGTACCACCAGGCACCGCTCACTGCCCNGTGTGTTGTGGGGGCCTGAGGGTCTCGGGGGTGCCCGGGGCAGCCCCCGCGGTGCGGTGCGGGCGCCACCCACGCGCAGGCGCAGACAGACCGCGCTCCGCCGCGTTGCAGCGCCCTCCCGGCAGGGGTCGCTCTCGGCCCGCGCTGTGCCGCTCGCGCTGAAGGCGGCTCCGCCCCCGCGGCCCTGAATGCGGCTCAGTCACTGCCCTCAGTGCCCCTCACGGACAGCTCTGCCCTCACTGGCCTGGGCACCGCTCACTGCCCCTCACTGCCCTGAGGGTGGCTCAGTCACTGCCCTCAGTGCCCCTCACGACCAGCTCACCGCCCTCCCTGCCCTGGGCACCGCTCACTGCCCCTCACTGCCCTGAGTGTGGCTCAGTGCCCGTCACTGCCCCTCACTGTCGTCACTGCCCTGGGCACCGCTCGCTGCCCCTCACTGCCCTGAGTGTGGCTGAGTGCCCGTCACTGCCCTCACTGCCCCTCACATCCCCCACTGCCCCCGGTACCACCAGGCACCGCTCACTGCCCATGGGTCCTGAATGGGGAATGGGATTCATGAACGAGAAAGCGGGATCAGCGTTTGCGTTGGTGGAATTTTAATGAGCCTTAAAGGTTATTTCTGAGCGGTTCCTGTGACAATTCCCGGTGTTGGTGCTGGCAGGGAGCCGTACCCAGCCCGATCCCATCAGGTGCTGCCCAGGGTGTGCTCCTGTGTCTGGGATGAGGAACAGCCACAGCAACACCGGCAGCGTGGGCAGAGTCCACCGGAGCGACAACAACCGGGAGAGGCTTTGCATTCTGCAGTGGGAATGATCTCATTATCCTTCCCGGGGTCTCGGCCAGTTCCTTGAAAAATACGTATTGAGAAACCGTGGCAGCTCTCAGGAGAGGGTCCTCGCCAGGAAATGGAGAAAGAACAAACTGGATGTGTAAAAACAGCAGGGGGAAACAGCCACAGTGGCAAAAATGGGTCATGATCTGCCTTGCTTTGTTCCTGGTGCAGACTGAGAGCCCAGACCACATTGCAGAGTGGACAGCAGGGCTTTGTGTCTCCTTGTCCCTTCATCCACCGCTTGTTCCCATGAAACCCTGAAGAGGAGAGTGTTGATCCATGTGGGGGCCCACCGAGCCCAGTCACACAGAAGCCAGCCTGTGACATTCCATTGCTCCAACACCAGGTCACCTGGCTCATCCCCATGTCCTGCCCAGGTAGGGGCAGCCAGAGCACGCTGCCGAGTGCTGTGCTAGTTGGGTTTAAATGCCTCTCCCCAGGAACAGGGAAAGGTACGGACAGGCATGGGAGTGACCTGGGTGTCTCTGGGCCACCAGTGCTCCTGCGCCTGCACCACAATAGCCTTAGTGCTCCATGTGATGGTGAAGGTGGAATCTCAGAGGGAAAGGGAGGCCAGACTCCATAGGTACAAGCATTTTGCCTAAGGAGGCTTCATGTTTGAGTGCAGGGCAAATGTAGGCCCTTCCTGGCTGTTCTGCCTGCCTCCAGTGAAGAGCCGGCTCCTGGGCTTTCCCCACAGGGTGACTCAGCCCATCAGGTGGGCAGACGCTGGGGTGGACCTGCCTGGAAGAGGCCAGGTCTGCAGTGTGGTCAGGCTGACCTCCTATCATCATTTCTTCCTTTTTCAATGTTTAGCAGCTGTCCCCGGTCTCCAAGGTATGACATGGCCAGATGGTCCTAACCTTGCGGAGTGTCTGAGGCATTTGCACCGTCTTTCTCACTGTAGTCCCCACAGCTGTAGCTGTGTTCCTCCTCAGGAGTGAGGGCCTAGAGCTGCACTGGATAAAAGCAGATGTGGATGGATGGAGCTGTGGAAATGTTTGCTTAGTGCCCAGGAGCAGCCCAAAAGGCAGAAACGACTGTTAGCAATTATCAGGAAAATAATGCAGAGCAGATCACAGTTCTGCCACTGAACAGACCTATGTTGGAAGCTGCACTGTGATTTCCATATGCAGCTGTCTGCCTCTCTCAAGAAGAAGAGTTGGAAGAGTTTCAGAGAAGAGCAACAGGGATAATCAAATGCAAAGGGTATTTTCCATGTGAGGAAAAGGTGGATAGTCTCTTTAGCCTGGAAAAGAAATGACTGAAGAGGATTATAATATCAAGTTTGGCAAATAGAGGTTGTCTACAGTATGATTTCTCATTGTCACTTCAATATAAGAACTAGCAGCACCCCATAAATTAACAGGTAATAACCACAAAGCAAAAAATAGATCTGTTTTTAAACATCATGTGCTATGTCAGACTGCTCCACACTGGGTATGGTGGGCCCCCAAAGTTCATGTGCATTCAGAAAGAAATTAAACTTTTTAATGGGAGAAAAATGTCCACTCCCATTGATGGAATGCAAGACTCTGCTTCTGCTTCTAGAGTTGTGAGCTGTGGGTGGCTGATGCTGGCCGAGTGTTCTGGCAGCACCACTGAGCCTGTGCCCTCCATACCCCAGCACAGGTGCACCAGGAGACTCCAGGAATCAATCACCAAATTGCCCCATCTTCTCCTGGAACAAGCTACCAGTGGAGAAACAGAAAACAGGGGGTTTGTAACTATACTGAAACTTCATGGTTGATTTTAAGCCTCTTAGACAGTATAATACTGACTGCAGGTTCCAGCTGAGGGCTGTCAACTGCAGCCTGTGCCAAGGTTCATGGAACACCCTGTGCCATGCCTGCAATGTGACTGACTCAGATCAGAAACCAGCTTCCCAGGACTTCTCACCAGCATCCTTTCAGATCCAGCAACAGAGATCTGTGCAGCCAGGAGGTGACAGGCAGTGGGAGACAGCATTGTCTTCATATCACACAGAGGAATTAGTGCATGCTGGAAGCAGCCCCCCACTGCCCTCTGTCCAGGGTGGGACATGCTGCCTGCTGGGCTGTGGGCAAGAAGGGGGCTTGCCCTTCAGATGTGGCTTTCCCGGCTCAGATGTGCTTGTAAGCAGACACTGTGGCAAACGGCTTGCATGTTCTTGCAGTGTAAATCCTAACCTGATTCTCTCAAAGCACCTGCTGTTGTGCTGCTGTGGTGCCAAGGAATGTCTGCATGGGGGAATGCAAGGCTATTCCTTAAATGCTTGGAAATAATTGACACGGTGGTGTTTTTGTGCTGTGGGACCACTGACTATTTACAGTCCTGTAGATTAGAGCAGCAAGGCAACTACATGAATTGTCTGGGCAGGATGGACAGTTTGGCCAGTATGGGCCATATGGCCAGGTCACTAGGGCAGCTTCTGGGGGTCAGTTGCTTGGTGCTGTTCCTGTTGTTACTTCAAGCAGTGCCTCTACTTTGTCACATGCTTCCTATTCTGTGGCACACTGCTCTCTGCAGCAATCCAGCAATCACAAATCCTCCATCTTTTTATCAAGGTGGTTTCCTATCACCATTATTTTTGCATACCTTCTACCACAAGAAAGAAGAGACCAATACTGAGCTGCAGCGAATGCTCAGCCAGCAGAGTAACCAGCCAAATTCTGTACAAGCAGCATGGTTTAAATGCCCAGCCTGCTTCTATGCAGTGACTAAGAACACAGTGAGTGCAAGGGGCCCCTGCTCTAATTTGGTAATGCTCCCCTATTTTTGGTGTTCATTACTATAATATTAAAATTACAGACCACAACACTTTCTTTCTTTCATTCTGAATTAAAGACCTTGTACTGAAGACTCTTACTTCAAAAACCAGCCAGGCACTTTCTAACATCAAGCAAAATGCCTGAAGAATAAATTGCTCCTATCAGAAATAAAGCATTTTAGTTCTGCCACAAGCAGAGAGATCTGTGTTTATAAGTCCCTCCAAAGGCAACTCCATCTTTCCTGCTTTCGTCTCATTTTCTTTTGATGCACAAAGCCTGCACACTGCAGTGTTGTGATTGGATTCAGCTTTGGAGCAGAGTAATTGTAAATATTCATTGGAATCCAAGCTAGTTTTCCCAAGTCTCTCTTAAAGGCTCTGCAGCTATACAAACAGCCATGGCTCTGCATTAGCCTCACAGCCTGGAGACTGCCTATTCCTCCCCAGCCCCAGTCTGCTTCTTCAGAGGCTGCGTGGAGAGAAATCAGCCTTGTTGACTTTTAGTCAATGCTCTATTATTTTCTTTATTCCCTCTTTAACGCCTGTGTTGTAGAACTGGCTCTCACTCAGATCCAGGTACCCGGTGGGGTTCTTTGCTGGTGTCTACACAAATAATGTCTCACTTTTGCTCACAGTTCCCCCAGCTGTTGTGGCCATGTGTTTCTGTCCCTGTCTCTCTGTTGATGGTGATGGAATGCCTGTGAGTGGCTCTGCATCCTGGTATACGGTACATGGTCTAGGGTGTTGTACCCTCCTCTGAGGATACTCCATGACTGCCCTCACGCAGTGCGGTAAGACAAAGGGCAGCAGACTCCTACAGCTGCCAAGGAGCTGAGCCCTGTATGCCAGCCAGACCCTGCCCTAGTGGTGCCTGAGCCCACCCTGCATAGCTGAGCTGTGAGCCCCAAATCAACCATGATCCCCAGGTGGTCTCTGATTGCAGCCATGTCCTGCACAACTCATCTGCAGAGCAGGCCATGTAAGAAACTGCACACAGCTATTCTGATGAGAAGGGAAATTGAATCCAAAAGTTCTGATAGCAAATCTATGCTTCCATCTCTGCCTTATCCAGTCCTGTGTTCCCCACCATGGGTGGGACTGCTGTGCTCTGGCCAAAGCCTGCAGGATGATAGCATGTGTCATGCACATGGTGGTATTGGAGCCTGCATCACCCGCTGACATCCTCCAGGCTCTGCTTGCTCCTTTCAGCATGTTACAGCACATGTTCTGCCTCCTGGGGAACCTGGCACCAGGCAGGTCGGCAGTAGAAGGAGCCACACTGAGGGAGACTGCTGTGGGGGCCTGGGAAAGGCAGAGCTGTGTTTCAAGGTGTGAGCAGGGGTAGATTGAGGAAATGAGCAAGGCTAGCATGAACCTCAAGAGGCTGATAGTCCATCTTCCAATTCTGACCCAGGGTAACCTACAAGTGCCCTGTGTATTGTGTATCTGTCCCTGAAGTTCTCCTGTGATGTGTGATCCTCAGGGCCTGGCAGTCTGTCCACCTGCTGTTCTCCTCCCTTTAGAAAACTGTTCCTAACCTGAATCTTTCCGGGTGTCGGCTCTGGTCAGTAGTTCTTGTGTGTCCCTCCATGGATTTGTTCTTCCTTCCAGGAGTTTCTCACATACAGCTGGTGTTGTGATTTTCCTCAGTCATGCGGGGAAAAAAAAAAAAAGAAAAACAAACACAACCCCAAACCCCAACAAAACAGACAAATCATAAATAACAGAAGAAACCCTGTCTAATGGAACTCCCTACTACAAAAAGCAGCAGCTATGAGTGCCCCGTGAGAGCAGATGAAGCAACAAGGCCTTTATAAATATATCAGCTCCCACAGTAAAACCAGTTCATGGAGAGAAATGCCCTTCTCCTGTAGATCCATATCTTCTGGTGGCAGCCACCAAACTGTCATCATCTCCTTTTCTACCCCAGAGGAAGCAGCTCAAAGCTAGCTGCATTCAAATGTGGTGAAGGAGACATCCCTGGGGAAAATCCAGCCTCCAGCTGAAGGGAAGGAACATGGACAGCCAGATGGTCATGAAGAGGGGCTGGATGGTGAAATATGCCTGGTGACAGGGGAAGAAGGAACCAGTCCCTTGGGTCCCTGTGGGAATCCACCTTCTCCAGATACAACACATCACAGCTCCTCAGTGGCTGCCAGGGGAGCGAGCATGTGTCTTCAGGACCTGACACACAGCCTGGAGCCCCATCAGGGTCCCTACAATGAGAACACAGAGGCCCTTTTGCTGCACAGTCCTAGTGCAGAGGATTCTTCCTGGCATGAGCTGAAAGCACAGTCCTTCCCTTCTAGCTCCATTTTCCAAAGCAGCCAGAGCAGTGTTCTTCAGTGCTCCTGCTTGGATGATTTATCCAGGTCACAGTGAGGACAGCTGGCTAACTGAGGTTAACAGCTTTCTCGATTTCATTTCAAAAAGACATTAGCATGGGGGCTGTATTAAGGAACGATATGCCAAATCCTGATTCATTCACCAGACAAGCTCGTGACCAGGTGGGGGACTGAGCTGACAGGCAGAGCTGTGCTGCCAGCCTTTCTGTAAAGGGCACGACCATAACTCATACTCCCACTGCTAAATTACACCTGGCACTCCTTGCAGAGGACTCCTGGTATGTGCTGCCTGCTGCAGGCACCTGGGACCACCGGCCTTGGGAGCCAGGAGCTTCCCCCCCAGGAGATGTATCAGCAACTGGGGCTGCCTCAGAACAATATATTGGAGCCCTTCTGTCTGGAAGAACAATAATGGAAAGGAAATATGATAGAGGTTTATAAAATCAAGAGTGTCACAGGAAGGTGACTAAGGAGTGACTGTTCATGGCCTCTTCAAATAAAACAGTGGAAATTGTCAGGCAACAAGTTCAAAACAAGCCAAAGGAGGTGGCTCAAGCAGGGGGACTTGCTGCTACAGGAATTGCAGAAGTTGGGTAAGATCTAAGTTACAAAATGAGTTTGACAAGTTATAGATGAAAATTCCTGAAGGACTGTTAAACACAAAGGCTCCTGCTTGGTCTTGGGAAGCCCTTTCACCACAGAAGGTGAGTGAGTGTTTTGGGGTGATATCACAAACTTCCCCTGCTCTTCCCAGGGGAAAAAGAGCTCTTTTACAGGCAGGGGCATAAGCTGCTGCCAGACACAGAGCCAGGTAGAACACTGTTCTGCCACAGGATAGTGTTATGTTTTTATGTAACACGGCTTGAGGCTTTGGTTGGGAGTTTTGTAAGAGAAAGTCGAGAGCTGCGCTTTTTATATCTGCCACTTTCATACTGAAACCAAGAGTGAAGCTCAGCTGAATTTGGTATCAATGGATGGGGAGATGGGAAGAGAAGGGAATAAGAAGAAACAGAGTGTGATTCCCACCCTGCCATGCTGTACTTGCACTAAACAACACACGGTCACCCACATGCATGTGCAGAACAAAAGGAAGGCACATGCTGAGCCCCTCTCAGATCTATCCATCCTCCTCCCTCCATGCACACAGACAAAGGCACCAAGTCCCGTTCCCGCCGTGGGCTCTCACTGCGCGGCTCAGCCCGTGCTGTGGGCTGGCTCCTCACACACGGAACAATGGATGATGTGGTAGTAAATGGAACAACATCTTGTTACCTTCCTTCAAATGCAACTAATGTAATCAGTGCATTTTGTTCATATATGATGCAATATATGTATTATTCTGTATATATGAACATATTCATATGAATATATCCATCATCACATTAAATGAAACAAAATGTTTCCCCTTTGACTAATAAGGGGGACTCTCCTGCCCAAGTTTAAATGCTGCCCTGTGAGCTGCTGCTCAGACAAACCAGCAGTGCTGAACTCATCCTGCCTGGTGCTCCAATCTCAAAAGCACCTGGTTTATTCTAGCAGAATCCTGAGCATATTTACCCAGAAGTTGTTAAAATAGGCACATTGTTTTTCTGTCTTATGAGGTGCTGAAGGGGCTGACAAGTGGGTACCAGGTTAAGCAAGCAGTGTTGCAGTGTGTGACAGCAGCAGCTGTCCAGGTTTCCAGGACCAGCTCTCCTCACCCCTGTTCGCCATGTGGATCTGAATGAGAGCTTGTGGACAGAATCCACTGGGGAATGCTGAGGAATGCTGGTGCCCCAGCAGACATCAGGCAGACAGACAGGTGGCTGTGGAGGTGAGAGTGACTGTGCTCTCCCAAGCCAGGCTCACACGCAGGAGGGACACACTGAGCAAAGGATCTGGCTCCCACAGCTTCTGAAATACAGGGATAGAAGAGGGAGGCTGTGGCAGCATCGAGGCAGACAGACCCAGCACGGAGCAGACTGGCACAGGCTGCCCAGCAGCCTTCCAGCAGGAAATGAGGGTGCTCCTACCCTGATGTCCAGGAGCAGACTGAGGGTCTCATCCACAGCAGTGTGGCTGAACAGGTCTGAGCAAGCCTCACTCCTGGCTCACTGCACGTCACTGTTACTGTCAGCCAGGACAGCGCTGTCCTGAGGCAGGATCTTTGTGGCCACCCTGTTTCTGCCTCTCCAAGGTCAGCAGCAGGAGCAACACCAAGGACATCTGTGCGTCACAGCCATCACACCCCCACACCAACTGTAGTCCCAGCACCCCTTTACAGCCAGCAGAGCTGTGGCCATCTCCCTGCTGCACTCAGCCTCAGGTGACAGACCCTACTCTTGCATCTTCAGCCCTTCCTTATGCTACCATGTAAATGAGAGTAGCAGATTATCACTATTGCTGTGAATGCATCAAATAGAGTTCCCATTCCAGCCTGGGCTGCCAAGCTAGAGCAGACTGGCATCTTCTCCTACCTGCTCCGAGCTCCCTCCTGCAGCTGGTGGCTGTCCCCCAGGTCCTGGCTGAGCTGCTTCTCTGGCTGCATTTCTGCTCCAGTTCTGCCTGCCTCTCCCTCTGCTTGGTCTGCAGTTGATAGATCCTCTGCTCTTGAGCATCCAGCTATTGACCCGCCCAGGGAAAGAAAGAAAAAATGGAAAAAAAAATCAATTAATACTAAACGGCTTAACAAAACCCTGAACAGCACAGGCCTGATGCTGCTGGGGGTGGGGATTGGTGGGAGTAGACACCCCCACGCACATATTAGCTGCAAAAATCTGATGTTCTGGGGACAGGAAGCCAATATGGTGGGTGTGATTTGACTTGCTCACCCGCAGCAACCAGACATGTCCACCTCAGGGAAGGCAGAGACTGCCACACTGGGGCACCTGCCTCTGCTCACGGAGGGGGTGTCAGACTGCCTGGGTGAGGGAAGCAATGAGCAAGCTGAGCAAGACCAAAGTTATTCTACCCAGTAACCAAACACCCAGCTCCTGTTGTGGCTGTGTGCTGAGCTTTTCAGGCATTTCCCCTGTGCTGCCCTCCGAGCAGAGGGGAAGTGGCTCGAGTGTCCCACAGCCTGGCCATCCCCTCCTGTCCTGCCTGAACCGGAGCTGCTCTGAGGGCTCCGTGTTTTCACTTCTTGGTGTCCCAGCTGCAAGGAGTTTACACTGGGCAGGAGCAGGGAAGGATCGTGAATGTCAGCTAAGGAGCATTAGCACAAGTCCTGAATATTGACCCAGTGCGGCAACAGTCCTGAGGCAGAGCCACTGGCCCCGATGCCTTGGCAATGGGTTATCTCAGGGATGCCACAGCCAGCTGGCTCTGCATGGCTCCTGCCCTGCCCAGAATGGGGAGGCAAGAGGAAATGCTGGCCATGCAGCTCAGGAATTGGTCTGCGTGGTGGTTTAATTCAGCACGAGAACTCCTGTGCGCTGCTGGCTGGGCACTGTGCCATGTCCTGCAAAGACCAAGGGTCCTACCTGCAGCGACACTGCCACTGAAGCTGTGAACAGCATCTCACTTCTGCTGCTCAGGTGTGCCTGGAAGCAGCGCTGTGTTCTGGGGAAAGCAGCCTCCAGAGTTTCCTGTGGCAACACTGCTTGGCTCCAGCTGGCAGTGCTCCTGCCCTTGGGAGGGCCATGCTGTGTGTGTGGGCTCTCCCAGGAGTGGTGTCTCCCAGAGGCTTCTTCTTCAGAGCACATGTCTGTCCTGCTGGCAGTGCCAATGTCTGTGCCCCCTCTGTGCCCACCTGTGCCCACAGTGCTGCTGACATCCAGTAACACTGGCAGCAACAGAGCGGCCCCATCAATGTGCACTGACTCTTGCTAAAGCTAGAGAGGATTTTGATATTAATTGGATGCTAACTGATTAGTAAAACATATTTACTGAAGACTGTCACCCGGCTGTCAACATTCAATAAATAGATTAATAATGAATTTGCATGTAATTAACATAAAATTATGTTCATGTCTACATTAAAGATGTGTTGTAGTACACAGGGATGGTGTGTGGCCTGTGGGGCTGGCACAACATCAGGACAGCTGCCAGGTCCCAGTGCCCGTGGATGGAGAGACAGAGGGTTGTGCTGGGCAGCTCACAGAGTGGGCATTGGGAGGTCCTGGGCAGAAGGCTGGGCATCCACCAGCAGCAGCAGGCTCGACCCGTGGGCTCACAAAGCTTTGTCAACAGGGGTAATGAGAGATAGGTGAGAGATAGAGAGGAGTTGATGTCTCCTCACCATCCCCCTTCCCCCAGCTGCCAGGCAGGTGAGTGTGTTTGGGAGGCACAGTGATTCTAGGATTGTCAGTGCAATGAGGCTCCCTGCCAGCTCCTGAGCACCAGGAGCTCCTGTGACAGCAGGGGATGTCACAAGGCTCCATGGAGCAGCATCTGCCTGCAGAGCTGAGCTCGCTGAGGGGTGATCCTGCCCAAAGCAGCACTGCCTGCCTGAGCAACCCTCCTTCCCCATGTGCCATTGAGACAAGCTTATGCTTCCTCTGTCCCCGCACAGCCACATGCAGTGATGTGCTTGCACCAGGAGAGAAGGTGGCATGTTTAGGGTGAGCACACCCCACCCCCACTCTTTCTCCTCTCATTTAAGTGGAATCAATTGTGCCATTTCTGCTTTGCTTTTCAAAAGCAATTACTTTCATGTCATTTCTACAGACATTCACAGAGTGCGAGAGAGTGAGGGCTTGATTATCCCCCCTCCCATCCCCATCTTGTGGCTTCCGCAGTGGCGGTGAAGTATTAAATTAAATGAGGTGTCTATGGAGCAGCGATGGTTTCAGGTCAGAGGCGCTATGGAAAGCTGTATGCTGCACTGCTCCTGTATATGTAAATGGATATATTAAAACCACTGATGTCAACTTGCAGCACTCATCTCCTCTGCTCTCGGGTGATCAAAGCTGATTGCAGAGGCAATTACTGCGAAGGAAAAGAAAATCACGGCCTCTTGCTCATCCCTGAGCTACCGGAGTTTAATTGCTTAGTGTAGCTGAAGCTGCCTCTCCATCTCCCTGGTGTGCACACACATGTGGGAGCAGTGCACGCCTGGAGACAGACAGGAATGGACATTTTTCGAGATGGGCAGTGAGAAGCATCCTAAGCAGGGGAAGACCACAACATGAGAAATAATGATGCTTAAAAATGAATTAAACCACTACAGCAGGCAGGGCTGTATCTTAGCAAGCCGCTGGATCGATAGCACAGGGAGAAAACCAGGGCAGCATAAATAGATGCCTGTGAGACAGGCTCTCGTGTTCTCTGCTCTCTGGCCCAGGATTCACAGTAAGGCAGCTTCAGTCTTTTACAGGCTGTGGCTAATCAGGTTCCCAAGTCCTAGTGACACAGGTAAGAGTCATGACACCTGTTTTACAGCTGAAGTGACTTGTAGGGTTGTCCTGAGGAGTCTCAACTCCTCAGCCGGTTCTCACCTTTGTGTTTGACATGGGATTCTACAGGTGCACTGCAAGGCAGGGGACATTTTAAGGCAGGGGACATTGTAACAGAGCACTTGGCCAAGTCACAATCAGCCCTGTGTCACATGCCTGCCTGGGCTGCCCAGCTGCACCATGGAGTCCCAGTACTGGTCAGGCTGCAGCTGTGGAGTCTGACCTGTTGTGTAGCAGGGCTGAGCAGGTGTTCTCTCCACCCACACACCTGCCTGGTCTGAAACAGGACTGAGCACAAGGCATCAGATTTGTCACTAAGGTGTTACAAGGGAGCAGGGGGCAATAAAGAAGATGGGGGCAGGGGCCTTCCCACCTGAGAGTGGCCACAGTCAGCCCCAAAGCACCACTGAGGTGTTGCCATCACACTCACATGAGGCAGCAGAACCCCCAAAGATGTATTTTCTGCTGTAACCCAATTCTCTCTGATGTCTGCTGCTCTCCTCCCACCCTTGGCTGGGCTGAGTGCTCCTGTGAAAGTGTCCTCACCTGACACCTGGGGAATGGGGCAAACCCAGAGAAATCCAATGCTGCAGTGCACAGACAGAACAGCCACCAGCAACAATTCCCTCAAAGGCAGAGGATCGGAAACACCTCATGGTGAGGACAGTTCTGCCATCCCATAGCTGTGCTTGGGAATGATGAGTCTGGCCCCCAAGAGCAAGCGTTTACAAAATTATAAGTGCTAAGTTACTTGTTCTTCTGAATTTTTTACTTTTGAGGGTTTAGTTTTTGTGCTTTTCTCCTGAAGCACTGGAAAGTGAAGTATAGGGTTTTTTTAAATTGCAACCAAAGCTTGGGACTCTGTTCTTCCTGCTTGATTCTACAATGGGAGCTTCAAAAATCCATAGAAAATCAGGAAACCCAGAAGTAATCCCTGTGATCTGCTCTTGCTGTGGGAGCACCAGAAGCCTTTGGCAGCACTGCCTGGCCCCTGGCCACTGCTGGGCTCTGCCACGTGCCCTCCCCCTGCCCTGTGAATCCAGATTTTCAGCCCAAGGATGCAATTCCTTTTTTATGAGCTGCCTGTCTCTTTTTGTTTAGCTGAGAGTGCTTGAAGCCCTTCCCCCATCTCCTTTTCCACTGCTGCTGCTGGTTTTATTCAATTCAACACTTGAGGGAACTGCAGATGAAATGTCTCTGAATCTAAATTGCCAGCGATAGATCTAACAGCCTTTTTCTCCCTCCCCTCCCTGAACTCCCCTCAGACAGAATGCTCCAGCACATTGTCTCTGCCACGCTTGGCTCCAGCTGCAGAATGGCAGCACCAGGATGGGAACATGGCAGTGAGTGCCTGGGGCACACAGCCCTCTCCTGCCTGTGTGCCAGCTCGTGAAGGGAGAGGAGGTTCTCCAGTGTCGCTCTGGCATCAGCCTGAGGAGATGGGAAAAGTGCTTTTCCTCTGAGTGGGAATCAGGGAGAATGTCCTCACTACTGGTAGTGCCTGCATGCCCAAGCACTGCCGGGCTTAGTGTGGGTCATGTGGTGCCAAGTGGGGAAATGGCACAAGAAAGGCCAAACTTTTTCTTTCCATAGGGAAAACCCTTCACCTTAGAGCATAGAAAAGTGGTCAAAAGGAAAAATAACAAGGCAAAGAGGAAGGATGAGTCAAAGCTGGGAGACACAGAGTACTTAAGAGCCTGAAGAATGCCCCTGTCTGGGGAAGAAGCTCTTGAGCAGTCCTGCCAAGCAGCTCCCTCCACAGAGCTGGGACACATGGCATTATCTTCATGCTGGGGAAATTAAAAGCTTTTTGCCCTTTGGCTGCCAAGAATTATAACATATTGGCAGAATATTACTGAAAAAATAAATATTTTTTTCTGAGTGTAGAGAGTGAAAGTGAAACATTAACTGTATGAGGGATGAAATACTTCACTGGACTCTTAAAACCTTTGTAACTTTGAAACCTAAAACAACAGCTTGAAAATGTCAACTTTGCAATTTCAATATTATTTTAAAGAAAAGACCAGTTGGTGTGTTTATTCCACAACTGTAAATGATGTCCATTTCCACTAGATAATAAAAACCACAACTGACCTCTGTCCCACTCCTTCAGTCCCATTCAGTCCTCATATACAGATGATCAGTATGGAAACTTCCCTCCCAAAGGAAGAACATGTTAAGAACAAAGCAAATAGATGGGGTATAAAAACAAACATCACAAAAGGCATCATGCTGACTGCATTGTAGATTTTCATATTTAATTAAAAGAAAATCTGCCTTTGGGTATCTGTCAGGAGAACACAGCCCTGCTGTTGAACCTGTGGCCTGTCCAGGGTCTGGAACAGTGCAGGTTTCCACAGAAATCTGGCCCGTTATTTGCAACAAGAGCTCCCTCTTCACAGGAGGTTTTCCACAGCAGGGCTGCCATGGATCCAGGCATTTTTACATCCACCATGAGAAGCAAATCAGACAGCCCTTGGTATGAAGTGCTGGAAAGGGATCTGCTGGGTGTGGAAAGGAGTGGGACAGGGATCATAAGGCAACAGCTGAACACCAGCAAGACACAGTCACTCTGGCAGGGCTCTGGATTGCCTCCTCAATGGAATAGTTGGGGATTTCTGATGAAACAAGAAAACTACAACTAGGCAGCTCAGAAAATACGTATCTTCCCTGCCCAACAACCTTGTGTCCTGACTCGCTGTGTGAAGGAGACGTGTTCCTCCTACCACTCATCCCCTCTCTCTGCAACATCCTCATCTCCAGCTGGCGTGTCACACAAATCACAGGTCACTGGGCACACTGAAGTGACAGGCACAGGGTCTGGTTTCCAGGAGTGATGGGTCTGTGCAGCTCCCATGAGCACCACATGGATGCTGAGGAAGGTAAAGCAGAAGCTGTAAAATGACTACACTCGTCATTGACACATGCATGAACTCTCAAGTGAGGGGAAGCCCAGAAAAAGAAGATAAAAGCTGTGCCAAATACACAGACGAGCACAGACACAGGACTAAAGCAAAGACCTTAAAAATGTAAGATCTTATTCTGAGGTCCTGGTGGCTGCAGTGATGTTACTGCTGAGCTGCAAAACAGAACAGTTTCTGCTGGAAGATCATAGACACGGAAATCTACCTAGTTGTTTAGTGTCTGGGTGAAGAGCAGTATCAAAAAGGGCCTTCAATGCCAGTTGGGTTTCATCTCTTCACCAGTGCTGAGACAGCCCTGATGTTCACAACTGCACCTCCACTGCAGCAGCTGTGAGCACCTGCCTGCTCCTCTGACTGACCATGGCTGCAGGCAAGTGAGGAGATACTGGATTATAACCAGGAACTTTGTTGGAAAACCTTCAAGGAAATTCTTATCAATCTACTTCGAGATTTCCTGAGGACACAAATTCCCCATCTCTTCTCCAAGGAAACATCTGAGATGCAAATACGAGGATTTGATACACATGGCTGTATCACCCTGCTGTTCACTGTAAAGTTAGTCTGATGTGTCCACTGGAGATCAAGAACATGCAGAAAAAAACCACAAGTGAAGGCTGTGGCTTTGGGAGCTGTTGCCAAGGCATCTGTGGTTGCTCTAGGGACAGCTGAGGCACATCTGTCAATACCGAGGGCCCCTTGGATACTGAAGAAATACAGCACTTATAAACACTGTAAGAGAAACCTGTTCTGTGAAGACCTTGCAGCCACGATGCAGAGCCCCCTTTCATCCATTCCCATGGCTGAGCCTTTAGGAAGGAAACAACCCTCAGCTCCAGCCTCGTGTCCAGCTCTGTGAGCTGTCACCCCCAAATCACCCACTGCACCCCGGACACCCCTGATTCTGCAGCTCAGGAGGGGAAGCCCTCGTGAAAGCAGCTCTTCTGAGGGGACAAGGATTTCCAGCACAAGCTGTCACTCACTGAACACCCCTCTAGCTCCTACTCCTGCACTCGGGAGAGATTGCCTGTCGAGACATACTGCTGAGAGAACGTGGCTGGAGCTAAAGCAAACACATGGGCCCTGCAGAGCAGAGACTGGGGCCTTGTGAGGGCAAAGACAGGCAAAGGGCTCCAGGGCAGCACAGCAGAGCAGGGAGGGGACAGGTCAGCCCTGCTGTGCCAGCCAGCACTGGGAGGGGATTCCACTGTGGGAGCAGCACCGTGGGCAGGCCAAGGCTGAAGGGAGACCCTGCCTTGCTCTTGGCATCGTGGGCTCCAAAGAGCTCCCAGTGGCAGCGAGGCTCTCCCAGAAGCTCATCAGCCATTGCTGACAGGAGGTTTTGGGGTGAGACAAGAAAATACCACACAGATGAAAGGAAAAGATAGGAAGAAAACCCTAACCTCACTTTGCAGTCATTCTAGCTTTGTCAAAATAAGAGTCAGAGTCAAATCCTGCTTCCACACACCTTCCGGCTCCAGAAACCGCTCGGGCACAGACATCTTCCATTGGCTGCCCATTGCAGGCACAAGGGAGACACTTCAGCATTATGTCTGCACAGCAGCACCAACAGCAAACGCTGCAGCAGGAATGGGAGGCTGTCCTGCTGTAAAGCAGGAAGGTCACACAGTGTGTCCAGGAGCCCTTGGAAAGGCAGAGGCTCTCCAGATATTGCAGAGGGAAGCTCAGAATTGGTCTTGGTTCATTAGGCTTTGCCTGAGGGCTTTTCTTCCACTATTAACTACAGAAAAGGTTCAGGTTTCGTGCATGCAATGCAAAAAGGTGAAGGGGAAGGTTTATCAAGAGCCATTTGTAAATATGCTAAGGCAGTTCAGATCTGTTTTTAAAACCCATCAGACATTCTGTGTACTAAGTCACCTTAAACAAGAACGTTGAAAAAGATCTGTCAATACAGCAGCATCTTTTTCTGCATAGAAATTTTACATCAATGCTGGCGAAGAGTTTGTGCATAAATTACACATTGCAGAACACACAGTGCAATTTCCTCCCCTCCAGGCACCCACACTGTGTTTCCCTGCAGCCTGCGATTCCTCCCAGCTTTATGACCCTGGTGAGATGAGCTCTCGCTGTTTTTTTCCTTGTTACATTCTGATATTTCAAAGCATGGCCTGCTTCTCACTCCCATCTCCCTGCTCCACATTATTAATGAATTGGAAAGCAGACATCATTAGTTTTTGGAGACCATCTCTTTTAAAATTTACAGAACCCTTCATCTGAATCCCCAGAGTCAGTCTGCTGTTCTCATCTTGGAATCTTATTAGCATCATATCTCCTGGATCCTGCCATGCAAACTGCATTGCTATGCACTTTCCGGCACTTGACCCTTTTGCGGATGGAATTAATTTTCTCTTTGAAGCAGGAGCAGCATGCTGTTGTGCTTGTTAAAGGAGGAAAACTCACAGTGGAACAGAGGAAACAAGCAGAGGATATTCTCAGTTAAATATAGGCCACTATAAGGTTTTATTTAGGTGGGCTGAGAAATGGAAAGTTTGACCAAAAGAAATAATAGATTGATGATGCCTTATTACCAGAAACATCTCCCAAAATAGCACATAAATAAAATGATGGACAATACTCACTGAGGATTTCTCGGTTTATAGCATGTCCTGTTCATCAGCATCACCTTCTCTGCAACCCTCTGCATCCTCCACTTGCTTCTGTATCCAAAATATCCCCAGATTTTGGTTGTGGAATTAATGTGAAACATACAAAGTACCAGATTTTGACCCCTGCTTGGGCCAATGGAAAGGTGCCTAAGCTCTACCTGAAGTGCATAAATTAAAGCCCAGATTCAAAGAGCTCATTCTCTAAAAGACAGTAATATCTAGCATCCCAAGAACATCAGTATCATTGCTACTATCCTCTCAAAACGCACAACATTCCTAACATATGAAGTAAACCTCAAAATGTGAAGTGTTTGTTGCTCAGTTTG
Source organism: Sakesphorus luctuosus (assembly GCA_013396695.1). NCBI lineage: Eukaryota > Metazoa > Chordata > Aves > Passeriformes > Thamnophilidae > Sakesphorus > Sakesphorus luctuosus. The sequence continues at coordinate 240,759 of VWZD01010534.1, forward strand.
GGCTACTTCTAGTTCCACAGGACTCCTGGAAGTGAAAACCTTCCCTCATCTGCATTGTTTTTATCATATTGATCCTACCGTCTGGTTTTAGCAGCAATTTTTACTGTAACTGCTGTAGAGGAAACTATTTAGATGAAGGCTTCATCCTTCCCGAAAACTCATCAGGAATATGTTAGTAAAGAACTGCGAAAGTCTATTTCTAAGTAACTTCCTGCAAAAAAACATGAAGCCAAAGAGCCCAGAATAGCAGAGCAAGGCTTACACTTTTACTATCAGCAGTGACCAGGTTGGACTTGGGAACTGGAACAAGTCTTGGATGGCTCACACAACAAGAGATGGGATGGGAGGCCAGTTTAAATTGACAGCTGACTGAATTGGTCTTTTCTCATGGCTGGGCAGTGACCCAAGAGAAAGAACCAGAGAAGGATCCAGCTTGTCTCAGTCACACCAGGGAGCCACAATCCTGGAGTTTTACTCAAGTCTGAAGGCAGGGAAAGGCTCCCAAGCCAAGTAGGATTGGAAGCACCTCATTCCTCTCTGCACTCACCTGCCCTGTCCACTAAAGCCAGCCCAGAAGTCGGCCCTGGAGATGGTCTTTGCTGTGAAGGTTGGCTCTACATAATCTAGTTCACAAACAGCCAAATCTTGCCAGTGCCATCCAGGCACCACTTACAGCTCCCCAGAGGCCATGTCAGAGACTTATTCAGCACCTCAATCACCTCTTTCTCCCCTTTCTATCTTGCCACAGCCTGTAACATTGGTCTGCCTGGGAAGGCAAGGATCCCAGGTGCAGGTTCCTCAGGCAGTGGTGGGATGGTGCCTTGTGGTGTGCAGAAACCCTGGATATATTTTCCAAGCTACTGTGCTGGTAATTCTGGGGGAGTGAGTATCATGTCTATTACCTTATCCTTTACCACATCCTCCAAAGAGCAAGAGTGGAGAACAGGGACTCATTCTTTTCTCCTTGTTTACTCCTTGCCTTCTGAAAGTGTGGGGGATGTTGGTGCAGAATTTATCAGGCAAGTGGTGTTACAGCGGCAGCACAAGTGCCAGAGACAGACTGGCAAGAGCTTATGAATAGCACGATGGATGATCTATAGCTAAAGCCATGGGCAAGCACTAGCCATTAGTCTGGGCGCTGGTAATGCACTCCCCAAGTCCATTACTCACCAATCCATCAGGCAGCCTGCTACAGCCAGAGAGATTCCAGCACTTCTAAATCTGTAACGCGATGGCTGGCAGACGGCACTACATGCCCTAGGTTACAAGGGCACGGAGGAAGACAATTCATTTTGTGTCATAGCCAGTATTTCTTCTTCTCCTTTGCTGTGTGTACTTAAGAAATGGACCTTCTATTATCTGCAGATTGATAGCCAGGAGAATGCTCTGGTGTCTCCGATCACATTTACTACTGAGGAAACTTTCAAAGGACGTCAAACCTCTCAGTTCTCATTAGCGGGACTAAGTATGGAAACATGCACGAGTACAGATGGAATTCCTTAATTTATGAACAGTGCCTACAGTTATTTTAGAAAAACACTACAATTATGAGACACTATTGTAACACTGGCTATGACAGAGTCAAGGTTTCCAGCATAATCTGGGCCTTTCTGCATAAGCATGTGATAAGGGCTCCAAAGCACATCTCACACTATCCTGGACTCACCCACATGGAGGATAACATGCACAGAAGAGGCATCAGTCAGCACTTCCTGGTCTCTGCCACAGCTCACTGTGTGGCTCCAGCTCCAACTTTCATTTAGTGCCCACTTTTCAAGCCTCTCACAGAACTTTGTTATTAATCTGCTTGTGGCATTCCTATGACATTCATCCCTCTCAATTCTCCAGAAGCATTCCCTGATCTCAGCACCCCTGTGACGAAGAAGTTTTATCATCTGCACTTTACGAATACCAAATAGAGGAAGAAAGAGACCCAAGCACCAAATCTGTCCTCTGCTTTTAGGTTCTTGATTTGAGGTGTCTAGTTCTGCTTTGTGAAGCACTGAACAACTTTATAGCATCTCATCTGTTTCAAGCAAAACTGTACGTGTTCAGCAATTCTGCAAAGAAACACCTTCCTGTTCCAGTCTGAAAACATGGAAGACAAGGACAATTAGAGCTGTCTGCAAGGGTCCTGGCTCATCCACTGCCTCCAGTAATATAATGGCTGTATCTGCCACCGAGGCAGCTCCCAAGCCACTGCCTGCCATCCATCTGACACTTCCAGGTTTCACAACAGAAGGGTGAGGATTCCCACACACAGGAACCACCTGTGCCACATGCTGATCCATTCCCACTGCAGGATCCGTGCACAGAGCAAGTCACCAAAGAACAGCACTTGCACCTGGGGCTGGGCTGAATCACACTAGAGTGACAGGTTCTGCAGTTTGGAATGTGGGTCAAGAGGTGCCAAGCAGCCAAAAAGAGAATCTTTCCATGGAAAATGTCAATACTTTATATGACAATATGAGTCAATGTTTACGTGGAAATTAAACACAGGAATTTTACACATTGAATTTTAAATAGCAAATCAACTTTGAATGCATAGTTCTAGCACACTTTTAACTTTCCCTTGCCACAGCCAAAATCTGTAATGATGAACACACCAAACTCTACCTGTTCTCCCAGACCCTGTTTTCCCCATCTATAGCTGCCCTGATGTCTGTTTTAACAAAGCTTTTTTTCCAGGACTGAGCAGAAATAGGAAATGCTGCTCATGTCCAACATGGACGGATTCACGTTGCAGTAAGCACCTGAAATTTCTCATTTCATGGCTTTTGAACACCCAGATTTGCAATTCAAAACCACTGACATATTTTGATTTCTTTTCCTTTTTTGGAACCACTCTGGCCATAAGAGAAAAGGGATAACCTGAAGCGTCGGGCATGGCCAATGCAACCCATAGGAGCTCCCACTCCCTGCCCTGGCCAGAATGAGTACTGGGAAGCAAGAAAATGGAAGAATGAATAACAAAGGGAAAAACAATGCAAGGAAAAGCATACAAGCCTGGCAGAACCGAAATCAAAGCTTTGTCATGACAAGGAACATCACCTTCCCACAAAAGGAGGAAGGGGCGCACAGTGATGACACAGGAGCAGCAGGAATTCATTTGCCTTGGAGGCATCCCCGTGCATGAACTCATGCAGGCACAGAGCAAACTCAGGTCCAGCTATTCCTTCAGGGAACCCTCACCCTCAGGCTAATCCTAAAACAAGCATTAACCTACTTACTGCACCCTGGGGCAGTTTGCAAGGTAAAGAAACTGCCTGTTTGGGAGGAAGAGGAGCAGATCTCAGCATTTGAGTACAATAACCTGAGAGGGACAGCAGGAACCTGTTGTCATTTTGGCAGAGCTGGGCTAAGGCTGGACAGCCTCCTGTCCTTGTTTTGAGCCATCTCCTCAAGTGATTAGACATGTGTAACACGTGTTTGAACAGAAGTGTCACTATGTTAGGAGCCCTTTCCTGGGGCAGCTTTGGAACCTTCAGCTTCTTCCTTCTGCCAGTAAACCTCTGCCTGCACAATGAGTGCCCAGGCTGAGTCACCTGTGCCAGGTCTGTTCTGCCTGTCTCACTGGATGGGGGAGGAAAAAGGGAGGTGATGATCTCCTGCTCACAAAGCACTCCCAAATCTCAGCTGCTCTCAAAGAGCCAAACACTACCTGCCAAACTGGAGGAGTGACAAGAGCTCCTTTCTTCTGGGCCCAAACTCACCAGGCTTGGCTGGTTGAGCAGTGCTGATCACTTCAGCAGATTTATCCTGCATCACCTATTGCGCCCTGGCTCACCACCAAACCCCGAGAACCTGCTGTTCACCTGTCACCCTGGATCTTCAGGAGCCAACACCAGTGGTTCCATTCGTATGACCACAGCAGCTGGAGATACTGCTGCAGTTTTCAGCATGAGTCACCGTGGTGCCACCTTTGAGACACAGATGTGTAGGTGGCAAAGCAAGAGGGCACCACTGGGATGGGCAAAACATGAGAAAGGGTGACAATGTCTGGGGAAGCATGAGCCACAGGCACTGTGTGAGCAGGCAAAGAGGAGGGCCAAGGAGGAGCAGAAGGCAGGCACCAGCTGGCAGCAAGAGCTGAGTGACCATGGTGACAATACTACTGGCCTTTGCTGGAGGGCTTTCACCTGTCCTGTGACAGCTACAGCCAGTGATGTCCCTGTACTCTACACCTTGGAATGTACACTTAGGAAAGGAACACATGGTTCTAAGGAAGAGAACCCCAAAACCTCTACAGCTAAGAACCTAATCCTAAAAAATCTGCTTGTTTGGTCACTGGAGCAAATCTAAGTGGCTAAATTTCACTGTGCCAAGATATTTAACCATTGCCAACCAGAGCTATCTCTACAAACTCATATCAGCTCCAGTGACCACAGCCACAAATAGGCTGGGCTGATGCTTGGGACCTTAACATCAGGCTGAACCTTGAGAAGGATCCTGATTTCCATCTGGGAATTCAGCAGCCTGTCCTGTTTTGCTGAGGATGCCATCCACACAGCACTGCCTCATCCCCTGAGTCTGCAGCACATGGACAATATCTGCCTGTAGCATCTTTGATACTTTTGAGTCATGCTGTACAGACTTGTGCTGTGCTACCTCTTATCACTGAATCTTTGGCTCCACTGAGCCCAGGACCTGTAGTCTGGCTACCACCCTGACACCTTAATTTTATCTACACTAAGAACACAGGAGCTGCACTTTTACATCTGACTGTTTTAATTGCATATATTTTCTCTGTTCTGCAAGTGAGCAGCTTGCTTCTTTTTAGAGCCTGCAGTCAGCTTTAATCTACTTAGCTGGGATTAACGAGAGATTTGTTGAAGATTTAAAGATTTTATACACTTTGCTTACAACTGTTGTTATCTACAATCATCAGGCAAAAAGCCCCATGCAGACAAGCTGTTCCTAATGCCAGGCACATCTGTCAGGTGTGGCAAGGCTGATAAATGTGATGCTGATGACCAATGGCTATTGCTGGCAGACTGGTGCCATCATGGACCTGGTCAGAGAGCTGTGCTCAGACTCTGCTTGCACTTTGCCCTTCTTCTGTAAAACTGAGCAAGGGAGGGACAGAGCTGCCAGCTTAGAATTGGAGTCACTGCATTGGCATCAGCAACTCACACTGTCACAGAGTTCAGCACTGACAGGAATGGAAAATTGGGACTGTCCATCCAGCTGAGGCTGGCATTGCCTGAGGGTGCATGCCTTACCCAGGAGAGATGAGGAGGGAACTGGAGGTCCTGGGGGTTACTTGTAACTGTATCCCACTGCTCAAACCAGCACTGGTACTGGAGTAATGGCAGGAGGCAATGGTTGTTTAAAACAGGGACTCTGTGTGGCAACTCTTCTTGGTGGAAATGGTAACAACAGGTAATGCCAGTAGGCAAATGGCTGACCTGTGCTCTGCTGGAGGTGCCCCATTTCACAGGTCTCTGGATCAGTGTTTCAGATGACTTATCTCATCAAGGGACAGAGAGCAAGTCCTGGAGGCAAAGGTCAGAGCTGCAGGGAATTCTTAAAATGCCACAGGTGAGGAACCACAGGATAACACTGGAGGAGAACAACATGGATCTCTCAGGCACACTGTTCATCAGACAAAAGGTACCACCTCAACAGAAACCCAGACCATGAATGAGCAGCTCTGTGTGAGGGATTCCCCTGCACTGTCCCTTGTTGCTGATCTACAGAGACCAGACTATCTTGTCTGGTAGTCACAGAGGTTTCAGTGCCTGCTCAAGATAAGCTTTTCTTCTCTGGCCCCAAAGACGCTGTTTCATCCCTAAATACAAATCTCAGGACATTTTCCAGTCCTCAGGGCAGTATCAAAACCTCAAGAGAAAGTTCATGTATTTTGGTGGTTTTATAAAAATATCAGAAAACAGCCAGAGTGCGAGGAGGGGGAGCAGGACCAGCACACCACACAGATCAGAGCATAAGGGACGTTCCCCAGGGCTGCCCTCCCACTCCCTACCCCTGCCCTTGGCCCTTCCTGCTCTCCACAAAGCACGCTGCTTCCAGCAGGACACACTGGTTGTTCCCAGTGGCCTTTGTCCTGCACTGTCTCCAGGTCAGACTCAGCTACTTCTCTGTGCCAGCAAGGACCACGACAGGGACAGTCACCCCTTGTGCTCGGGACATGGTCACCTCTTGGTGCAGGGCGAGGCACCAAACCTGAGCAGCAACAAGCAAAAGATGCTTCAGTCTGGGTGTGCTGCTGCCTCTCACTGGTGTCACATGGAGCATGTGCCAGTTTGCCTTGTACCTGATGCAGAGGCTCTCTTCATATTCCCACAACAGGAATCCCCAGTCACAGGTAAAAGCACAGTCTATAAACTCGCTTCTTTGTCCTGGGGATGCTCAGTGTGACTGACACTGTCACAGCCTGGACCTGCATCTACTAAACAAACCACATGCACAGTTACAGTGTTTAGAAAGTGAAGGAAAGTGTGAGATTTGTCACTTTAGAGGTAACTAACATCAAAATTGATTTAGAACCAGCAAGATAAACACATCTGGGTTTTATAACTGAAATGCAGACTCTCAAGAACAGCAAGTCAAAATTTCTTGCCCAAAAGCCCTTTCAGGGACCTCCCAGAGCTGAGGAAGGCCAACACTGAACTGCCCTGACACTTGGGCTCTGCTGTCCCACTGCTCCTTGCTGGATGCTGCCCGGGGCAGGCAGGCTATGACCCACACAGCTTTCCACAGGCGAGTGAATTATTATTTACCCTCTCCCCACGCAGGCAGTTCAGGGCAGTGGCGTTCCCAGGTGCAAGAGCCCACCTGCATCCTCCTGGTGCTCCCCAGATCATCAGACACACAGAGAAGAAGTTAAAAAAAAGACAAAGTCTTGATACCTGTCCTGCATGTCCAGATATTCCAGAGACCTTTCCAGTGCTGATGCCGAGTGCTGCGGCACTGGCCAGGGCGCTCAGGGTCATTCTGCTGGCAGTGGTAGCCCCGTGCTGACCTCACAGCTCTCCCAAAGGTCAGGGGGCTCGGATGAGAGCAGGGGCCGGACCTGACACATGGCAAGCTGGCAGGAATCCCACCATGTGGGCCAGTAGAGGCAGAGGCAGCTCTCCAATGCACCATGTCCACAGGATTGCTTACCTGAGTGGTGCAGGGGCTCTGCAGCTCAGGAGAGCCCTGAGGGAGCCCTGGTGAGCCCCCCATGGGGCTGCCCAGCCGCCCAGCCCCGCGCCCCGGCCACACACCCTCAGACAAGCGTGAGGGGAGCAGGTGGGGACTTGGCAGAGGGAGAAACAGAAAATAAAGCAAGATGACAGGGTGGGAAGGCGGGTCAGTTTTCATTCCTGAGTGTTTGGGCTGGTGGGCTCAGGCAGACTTTGCAAAGCAAGTGAGGACCCTCCTGGCAGGGCAGCCGGCAGCTGCCTCCCCATGCCGCAGTTTTTATAAATTCTGGGAAACACTTTTAGACAGACACTGGCACTCATAAATTATACAACTCATTTGCATACCCCAGTCATGAGACATTATGCAAATGTGACCTGATTTGCATAATGGATTCCTTTCGTCGCTTCACTTGCTTTATGCTTTTAAAAAACAAAATGAAATAAAATGAAAGCATGGGAAGGTGAAAGCGCCAAGTTCCTGGCATCGCTGCACCTCCTCCAGCCAACTGTCACCCTCATCGGTGGCACACTGGGGCAAGGGAGGGCAAAGAAACAAAGCCAGAACCCTCACAGGTGTTGTTTCCCTTGTAATTACAAGCCAACTTTCCTGTGGTTGCAATGCTTCATCCCAAGCGACACATTGGAGCCAATGAGGGCAACTGAGCCTGGGCAGGCAGGACAAGCCCATGACTGTCATGGGCCCTATGATGCCCAATGCTGCCATGCAGGGAGCTTGGGCTGGGCAGTTCTGTGGTGCGAGACGTTCCTGGACCGTGATGGGACTTTGGGGGGACAGATTCCCTGCTGAAACTTCGACAGCACTCATCCTGAAAGGAGTGGGTGGGAGAGGGGAGGGGTCATGTTGATTGTTTATAGCAAAATACAGAGGTGACACGTCCAGAGGATGAGGCAGGAGCATCAGCTGCCCCAGCCACACTCCTACAGGCGCCGCCGCCCACCCATCCCATCCCTCTGCAGTGGCTGGTTTGGCTGCGGGCTGTCCCTGCCCCCCGGCACCCGCGCAGGCACAGCCGTGCCAGGCGGCTGGGTCCGTACCCTGTGGGAAAAGTTAACTGTAATTCTTCAGCTTTTAAAATCAATTAACCCGTGTGTTAATTAACATCAAGTCGACGGGAGGAGGAGGAGGAGGGGAGAGCAGGAGGGAGGAGGGAGGAAAAGAGCTGCAAGGGCGGATGGCAGCGGAGTTGGCACAGTGCCATCCATTCAGTGGCAACGCCACAGCTCCCTGTGATCGCGGCAGCGGGTATATGTTACGGGGGCCCTGTGTGCGGGCCAGACAGTGCTGTAGAGCCAAGGGAGATTATCCAGACCCCCAGGAGCAAGCAGCAGGCAGCAACCGGAGGCACGAGTGCCAGGATTACAGCCTAGGCTGCTCCGCCGCAAGCCCTTCCTCGGACGCACACTGTGGGGATGGGGCTCCCCCACCAGCACCACACAACTCGGACTTCCAGCACTTTTTCCCCCCTTTAGACGTCATTCTGCCGCAGTGGAGCCAGCACAACGGATGCTTTCACACCCTGCGAGACAAAGGCCGTCGTCTCCGCCATGACACCGCGCCGTTCCAAGCCGAGGCCGGCATCTTGGAGTCTTTAAAAATAAATGGAAAAGGGAAATACGAACAATAAACACAGCAACTGAAAAAACCTCATCAACAAACCCCTTGTGCCCGCTCTCCATGCCAGGGGCAACATGGGCATCTGTCGCAGCAGAAGGCATTTGTGTGGGGCTGGCTTTTTTTTTGCTTTTTTTTCCCCCGCAAGCTGTTGGTGTGTTTTGCCATTCAGGTTCGTTTACAATTAATGCCAAAAAACCCCAACCACACCCAGCCCAGTAAACAACAAACAAAAGGGAGTAGCCGACATGAAGGAGGAAATGCCATGAGAAGCTACAAGAATGCGAGCTCCGGCCGGTGCCATTTGCCATTGGGACAACCTCGGGGAAAGGTGCCAGTTCTGCAGCTTGGTAGAGACCCCGAGGAGGGAGCGCAGAGGTCTCCAAACAGCACTCCGAGGCAAGGAGGGGAAGAAGGAATACCGCTCTTACAGGGCAGGATCAGAGCTGCACACAGCCTCTGCTGGGAGGAGAGGGAGTGTTTGATGGTGTAGCGAGATGCTGTGTATGCACACACACACGGAACAGTGCGTACGGACACACAGACACACATGCACACACCGCCTTGGGTCGGTGCAGAGGGGCAGTGTGAGTGGGGGGGAAGGAGGTGTGTGTGTGCCTCTGTGCATGCACAGACATGTCTGTGTGGGGGTACTTATTTGTGGGGATGCGTGTAACACACACGCAGGGAGAAATATGTTTGCGTGCCTCGGTGAGAGAGAACAACAGGGAGTGAGGAAGAGACAGACACAGACACACACACACTCACCCACCGTCAGTATACATCCCACTTTTTGACCTAGGTATACACGGAAGACAAAATAAAAATCATACTGGAGCAGCAAGCAGGCAGGCAGAGATTTATCTACATTCACTGCTATCACCAGGGAGATGAATGGGGCCGATCTGAAGCCCTTCACGAGATCCACTATGGGAGTGAAGGAGGAGGAGGGATGCCACACAGACATGCACAAACTTGAAGACAGAGAGATTTGGAAGGTGCTACTTGTGAAACCCAGGTGGCACTCGGAGGGTGAGCGAGGGAAGGAGCCGCACGGGCACTCCACAGGGTCTGGAGGGCACAGGGCTTCTGGACGAGAGCGTCAAGGGACAGCTGGCTACTTACGTTGTCTGCGCTGCTGAGGATCTTGCAAGGTGTTCTGTTGGCACCGGGCGCTGAGCCAGGGAAGGGCACTGGAGACAAAAGGGAGAGACAAAAAATAAAGTCATACAATGGGAATATTAATTGCCTCTCTTGCGGATTTTACAAAATACACAAAATGTTTTCTTTTTGCTTGGTGTTTTTTTGTGGATTGGCGCACTTCCCTTCTGCATGGAAAATACTAACATGGGATTTACAGCCCAGCTACAGGGCTCGGGATTAACAGCGCTGGCATCTTTTGGGCATATTTTTTCTTTTAATGAATGAGCTTTCGCTGTTAATGAGGAATAATCGTTTGGCTAATGAGCTTTGAAACATTAAGAGAAAAGAGGGTTTTTTTTCCCGTTAATCGCCCTGGTGTGACCGCATGGATGGATTACAAAAGACAGCAGTAGGAACGCAGTACAAAGCGGGGGAAACGTCTCCTGGAATGGGATAAATGCAGAGATGGGTGATGTGTCCCCGCACGTCTCCTTCCTTCGCTCTCTCTTACTCCCTCTCTGCCAACTGCTATAGGTTTCCATAACTCTGCAATCAAAGTGGATGCTCGGGAAAGATTATTATAGTCAAACAGCGAAGCGTCGGCGGTTAATGTCTCCAGTGTTTAATCATCATACAGTAGAATGGTTTTATGCATATTTCATTTGCATATCATTAAACCGCGCTAGCGCGGGACATTCAGAGATGGAGAGGTACAAAGTTGGGGGAAGAGGGTGTGAGAGCGAGAACGAGACAGAGGGAGGAAGGTCCCTATGATGCCTATCTTCAAAAGCCAGGGACTTGTTCCATGATCTGTCTTCTACTTTTATTAAAATCATGATGACTTGGAAACCTTTGAAGTTGGATATAACCTTGGATTCTTCTAATTCCAGCAGAGTGATGTATTAGAAGGGGGAAATGATGCTGTGCTAGACATTTAAAGGAATATAAGCTCCAGTGGAATGGAAATAGGAGCTCTTTGGGGAACGAACTGGCAGAGCCAGCCACAGCTTCGACAAACACCACACTTCTGGGTTCATAATGGTGAAGGATACTAGAGTAATAGAAAAGAAATTAAGACAACATATATATTAAGACGGGGATTATATTTTTCTACTCTTTCTCTTTTCCTTTTTAAAGGCACAAAGAAGGATGGAACCAGCGGTAATTTACACACTAATTAGTGAACAGTTGCCTCTTTTTGTGTTTGTTTTTCTTCTTTCTTTATTTTGGAGAGGGGCGTTGTCACCACTGAAGTGGATTAATCAGTTATTTGGTAGCACAGATCCTTCTCCACTGGCTCTGGTCAGGAAGGGAAGGTGGTGGCTGTGGGGGGAGGAACACAGTGGGTTCTTTGTAGATCTTATACATGCACAACATATTAATTGGCGTCTTTATAAAGCTCCCTCAATAGACTATTTCTTTCCTGGAGACCAGCAGCTGGTTAGCCACTGTTGGCGACTCCTCAAACATCCTTTTCGCTGGAGGCTGTTCTGCCACTGTTTGTTGCTGCATCTTATTTTCTGTCTTCATGGTGGGGGCTGTGGGTGCAGCGCTCCCACCACTGCCCACGCTTCCACATGGGAGACAGACAGACAGACCGACCGACCGAATTGGTACCAAGACAACCTCTTGAGCTGAACATAAACTTTGCTTCCAAACGAAATGCTGGTTTATATTTAAATTATCTTCCTTTCCCTCCCCCACTTCTCCTCCAAGTCTTTGTCTCGGTTATGAATATTCAGATGAGCCGTGATGTGATTACACTGTACAATTACTTGTGTCCATGGTAGAAGCAAAGGCACCGAGGAAAGACAGAGCCAGATGAGCTTGGAGCTCATTTGGGGTTTGTTTTCTCTATTCTCCCCCATCTCTGTGGCGCTGCGGCACATGCAGATGTCGCTGTTGTTCTTTATAAAGCCCTAATGATATGCAAAAGCATAATGACCCCATTTGGGTTCACAGCATCAACGAAATATTATTGGGGGGGGGGGGGGTCTGNAAAAATTTTTGGGGGGGGGGGGGATCCTGACTGAAGGAATGTCCACATAAATTATTTTTATTTAAATGAGTCAAAGAAGTGGTGGTGAGGCAGAGGAAGTCACATGAATGCATGCATAATTTGAGCACGCAGAAAGGTTATCGCCAAGGAGAAGAGGGTTTAGCACTGCGCCTGGGACAAATAGGCTTGTGGGGGAATAGCTCAGCTCACCGCGTGATTTACTTATTTATCGTCACTCATTCTCAGTCAGGGGTCTGGGCATGCTCACTGCTGGAAACCCAGAGCACTGGGAGCTGCACGCCTGGAGGATTCCTGGTTTTAATTCAGAAGTATGTGGTGGGAGTAGGACAGGAGAAAAGGAACCCGAAGGAGAACATGCTAAGTGTCACAGCTTGGTGACAAAGGAGGGGTCCCATGACAGCTCGAAGGTGGTGTGACAACAACATGCTGCCAGGCACATGCACTTCCCAAAGGATGCAGTGCTGTGCCCAGTGGGTCCCACCACAGGCCAGTGGGCAGAGCAGTTCTGGCCACTGTGTCATCGGGAAGCCTGTCAGGGACAGGGAGCCCAGAACTGGACAGATCTGCCCTCACCCATTTTCCTCAGAGTAGTGAGTGGCACCTGGATGTTATGAGTATGAAAATATGTGCATGGGACCCCTTAGCTGCTCTGTCCTGCTGCTCTTCTAGGCTGGGATCTGCACTCATGTCCATCAGCAAAGAGTGAACAAACAGAGATAAAGTGGCCAACAGCAACACCCTCACCTGAGGTGTGTGACATCGTCTCGGGAGTCTGTGCCTTGTGTGCCTGTCCTGCACCCATACACACATGCCCCTTCTGCAAGGGCACCCAGCAGACCAAGCACAGACAACAGACTGCCAGGTCTGATCAAACCCAGGACACAGGACCACCTCTGGGCAGCAATCCCAAACCTGGGCTCTGCTTGCCATTCCAAACTGCCTGCAAAAATCCGGGAGAGGTGGAATAACCCAACTGGCAACCTGACTCAGCAGCTGGGTGTGAATGTGCCATCCTTGCAGCCTCTCAGGGACATGGCTAAGGCATGTTGCCACCCTGACGAGGAACCTGTGTTCAAACCAGCCTGAACCCAAGTTAGCAGCCCAAAGCCACTTATAAGGAACAGAGCAGCCATGATCAGATGGAGTGGTCTGTGAAGATCGTAGAATCATATAATGGAATGTTTTGAGTTGGAAGGGACCTTAATGAACATCCAGTTCCAAGGTCCATCCCACTCACCCCAGTCGATGGCTTCCTGACCCCAGCACGGCTGGTCTGGACCCTGTGGAACAGCAACTCCAAAGGTGTCGCCTGGCCTTGCCCCGTCTTTTGAGTCTTCAGCCTCAAAGCAGCTCAGTGCCAAGGTGTCCGTCCAGACCAAATGGAGCCTGGGAATACAGAATAACTGAAACCAACACCAAGCAACTCCACAGAAAGGCCATCCTGCACCATGCTGCTGTCATCATTCCAGGTGCTGAATCCTTCCCCCACCTAGTTTTAGTCTGGCAGCAGAGCACATGCCCAATCCCAAATGGTGCCTTGGCATGCCATGAACCTTAGGGAAGGCACTAAAAGGGCAGAGCCTGAGAAGAAACCTGCCCCAAGGTGGAGGGTAAGACAAAGACTGACAGACAGGCTGGGAGGCACAGAGATGGCAGCACAGTGTCACTGTCCCTTCCTGTGTCCATGCTGACGGAAAGCCCTCCCTGTCAGCTCCACTCTGCCCATGGGTCCTGGCGCAGCTAAGGCAGCCTGTCACCCTGACCACAGCTGGCTGCCAGCTTGAGAGGGTCTTCTGACCCAGACATGAATCTGCAGAGCCGTGCCCTCGGTTAGCTGACACTTCTTCTGCAGTCCTCAAGGTTCCTGCTCCCATTGCAGGTTGGAGAGGGTCTGGCATGCCAGGGGGAGCCCAAAGGCTGGGGACTGGCAGAGGAGTCCAGCAGTCTGCTGCCTGCTCCCAGGGTAGAGAACCCCCCAGGGAAGATGGAGCCAAACCCACTCAGAGTCACTCTTTCCACAAGTACTACTGAGGAGGAGCAGGAAGGGGACTGTGCTGGGAAAGCAAGCATGGAGCATGCAGTGGGAGAGGCAGAGGAGGTGGGGATGCAGCACAGGTGAGAGTCAGGATGCTCACCCCATGACACCCCCATCCCACTCCACACAGTGCCCAGTGCGCTCACATGGCTCCTGCAGCTTCCCGACATGCGCTGGTGGAAAATATTATCAGAAATATCACTTCAGTCTCCCAGACACTCTGATTTCAGCATACGGCCTTTTGGAGGCAGGAGACATTAGGAAGGAGCAGTTTCTGGAGCACTGCAGGAGCCATTGCACTGCTTGTCAATTCACCAAATACCCTGAAGAAATTGCTATTTAGGAAAAGGAAATTCAAGCATTTATAGAACATATTGCTATTCAAAACACCAAAAGAATTGTTTTGCAAATAGTAGCATTGCTGAAGAGGGGAGAGAAGTACATCACTCATTTGATATTACATATAAGCAGTTTATTAAAGAATTAAATATTTATAGACTATAAAGCAAGCAGGGCGATGAGTTGCAAACAGCTTGCCGAGGAGTATGTTATAAACAATGAGTCTGTCAGGGACTAATAAAGTATTGGGAAGGCAAATGTTTTGTAAAATCACCAGGCCAGTGGTGTCTCCCCAGCCGAGATGCTGCAGAACCCGTGGTGGCTCCTACTGCACTGTGAGCCCAGAGCCAGCACAAGAGGAATGGAGTAGGATGTGGCTGTGTGAGCGCAGACACGCTGAGCACTCGTGGGAATGCACATGATTCAGTGCTTGAAGAGACTCAATTTTTCATATTATTCTAAACACAGATCTATTAATAGGAAGTTCAGGAATTTTCAGAGAGTTCAAGGCACTTCCCTCTTCAGTTTTTTATTGCAGCTACTCTTTCATTTCCAGCAAAATTAGTTTGTGCTTCAGACTGAAGCTCCCCTCCCTGCAAAGCCTTTCCTTCACCTGCCCTCCCCAAAAGAGATGGGACAGCCAGCCCAGCCAGCAGCATCCCTGTCCCCAGCCATCCTCTGCAGCATCCGGGCTCATGGTTGGAGAGCAGCAGCTTCCTCCACACAGACAGCACATTCACAATGGACAACTAAGATTTTCAGAGACTGTACAAGAGGAACAAGGTGGTGGCAGCCCCCTCGGACAGAAATAACTTTTTGTTGGCAACACTGGGGGAAATGGTGACTGACAGTTAAAATGGGTATTTTTACCTGCACGAAATGGGCAGGTGTTGTTTTCCAACAGAACAGAGATGACTGTTAAAGCAATTGTGAGGACATTGCTGTTCTGTTACTAATAAAGACACTCCACGTTACTTTACATTTTTTTGAAGCCTAGCCCAGGCCCAGAAATTATTTTTAACATAGGGTGAGCTTACACCTTTGGTCCAAGAAGATCCCTGTACCTGTCCCCACAATTTCAACACTAGTGTAGCAGATGAAACTTCCAAGAAGTCCAGGCATTCAGGACCCTTTGGAATTCACTGTCTTTGCAAGCCATAAGGACTTAGACCCACCTGAAAGCCCCAGTCCTCACCAATCCTATTCCTCAGGCTGGCACTGCGGGGTCTGGCACGGGAGGAGGGTGTGCACAGAGACGTGGAGGGAGCACTGCTGTTCCCTCCCTCCTGACACAGATAAGTCCCTATGAGGGGCCATGTTAATTAACACAGGAATAAGCAGGCTAGAACTGTCTGGGTTTGGTTGAGACAGATTTCATTTAGCAGGCAGACAGAGATCTCCCTTTGTCAGCTGCTCTTTATGCACTCAGACAAGGTGGGAGATTTTCATCTCTGAGATGTAATTAAGACAGATTTTTTTTTCCTATTCAAATGCACTAATTATTCAAGCTTATTTGCCAGGGAGGGTATATCAGACTAAATTTTGGGTTAAATAGCAACCTTTGTTGTCCTGTGTGGAAATGATCACAGTGAGGTTCAGGTCTCACCAGACTCCCAGGCTGACACAGAAGGTGTATTGAAAAGCACAGCCCTATCAAAGGCACAAACCCCATTAGTTCCAGATTAATTGCTTGAACGGTTCCTGTCTCTCGAGCCCAGAACCTGTAAACTTCAGGGGTGTCTACAGGAAAATGTGGTACCTCCTAGAGTACACCACAACCCAGTTCTGCTGTTCCCATGCTGCTGGAGCCTCTGCTGTTGGCACCAGCTCCACCAGGGACTGAGTGCTGCAAGGATCCTGAAGCACAGTCCCAAACCAGGACAAGATGCATTGAATGCCACTGTTCCATTCTCCATAATCTCCTTTCCTGCAGCCCAACTCTCACCTCTCCCCACACTAGCACACCATGGCACTTTTTTACACTCAAATAGGTTTCTTTATCCCAATGATTTTACTAAATATTATTCTATCCCTCTCCTTCCCTGCAATCCTAAAATCAGTGCTACATACTGGGGGTTACTGGTGGCCAGGGTTGTGCCTCCATTGCACTGACGAGTGTTTGCAGGACACACAGCCCAGCTCTTGGCCTGTCCCCATTGCTGCTGTTGCAGATTTAGGTACTGTACTTATCTCCTTCCAGCTCAACCTCTTGGAGCCATCAGGACACATCAGTTTATGGCACAACTCACTGACCCTGGATCTGGCACATGTTTCAAGTCTGTATTCATCCTTTTGTCCTTTGTTCCTTCAGTCTTTTCCCTCGTCTCCAGGCACCCTTCAGCACTCACACCTCCTGATATCCCTCTCCATGACTGGCACTCTTCCTTCTACCCAGGTGTTTTGGTGGTTTTTTTGTCTTGCTGAACCTGAAGTTCCTGTTGTCCCTCACCTGCCACCATCACAATTCAACACTAGTTGCCTGTTTCTGATGTTGGCACCTGAAGCCAGTCTCATTCCTGGAGCCACTTGGGACATGGCAGTGGCTCTCCCTGTTCCCCAGGTGTGGATGCAGGAACACCACCCTACTTTCAGACCAGGACAGACATATTACTAGCACATAATTTCTTTCCTCCCAATCCCTCCCACTCAAGGCTTCACTGGCACTTGCCTGAATTCTTGTGTAGGCACTAGTTCCCCAGGCCTGCAGCACCTCCTTTACCTTCTTTGTGAGGACATGGAGAATGAGAGACAGCCTGCTTGGAGAGAACACTGCACCATCAGAATTATCAGCACATTTTATTGGCATATTCCCACTTCCTGGCAGTATGACCTGCAGGATGGAGGTGAGAATTCTAGCTGAGTATAGATTAAATACATGTGCTCAAGCAAGAGTCAGACTCACAGGCCGAATCATAACGAGGAGATATTTAAAGGTGTGCTTGCTGCCCCTCTACGCGTTTTGCAGATCTGTGTATGGTGCCAAGCATTATCCAGGCAGGTAACATCCATCATTTGGACCACAAAACCCCAGGAGCAGGGTAAAGACAAGCACTGTGGCACACCTGGCTCCAGGTCAGCCCTGGGATTTTGACTGGTGCCAAGGGAATGTGGCATCCCCTCACAGGCGTTCAGGGGGTCATGTCTGAGCCATCACAAACTTCCTGAGCACATCTCCCCTACCCACACATACATGCAGAGCCTGTTTGTAGACCATGGCTGGAGCCAGGACTTCATGAATGGAGAACAAGCTCTTCAGGCTCAGAGAGCAGCTGCCCAAGGACTGTGCTGATGTGGGGCAGAATTGCCCTGGGAACGCAGTCAGAAGATGGTCAGCCTCTGAAAACTAAAACTCTCTCATATGTCATCATGACAAGAAGGGCTGACTCATCTCCAGCAGCATAAAGTGCCTGTTCTGAAGGCTTACACAGACCAGGGGGATAACATCCCCAGGAGCACATGTGCTTTGTACCCTGTATCTTAGACACCTAACTCAGAACAGGAACATACTTCAGCAGACAACAGATTGTCCCAAGCACATTGTCCCCATTTAGTGGGGACAAAGGTGATGCTGTGCCACTCTCACAAATTCAGGTTGGAAATAGAGCAAATATATGCATGTGCATCATGTATTTTATTACAGATGTTCCCTACGTACATTAAGAGAGTTTATTTTACTTTAATGGACTCCTTTTAGGAATATTTGCCATCCTGGAAGCTTGTGAGCAAGGCTACTGCTGAATACGCTACTCTTGCCTGCCCAGCCAGATCTACGGCGCCTGATGCTGGCACAGCTCCTGGCACGTGTCCCACTGAGCCATCACCTCCCACACAGCACGTGGGAGCCACAGTGGCTAACAGCCTGTGTGGCTGCCATGCTGCCTGGCAGCTGCAGCACCACGAGCCAAGACCACTGAGAAGAGCTGCAAGCCCACTCTGCCACCCCTCCATGCAAGGGCGGTGCCAACTGAGCACCCTGGATCACTGTCACACTGTGCTTCATGCTGCCTGTGCCCTAATATGCTGGATAACCTCCACGGAGGGGGATGTTACCCCACAGCAGCTCTCACCAGACTGCCTCTGGTTCAGCTCTGATCCGGCTGGCATAAGGGAGGTGCAGGAACAAATTTCAAGGATGGGAAGGGAGGAACACTGGAACATGCCCTGTTAGGAGGGTCAGTTACTGAGGTTTAAACAGCACGAGAAGCTGCATCCCTGGTTTCTGAAGAGGGAGTCTGCAGCAAGGACCAGCAACATTTAAACATTTACATTTTGAGGACAAAAGTGAGATAACCTGAAAAACTCACAACTACTTCCCATACTATCTTGTTAGTCCTCGGATGGCATCACTGCAAAGGCACTTGTGCTTTAGGATGTCAGATAGTCATGTTTCTTTTTTAATGAGAGAATTAGAAAGAACATTTGGCAGTAGACTTGCTGCCTCATAACTGCCTGCAGAGGAATATTTCTGCATCTTGTTAAAAAGATCATGATTAAGTCAACTCCTGATTTATCCTAATTTCATTTCCTATTCTCTCAGAGCTCTCATTTCTGCTGAGGATTCCAAATGCTCAAAAGCAGAGGCTCAGACAGCCATACCTGCAGCCAGAGTCCCAGCAGAGCTAGGGAATGAAGGGTTGCCCATGCAGGGGGGACAGAGCCTTGGACCCTCAGCATGAGAGAAGAGGGTCTTGAAGGTCCTCCAGCAGACAGTAACACAATAAGCGCCCCTGAACTTGTCTGCTATAACAATCACAGTGTTATTACAGAAAAGCTTGCAAATTGAAAATGATCTATGTGCTTTTAGGAGACTGCACAGATAGATCACCTGTACTCACTAAGAGGGGGAAGATGGTTTTAGAAGCTACTGTTGAAGTCTGGTCTCTCCTCCTACCTTTTCAGCCAAGGAAAAGCATAAGAAAGTGGGCCAGGGGAAAAACAATAGCTCAAGAAATGCAGAGTTTTGCTCTCCTGACAGTGTCTTACAAAAATTAAGCTACTGTTTGCTGTACTGTTGCTTCTTCTTGCTACTGTGGGTTTAAGGGTTTCTATGTTCAGGTTTATTAATGAAATACAAACCAAGGAACATGATCATGTTCTCAGCATACAGGAATTTAAAGTCATCAGACATTGATGGAACTTGAATACAATGGCTCAGAGTGATGCCATGGGCTACAAAACCCCCATGTATTTAGGACAAAACAACAGATCACAGACTCTCAGTATGGTTTACCAGGGAGAGACCTTCAGAGGTCACCTAGTCCCATCCCCTGCCATGAGCAGGGACAAGGAGGGACCAAAGTTGGCCTTGCCCTGTCACTTTGCACAAAGTTGTCTCCGAGCTCCCAGAAAACATGTAATACAGAACCATTCAAGATTCAAGAGGTCATCAGTACAACCCCCTGCTGAGAGCAGGTTTAATCAGACCAGCTTGCACCAGGAGTGTGTCAGTGAATGCTCAACTGTGTAGCTGAAGGTGACAATCAAAACTTACATATGAAAGAGTTCACAATATGAATAGTTACACTGAATTCTTACAGACAGATTGACCAGAGAGCTTTCAAAAGCACTCCATGCGTCTGCAGACTTCAGGTTCCAGGCTGCCCATCTAATCCAGCTGCTATTTAAGCCATTAATTCTTAAACACAGAAAACAAACTATTCCCTTCCCCTTGGCAGCAGCTTCTTCCCATTTGAAAGCTGTTGCCGTATCAGCCTCCTCTGCTGCTATCAATTTGTGCCTATGAGCCAAGAGGACAGGACAGAACAGAGCTTGGCACGCTGCCTCTGTACTAGTGCTGACTCACCTGTTCAAAAGTATGGGCAACCCTTCTAGAAGCAATATCACACTAGCATCAAATGCTTCCCAAAGTTGATTCCCAGCCTACATCTACTTTCATAAATAAATGTACAGAATCGAGTTGTTATCTTCTTATGAGACATCACAGACTGGCTCAAAATAGCACTTCCCCCTAGCAAAGAGTGTCCACAGGTTGGTTTCATGCCTGTAGGAATAATCCATTCTGTTTGTACAAGTGTGCTGGAATGGTTTGAGGGCTGAGACAGATTCCTAAAGCATCCGACCCTGTGTGATTCATAGTCAACAAATGCTCTCAAGCAGGAACGAATCAGGTGCTAATCCCCTCTGCTTTGACTACAGCAAAAAGCAGCATATGACACATCAAAGGTTTGCACTGAATTTCTGCAGCAGGTGTGTAGCAGGACAGGAGCTGTACACACCTGGTGTGTGTGCCTGCTAAGACCAGTGGGTGGTATGGTGAATACCACATCAAACCTGCACCCTGCCATCATCTGCCTGCCTCTGGAAAATTTCCTCCACATGAAATTCTTCCCAGCTGCACTGATCATTGTTTTAATTCAAAGGGTGTTTTAAAGGATGTGATTTTAATGAGTGCAAGGCTCAGAGCAGGAATACTGTATTTCTTTCTCCTGAGTGATGAAGTGGGCACTTGGACTCTCTGCATTGATTTCTAATCTGCCATTTTACCCTGACAGTGAGCCCTGGAAACCAGGTTCTCTCAGCTACTCCACAAGGGTTTCCATAGGTAAGAGAAGCTGAGGCTGGTCAGGCCAAATGGGAGGACACAAATATCAGAATCCCAACCCTTACTCAGCCCACAGCTTTTCAGCCTGGCCAACCAATGTAATAATCATAACAACTACAATAATTACAATAGTAAAGAGAGAAGATGTGTGCAGACTTTGATGCAAAGGAGCTCAAAGTGGAGCTCTGCACCTTGGGGTGCAGGAAGATCCACCCTTCCCAGGGAGGGCAGAATGATTGGGAAGCAGAAAGATAAAAGCACATGGATCTACTACTCACTTAGACAAAGCCACATGTGACCACCACACACAAACCCATCCTCAGACCCACTCCTGAGCACCAGCTGGGTTTTGCCTCGTTCCCCACACACACAAGACCCACAGCTGGGTAGGAGCCTGTTGTTGATCCCAGAAAAGCCCACGACACAGGCATGCTGTGTTCCTCAAAGAGCACAGCAATTGAACTCCCTTCCCTCAAACCTGGGTCAGGTTTCTGATGAGGAACACCTGTAATTAAAGTGGCAACTTCCTTTCCAGGTGCAAAGGATACCTTTAGTATTTGTTGCTATAAGGCAAAGGCTGTTTTTTTTTTTTCATTTCAGGCACTTTTGTTTCAGACACCATGAAACACACCCTCCTCTCCTTAAATGTTGACACTGGGGATTTCATTCCTGTGCATCCCAAAGAGCCACATCCCACAAAGACGTCTGCACCCGCTGCCTGCAGAGCTGGGGGTGCAGGTGACCAGCTCCCAGCCACCCTCACACCACCCACTACTCTCATTTCTGTAGAGCCAGAAATATTCTTTGGACTCATCGGCTGCTGTGAAGCCAGAGCTGTGAAGTCAGATCTTTTCCTCCTTTAAATGTGACTGGCTATTTACTCCCTAACAATTCTGCTTCAGAGCTGATTTAGCATTTTTATTGGAATGTGAAAGCTCTTAAAAGAAGAAAAAAATCTAATCAGGCAGAAGAGATAGAAAACGTGCTGAATTTTTTCTCCCCCCTTTGCACCGCTTCAATCCTATCAAAAGCACATCTTCCATTCATTGCTTCCCCATGTCATTATGACAAGCGGCTACAAATCAATAGCGGCAGCGAAGGCGGCCCCGGCCCGCACGCGCCCCGTGATAAAGATTCACTCTCAACCCCGATTTGCTAATAGCACATAATAGCAGCCATTGGCGCCCCGCATTAAATCATACATTTCACTCGGCGTTTATTATGGGATTTTTAAAACTCCTCACCAAATTGGATTTTCTCGATGGTCTCTAATTTCCACATTTATCATTTAACATTAAACTCCTCTGTGGGGAGGGGGTTGGGAAATGGGGAAGGAAGAAAGGAGCCATGCAATTCTGTATTTTCCTCTTTCTTTTTTATGAAAACACATAAATAATCCCAGGTATTGTTGCCATCAGCCCTGAAGTTTTATATATATAAAATACCAGAACTTAGGGTAAGATAGCTTTGGGACTCAGCTTACCTTTTTGCAGCCCTGATAAAGAAGAGGAAATTAAAGAGAAACCCATAAAGAAACATTTTAAATAACAAATCCAATAAACAAAATAGTCAACAAAGTGAGGGGGTATGAAAATCACTGAGGAAAATCACTGTGGATTTCCTTGGCTGAAAGAGTTAGTATCAAGGAAAGATGGATCAAAAAAAATAAAAATAATTTAGCAAATAAAGTTAAAACTTAATAACGAGCTCACCTTTAAAAGCAGATTTTTCTTAGAACTGATTTCCTTGTGGTCAGGGCCAACAACATAAGGTGACACACCTGAAAACATGTTCTTTGCAATTTGTTATTCCCCACTCACCCCATAGGTACCAGATGTGAGGCTGCTGAGCAGAGAAGGGTGTTTAACAGCCTCTGCAGGAGCTCACACACCATTTTAAGCCATCTGGAACTTGATTATGGGTACAGGCAGAGCCTTGATGGCAAATGCTCTCTGAAGGAGTCCTGAGGTGGGGGTGATTACTCAGGTTTTGGCCACTTATGGCCATGCAGATGGTCAGTCCCAGCGCCCTGGTTCCAGCCTGGCTGCACAGCTCTAACAGACCATTTGGAAGGAGGCTCTGGTCCACTGTTACCAATAAATTGGGGATTTTGGGGTTCAGGTCAGTATAATCCCAGAGTTTCCCAGAGGATGGCAGCTCCTGGAGATGTCCCAGGTGCAGACTGGGCACTACTTTGGTCACTGTGAGCAGACACGTGTGCTGAAGCCCCGGCTGGAAGGAGCCCCTTGGTCAGAGGAGGTGAGGCAGAGAACAAGAATGATACATTCTGTGATCTGGGTGACCACAGTGCTGCATGGGAGAAGAAGTGATCAGGGAATACTCTCCACCTCCTCTCCAGTCCATCCCAGTATGAGACACTTGTTCAGAGAACATGCATGCCAGTCCCTGTTCTCACACCGAGCAGAACTGCTCAGCTCATGGGGATCGAGGCCCAGATCCTCCATCGTCTTGGCCTTCAAAGAAACATCTGAATCCCAGGCTATTGAAAGCACTGTTTGTTCAGACACGAATTTGAGTCTGGCATGAACAAAGGCCAGTGGCTCATGAAACAGGAGGTGATGCTGTAACGCCATGGTGAATTAAGCTTTCACTGCTCATGATTTCCAGCCATGAGACGTGAACTCAATCACCCTCTGTCCAACATCCAATTAGTACAATCACCTCAATTCACAAACTACTGAGCAGTTTAACCAGGACTCTGCTTAAAGGGCTGGGAGATTTTTGTTCTGGTAAGTTTTGGTTTCACTGAAGAGCTCTTAGAGATTAAATTCCTCAGTTCATCTGCTATGAATCAACTACATCACAGGCCACATTCCAACAGCTCTGGGCCTTTTGCAGCTGCATCAATGTTGTTCTGAAACCAGCTGAACGTAGGGGCAGCAACTCTTTTACTCTAAAATTATATTCTCATTCTTAGAGCAAAAGTCACAAAATTCCAGAGCTTTGTCTTTGAACTGTTACCTGGTCCCCTGAGCATCAGCAGCACTAGCAAAGGCTGGCAGGTGGAAATGCTCCTGGGAACCAGCCACCTCACACAAAGAATATCCCAGCATGGTTTTCCTCTCCCTGGAGGGGCTGGTAACTTTCAGGGAATACAATGGTTGCAGGAATCAAACCTGAGCATTGACCACCCTCGATTTAATGAGTCACAGACTGAGTCTGGTACCTTCACAAGAAGCAATGTGTGTCTTTCCATCTACAGGCAGAACATGAACTTGACTAATTCACCATTAGAGACATTTGTTTGAAGTTAAAATATCAGTCAGAGCTAATATAGGCACACAGAAGAGGGAAGGAATGGAATATTTTAGGGTAAGAGCCTTTTTTACTTTAGTCATCCCACACAGCAAAGGGCAAAGCTTCAGCAAACATCTCCTGCACAGCAAGTGTAAAGATATGCTGGGATCTCATTTCCTTTTCTTCCTCACTTCTTCTGTGGCATTGTCAATTCAGTTTGAGGCTTCCTGCTACTGTTTCCTACTTCTCAGTTTCATACCTTCCCTCAGGCACATGAGCAGTCCTGGGTGCTGGCTCTGGGTGAATACACACTTCCAGTGCCACCCACTGTTTCTTGCTGCTCCAGAATCTGAAACATCCTGTGGTTTACCAATTCACCTAACCACACTTTGCCACCGATATTTATCTTTGCTTTCTTCCCGGCTCACCTATCAGAGTGGAAAGTCTGTGACACATCACTTGCCAGCTCCTCTGGAGGGTTTTCACACTATGTAGTCACAATTCTCTGGCAGCCATTCTCTCTCCTTCAATTGCATCTGATGGAAAAGTATCTGGAACTACCAGAGTAATTCTGCAGCTCTTGAGCAGATGAAGTGTGGTGGTGAGGAGGGTAGTGACGCCCTGGCACAGGATTCCAGAGCAGCTGTGGCTGCCCCATCCCTGGAAGTGTCCAAGACCAGGTTGGACGGGGCTTGGAGCAACCTGGGGCGGTGGGAGGTGTCCCTGCCCATGGCAGAGGGCCTGGACTAGATAATCTATAGACATCATCTATAAACATCCCTTCCAACCCAACCCAGACTGTGATTCTGTGACTTCAGAACACAGTTGCTTCTACCCTGCCCCAAAAGGGATCTCCCTGTGGACATTCAAGGAGGTGTCAGCAAGGTTTGCAGCACACCCTAGAATGAAATTCAGAAAAAACTTCCTAAGAGCAATGCCACAGGAACAGGGGTTTGATTATGGTCAGAAAATCACATCCTGGGTTATCACTTTTGTGGTAAGAACATGACAATAACAAAGGATCTCATTTTTCTGTTATAATCACCCAGATTTGGATATTCATCTACAGAAGAAAATCAACCTCTGCATGTGCAAATGTAAGGGTGGACATGATTCCCTCCAGCTGAAAGGGGCTACAGGTGTACCAGATCTAAGCTCTACCAGACCCAGTCCCGCAGATGTTTCCCCAGTTCCTGCTGGAGAAGCTCTGATCACTCCAACCTTTTCTCTGCAGGAACTATTTCCCCCATGAAACTTCCCAAAGTGCAGTTTGTACAGCAGGTTGTCTGAAACTCATTTGGGCAAACACTTCACTTTTAGAGATGATGATAATATTTTGTGCAGGTTTTGTGGTAATAAAACAAACAGATCAAGCTTTTAAGTGATCTGCCCGTGTAAAAAACGATAATAATAAAAAAAAGCCCAAAAGTTTAATGGCATTAATTAAATCCTTCAAAGCCCATGTAGGCTGATTCCCTGGAACATCCATACAGCATCTCATTACCAGCAGTTTTTGTTTGGACTTTGGGTCTTGGAAACATACAGGAAAAACAGGACTATTGTGTGAGCACAGGGACTGATTTGTTGGTTCACAACAGAAAAAGAAATAAACAGCCCCACAACTGGTCTCAAATCTAAAAGGCAAGCGGCCTTTTAAAATCCTCATGACTTTTAAAAGAGTGTAGGGTCAGCAAAACTGTAGGGTGACAAAATCTCCCCAAAATTTGGGTGTTTTTACCAGGTTTAGCCAAAACAAATCAAACAGAACTTGCTTGAGCCGGCTGCTTCTAACAGATTGTTCTCCCAGCTCTGGGTCAGTGGGATGAGGCCCAGAGGAAGCTCTGTCAGACTGTTCCTTTCAGAACAAATGGACAAGATGATGGAAAACATCAGTTGTAAAATGTTTCATTTTCCTACCTCATTGAGAGCACACTGCAAAGTTTCTCCTCGCACCTTATTGAGAGCCAAATTCTGACTCAAGCCCAGCAAAAGCCAGGTGTGCCCTACCACCAGCACCAGTGGGAGCCACACAAGGTGTGCTCAGCCCGGGCAAGGAGGCCAGAGGCTAGGAACATCAATGGCACAGCACAGAAGAGCTCCTTCTCCAACAAGCACCTTGCACTGTGACACTTGGTGAATTCTGGTCTCTCTCTGTGCCTGCCCCCCAGCCTGTGAGTGCTCAGCCCTGCAGAGCCTGCAGGGGTGCTGGGATGCTGCATCCTCTCCTGTGGGACTAGGGCAGTGGGCACTCCTGCAGACACACCTGGGCTCCAGCCACGCCAGGAATTAGACACAGGGCAGTTTCCACATCATGGCCTCAGCATTATAATTTTTTTTTATTCTGTCAGTGCTCAAACTTGTTGACCTTCCAATCATTGTTGCCCTCTGTATCCTCATCGTGCCTTTCAGGGAGGATGGCGGGTTTATTACAGGGCAATTGGGAGTGTTCTCAGTACACTCATTTGTCCAAGGCAGTTCCTGCATCACTGTTCTTGATCAAACAGGATCAGGGAGCCAGGACTAGAGTTAAGTGACATTCCTATTCCTGGAATGCTGAAGGCCAAACAGAGGCACATTAGCAGAGCTATGAACAAATTAGGACAGGGTATGGCTGGGGCAAGACTTAGTACTTAAACACAATTATACCAAAATAGAAAAACCTGAAGCAGTGTTTGTGTTTTCTGAGGAAGGTGAGAAGGCAAACAATGTAAAGAACAGGGGTAAAATGGGTGAGGGTCTGCCCAAGAGAGAGCTTCTGCAGGGCAGGAATTTACATTTATCCACTTCCACCTTCCTAATGCCAAGGAAGATATTTCAATATTATCCAGTGCTGAAGTTCTGGCACTGTAAGGCAGCTGTTCTGTTCTTCAAACCAAAGCTGTAGATATCTTCAAACAGGTTTATGAGGGGTCTGCTTTACATCCATCCATCCATCCATCCATCCATCCATCCATCCATCCATCCAGACCTGCTTCTGGCCAGAACAAAACTCAGATTCTAAGCAGAAGAGTTTTGGGGTTCTTTGTTTTTAATTATGTGAGAAGGTGCCAGGCACTAAAGCTCAGCTGCATTTCCACATGATGCACTGCAAACAAACAGGTAAGAAAGTTCTCTTCCAAACCCTGTGTCTCTCTGTTAATGCGGTGCCCACCAAGCCCTACCCCGCAGGCAGTCGAGTCACACCCTCTGACAATGAGAGATCCCCCGCAGGCACCTCAAAGAGCAGCAGGGCTTGCCCGAGTCCTCCTGCAAGACGCTGGGTGGCCAAGAGTGCCCAGGAGCTGCTCTCACTGCAGTTACACACAGAAATGGAGACCTGCACCTTTAAAGTTCTTCAGCATTAAATCAATGATGCAGAGCTGCAATTATATCAAGTTATTCTGCCGACATGAATCCTGGTGATACAGACCCAGACCAGCAAAGCTGATTAGTAGTGTTGGAGCTCCCTGCATGCTCCTCCAAAACACAATTAAAAAGAGTTTTATTCCAAGTAACACAGGGGTTACAGGGTCAGAAGAGTTTCCATTTCAGAAGGCAGCAGGATACAACTAGCGGGAAGGGGAAAGCAAATTGCTCAGATTTTGTGCTAGAAATATGTGGGTATTTAAACCGCTGGACTTCAATTTCTGACCAAAATTTTTATCCCACTATTCCTAAGGAAAATAGGAAAATCAGTACAAAGACAAACCTTTCTGCATTGTGATGGCAATAACCCTGCTTCCCCCTGCAGCAAGTACAGGTTCTGCCACTTTCCTTCAACTTTGGGCCTCCCCACCGAGTCTTACAAAGAACAGATAATAATCCTTTTGTGTATGTGCCTACATTTTTAAATTTGTTATGATTAAAACAGAAAAAAAGAAATTAAAAATTGTACAGGAAGCTCCAGCAAATAGTCTCTTGTCCAGAATTGCTTTAAGGAACCAAAAATGGAGTCTCCTAAGCCAACAAAATATACTGTCCAGTGCCTGGGAGTTGGCAGTGCACCTTGTGCCAGGGTTCCTCCTGTGGCCCAGCCTGGCTGCAGTCAGCTGCCCTCCTGCAGGCTCCACAGAACTCTGCTCAAGGAGATTCTGTATCTACAGATTTCATCTGAATCAACCTACAGAGTTTCTGTGAAACGAGGTTCTGCACAGATGACAAAACCTTTGGAGATTTCCTTGGCTGGAGCTCAGAGGAGCAGAGCAGTTGGATTTCACAGAAAACAGCCAATACCAAATAACAAAAATAATCCTAAACACCAGTGAAAGTGGAATGATGGTAAGATCTTGTATAGTTGGTCTGATTTGGGATTTTCAGAAGCTCTTTGGCTTTCCTCAGACCAGTATGACCTTGTCTCCAGCTCTCAGAAGCCATGGGAAAGGGAGATCTTTCCTAAAACACTGCACCAAAGCAACAGGATGCTCCTTCATTCATGGCTTTTGTACTAACATAAAGGTAGAAGCAGAGGAGGGCTTTACTCCACAGTTTCTCTAAATGCATTTATAAAAATAAAACAACCCTCTTCTGCATAAACTGATTTCCAAATATTTGTCATATTACAGGAGCACAAAACCCCGTTATTATTATTAAAAAAATTTTAAATTCCAAGATGAAGCAGATCCCATGTTTGTAGGAAAAAAGACAAACAATGTTGGAATCTCACAGCCAGGCTTTGGTGTTTATCCCTCCTCCTGACCCTACATGCCATGGAAAAGCTTTAGGAGTACAACTTCAAGGATGCTAATGTGCTATTACAGTCAATAAAAATGGCTTTGTAAATAATCATGCCTTTTCTGCTTTATGAAAAGCCTTTTTTTAATAAAGAAAATATGGCCTAGTTAATATTTGTTTTAGTAATCAGATCTGGCCATGAAAAAAAAGGCACAATTATAAAAATGGCTGTAGAAAATCCTGCATGTCTCCAGATTAGGAACAACAGGATAGTTCATCACCAGATAAACCATTTAGGAGTAGTTATATCACTGGCAATTCCTTTGGTTAGTAGCAGAAAGGTGAAACCTGTGATATGTTTGCTCAGAAAAAAAGAGGTTTTCTTTTTCCTTTTTATTACAACCTTAAAGCATTGTCTTTGTTCCTGAACTCCTTAATCTACACATACATTCAAAATTACAAATGAGCAATTATATATACTTACACATATAATGTTATATAAAAGGCATATTGTAGCATTCTATATCATATATATTCAATGTATATTATTCTATTGCAGAATCCTACACTGAGCCATTTTTATACCATAGCATTATCTGGCCCCATGCTGTCTAGGATCAGCACTGCAAATATTCTAAAAACAAGCTGAAGTTGTTAGTGACAGAACAATGTCCTTACACAAATGTTAATAAACTGAACACATCAATGCACTGTTAATTGCTCACCTCACTCTGAGCAGAGCCACGTGCCCTTGTCCTTGTAACCAGGCTGCTCTTCTCTCCCCAGACTCTGATTCAGTCTCAGGTGTAAATGCTTATCTGTTTTTTAAGAAAACAACAGAATTTTAACTGGGCCTCAGAACTCTGTTTTTTGTCTGTATAATGATAAGACATTAGTGATAACAAGACTCGAAGGACTGTATTGTTATTAATGCTTCCATAGGATTGGAAACACTCTAAACCTGGAGACACAGGAAATCCATGAGTTCTGTGCCTCATGCCCAGGTCTCCAGCTTTCTCCTCTCTTGCAGACAACTGTGCCCGCATCTGGTCCGAGGGTTCTGTCCCTGTCACTCTCTGCAGAACCACCTCCCCCTCCTGAATTCTGCAATGTGCCTCAAAGAAGTTTCTGCTGCTCCATGAACCCCTGGTTCAAGGAACATGTCACATTCACAGTGACTTGGGGGATGCTAACTCAGAGAAAACCAGTAATGTCTGGCACAAGGTAATGCTGCAGGGAGACTGCTGCTTGGCTTTCGTGTATTATTTACATATATAAAAATCTTATTTTATATATATTATTTTACATAATTATTGCACGAAATGCAGAACATGTAAATCGTTGTGCTGTCCTTTAAAGAAGTGGCATCCTAAAGCAAGGTTCCATGTCAGTGCCATCAACGAGCCTGAATCCACACCACAGAACTGTGACATTCTCAGCTGAGGCTGTGAACCCCCAAGGCCACGTCCTTGCCCTCAGCGCTGCCTGGTCAGCCCTCCAAACCCACACTCTGCTGCTTCCTGGTGCCAGCCCAGGGCCTGCCACATGCAGTGCCCCAGCACGGCTGAGCTCCAGTGACAGCCTTTGTTCCCAGCTTCTTGGAATTCTCCAGCCGCAATGAGACAACCCGGGGTTTGTACTTCATCTCACAGAGCCTTCCCCCACTTCTCGTTGTACCGCCTGCAATGATTGCTTTTCCCACGCTTCCTTCCCCAGCCCTGGCCCTTGGGAAAGAACAAGAGGCAAAATGTTTACAAGAGACACACTGGTCACAAACTGCGCCCTGCCCTGCTCTGGTAGCAGCGTTCCTGCTCCCCATATAACCAACGCTAGTGATCTCCAGAAGTTTCCATTTTTAATCATCCCAAATCAGCTTTTTTTTCATTTTGAGCCCAGCTAGTTGAGGCCTCCCCCACGCAGAGGGTGTCAGTAGGGCAGTGCACTGTTTCTCACCCACACAGCAGAGCCCATGATAAATAACAGTCAGAGCTCTGTGAGGATGAGTGTCCTCTGCAGCTCACAGCCCAGAGGCTTCATTATTGCATCACCCATAATTCAATTCACCCTTCCTAAAAGGTCTCTTTCTGCACCCAACCCCCACCTCTGAAAACACATCCCACTAATAATTCCCGATTAATGCTGTCAATTACCAGCTCTCCCCCAGCCCCTCTCCATACCCTGATTGGGCCGGAATGGAAGGGAAGCAGCATCTAACAGGGGAGGAATAGAAGTAGGGGTAAAATAGCAATAAAAAGCAATTACATAAAAATGCTAAACATATTACATCTTTTAGTTTGCAGAGCCCAGTGGGCTTGACAATTCCGGGTTTTTGCCATTGTCCGCTCCTAGACAGACAAGAATAAGGGAAACAGGGAAAGGATCTTTCAATAAGATTATTAAATCAGTGCATGAAAAATAAGTCGTCATTACATTGCAAAAGGGAGAGAGAAATTCGCTGAAATTTCTTTCTGCAGCTTTGCCTTTGTGATCTGCAAGGTGCTGTGCTCCTGCTTACACTTGGTTGCCCTGGCAACGTCCTCCTGTAAAATAAAGATTATTAAAGCGCATATGATTATTTGGCCGCACAGTGAATGAGGCAGCCGCTTCTGAAATTCCTTATCAGAGAAATTCAATTTTAGGCCAAATTGTGTTTTCACTGCCTCTCAGCTTCTCCCTCCCCCCCTGCAATACCAATAAACCCATCATCTCCCCAGCTGTACATGATATTTTGTCACTAACTCTTTCATGCCTTTCCTTTCCCATTCCAGGTTTTATTTTTATCCTGTCAAAGCAGAATGCTCTTCCCAATTTGTAGGTTTTCTTCCTTACAGGTTTTTTTCCCCCTGCAGCAGCCAGCAGCCTCCTCACGTGCTGTGGCAGCAGGAAGGGACATTCCCCTCCAGTCCAGACTGGGCGCCAGGGCCACACCCTGGCTGGGAGCCCTGGAAGGTGAAGAGTGAGCACGGAGTGGTCACCTGAAATGTCACACACAGCACACACCTGCCCATTACACCTTTGGAGCCGCACCTGATGTAGCCCTCGGTGGCCTGCCCATTACACCTCCTTGGGGAGCTGCTGCCCAGGCCACAGAGACCCCAACCAGGTGTTTGAGGCACCGGTTCTACCGCCCACAGCCCCCGAGCCCGCCGAGCGGCTCTCCAGGTGACAGCCAGCCCGGGCCGGGCGGTCCGGGCACGGCCGAGGTCCCTGCCCCTGCTCCTGTGCCCGCACCTGCTCCTGTCCCTGTCCCTGCCCCTGCTCCTGTCCCTGTCCCTGCCCCTGCTCCCCTCCCCGCCCCTGCCCCTGCCCCGGTGCCCCCGCACGCACCGCTGTGATCGCGCCCTGTGCCCGTCACTGCTACCC
>VWZD01010534.1:272933-303901 GCA_013396695.1 Sakesphorus luctuosus
GGCGGGGCTGTGCGGGGTCAGCACGGCGGGGCTGTGCGGGGTCAGCACGACGGGGCTGTGCGGGGTGTGCGGGGTCACTGCTCCGGAGCTGTGCAGGGTGTGCGGAATCACCGCTCCGAGGCTGTGCGGGGTGTGCGGGGTCACTGCTCCGGGGCCGGCACCGCCGGGGGTCTGTGCGGGGGCTGTGCAGTCACCAACGCGGGGCTCGCCCCGGCCCGGCCCGGGCAGCCGACCCCGCACAGCCGCAGCCGGCCGCCTTTACCAGCTCTTTGCCCTCCTGCAATTTCACCGCAAAGCAGCGCCCCGGCTGGGGAGGTGAATTCACAATCACGCAGCGCCTCCCGCAGCCACAGCCCCGGCCCCCGCTCGGACCCACCGCGGCCTCTCCCGCACGCCGGGGCTGAGCTCAGCGGCAGAGCGAGCGCACCCTGCTCACCGGGCGCAGGGGATTGCGCTGCCTCAGGTAGCATTAAAAAATCACACGGACTCCCGAAAGGAAATGAAATTGCTTCTTTTAATATTAAAGTCGTAATTGTTGCTATTTCCCCTCAATGTTTGATGGTGGCAAACCGAAGCGACTGACAGGCTTTGTGCAGCCCTTGGAGGGTGACCGCAGTGCGGCGAGCAGGGAGGGCTCCTGAAGGCAGAGCGGTGCAGATGAAAGGCAGCCCCAGAACTAACGTGTGTGCTTTATTTTTTAGAGATGGAACAGAGAGGAGGCACAATTACCCCAGACTTAGAAGATCTGAGTTCAAGCCCTGACCTACTGAAGCTTCCCATACCTCAGCTTCTCCTCTCTGTCTTAAAACCAGGGAATAGCTGTTGCCTACCTGGCAGATAATTGCAAAGATAAATATCTTGGAGGCTGGTTGGTGCAACAGAAAAAATGCCTAATACTGTCAACACACGGTACCCCAAATCTGGCTGCCAGTTTGCTTATAGTCAGCAGAAGATAACTATGATTAATAACAGGGACAGGATCGGAAAGGGGACAAAAGGGATAAATGGCTTTCAAGAGAAATAGGTTCACCAAGGCAACATCTGGAAAATTTCCTCTTTATTGGGGAGTGGAGTGGTCATCCACTACCCCTTTAATAAACACAAATATATTGCAGGAAAAAAACCCCAACAAAGTAACAATTGAGTCCTAGAAGCAGCATTAGGCAGGTTTAGAAAACCCTCACAGACGGCATCATTCCCTCTACAAACCCTGCACAAATCTCCTAAGACCATTGCCAGAACTGAAACACCACCTTGGTCACTGAGATCACTTTCGAAGGGCAGCAGAAGCCTCACTTTCCTCTACAAGAACAAACAGGCTCATTTACAATCTAGGGATTTCAGACTGCCCCAANAAAACCCCAACAAAGTAACAATTGAGTCCTAGAAGCAGCATTAGGCAGGTTTAGAAAACCCTCACAGACGGCATCATTCCCTCTACAAACCCTGCACAAATCTCCTAAGACCATTGCCAGAACTGAAACACCACCTTGGTCACTGAGATCACTTTCGAAGGGCAGCAGAAGCCTCACTTTCCTCTACAAGAACAAACAGGCTCATTTACAATCTAGGGATTTCAGACTGCCCCAAACAGCTCAAGTTCTTCTTTTAGAACATAAAACACACAAAGGCCCTGGTTCCAAAACACTAATGATTTGAAATAGCTCCTACAAGTGGGCAAAAAAAGTGTAAGAAAAGTTACACCGTTCAGAGCAAAGGTCCACCCGCTTTTTTGGTGCTAGATTACCTGTCTAGGAGCACTTCTGGCTCACCTGGAGCAAATTACATCAGTGGTCATAGTCTGTAGGAGCAAGAACGGCTTCTACAGACTGGGGAAACCATAGCATGGAAATAAGAGAATCCAAAGGCTTTTGGGAAAAGGGACAAACAGTTGGCTGTAAATTCCCTGAGTGCTTTTGTTTCTGGTGTCCACATTTTTAGAAGGACACAGGAAAATCAGAGACAGTGCAGAGTCATAAAAATTATTTGAGGTTTGGAATAGCTGCCTCAGAATGAGAGACTTAAGGAGCTCAATCTGTTTAGTTTATTAAAAAGATCAAGAGATAGCCTGATTGCGATGTATAAGTACCTTCAAAGGGAGAAAATACCAGGTCCTAAAGGGCTCTTTAATCCAGCCAGGAAAGGCATAACGAGAACCAATTGCTGAAAGCTGAAGCCAGACCAGCTTAAATTAGAAATCAGGCACAGTTTTATAGTGAGAATGATTAGACATTACAACCCCTGCCCTATCAAAGGAATGAGGATTCTTCATCTTTTAATATCTCCAAATCAAGACAGGATGCCTTTCAGTACAGTAAGCTCGAATTTTAAAAAAATGGCTAAATGCAAGGGTAATTGAGCAATATTTAATGAGTTATCATAGGTAAGGAAAGCTCTAACATCTTAATTTGGAACGACGGCTTGAAATTTGGCAGCAACATAACTCTGGCAACAGGTATATACTGACTGCACTGTGCGAGCAGAACTGCCCAGAACATGCTGTGGTGTTTGTCTCGGGGACAGATCAGATAGCAGGTGCCCATCAGAGACCCGACAGTGCAAAAACCGACCCCACTTCTCTGTACTCGGCACATTCCGTGTCCTGAGAAGGCAGAGCCCTGGCAGTGGCACTGGAAACACATCTGCTGAAGCCATAATAAATATAAAGTTCTGAATGATCAGACTGTGGCTGTAGTTACCAGCTACAGCTGAAACCAGGACACCATGGGTGGAACCAGCTGCGTTTAACCTCTTTGCTGGGGATGGATGTTCCAAGACTGTCCAAACTAGGCCTAGATGCTCCATGAGAGCAGATGGATACAGGGAACCAGGCTGGACAAATCAGTGNGGACAAAAGGGATAAATGGCTTTCAAGAGAAATAGGTTCACCAAGGCAACATCTGGAAAATTTCCTCTTTATTGGGGAGTGGAGTGGTCATCCACTACCCCTTTAATAAACACAAATATATTGCAGGAAAAAAACCCCAACAAAGTAACAATTGAGTCCTAGAAGCAGCATTAGGCAGGTTTAGAAAACCCTCACAGACGGCATCATTCCCTCTACAAACCCTGCACAAATCTCCTAAGACCATTGCCAGAACTGAAACACCACCTTGGTCACTGAGATCACTTTCGAAGGGCAGCAGAAGCCTCACTTTCCTCTACAAGAACAAACAGGCTCATTTACAATCTAGGGATTTCAGACTGCCCCACACAGCTCAAGTTCTTTTAGAACATAAAACACACAAAGGCCCTGGTTCCAAAACACTAATGATTTGAAATAGCTCCTACAAGTGGGCAAAAAAAGTGTAAGAAAAGTTACATCGTTCAGAGCAAAGGTCCACCCGCTTTTTTGGTGCTAGATTACCTGTCTAGGAGCACTTCTGGCTCACCTGGAGCAAATTACATCAGTGGTCATAGTCTGTAGGAGCAAGAACGGCTTCTACAGACTGGGGAAACCATAGCATGGAAATAAGAGAATCCAAAGGCTTTTGGGAAAAGGGACAAACAGTTGGCTGTAAATTCCCTGAGTGCTTTTGTTTCTGGTGTCCACATTTTTAGAAGGACACAGGAAAATCAGAGACAGTGCAGAGTCATAAAAATTATTTGAGGTTTGGAATAGCTGCCTCAGAATGAGAGACTTAAGGAGCTCAATCTGTTTAGTTTATTAAAAAGATCAAGAGATAGCCTGATTGCGATGTATAAGTACCTTCAAAGGGAGAAAATACCAGGTCCTAAAGGGCTCTTTAATCCAGCCAGGAAAGGCATAACGAGAACCAATTGCTGAAAGCTGAAGCCAGACCAGCTTAAATTAGAAATCAGGCACAGTTTTATAGTGAGAATGATTAGACATTACAACCCCTGCCCTATCAAAGGAATGAGGATTCTTCATCTTTTAATATCT
Source organism: Sakesphorus luctuosus (assembly GCA_013396695.1). Taxonomy (NCBI): domain Eukaryota; kingdom Metazoa; phylum Chordata; class Aves; order Passeriformes; family Thamnophilidae; genus Sakesphorus; species Sakesphorus luctuosus. The sequence continues at coordinate 276,838 of VWZD01010534.1, forward strand.
CCAAATCAAGACAGGATGCCTTTCAGTACAGTAAGCTCGAATTTTAAAAAAATGGCTAAATGCAAGGGTAATTGAGCAATATTTAATGAGTTATCATAGGTAAGGAAAGCTCTAACATCTTAATTTGGAACGACGGCTTGAAATTTGGCAGCAACATAACTCTGGCAACAGGTATATACTGACTGCACTGTGCGAGCAGAACTGCCCAGAACATGCTGTGGTGTTTGTCTCGGGGACAGATCAGATAGCAGGTGCCCATCAGAGACCCGACAGTGCAAAAACCGACCCCACTTCTCTGTACTCGGCACATTCCGTGTCCTGAGAAGGCAGAGCCCTGGCAGTGGCACTGGAAACACATCTGCTGAAGCCATAATAAATATAAAGTTCTGAATGATCAGACTGTGGCTGTAGTTACCAGCTACAGCTGAAACCAGGACACCATGGGTGGAACCAGCTGCGTTTAACCTCTTTGCTGGGGATGGATGTTCCAAGACTGTCCAAACTAGGCCTAGATGCTCCATGAGAGCAGATGGATACAGGGAACCAGGCTGGACAAATCAGTGAGACGTAGGAACTCTGCAGAGAAGGCAAGATTGATCATGTTATGCAATTACACAGCAGTTGTGGATTTACAAAGGCTAAAATACACTCCAGTGGGTGTGAGGAAGAGTTTGTGCACCTACAAGGCAACACAGGGCACTTCTAGGAGCATCGCCCATGGCTTCTTCTTACTCTGTGTCTTTAGATCCTATTCCCTCTATAAAGGTTAGTATCAGTCTTTAGGATTCTCTGTGTGGAAGATCTTTGTGCCCTGGCCATCAGCCTTCTCTGAACATCTAGATCAGCAGTCTCCAAGTTTCTGTAAGTAAAAAAGTTTTTGAATGTTCACACCAATCTATGGATATTTATCTATAAATTATCTCCATGTACTAATCCATTATGTACTTTACAGTTCATATACAAAAATAGACATTTACAAAGAATAAGGATGAAATACTATTTTTAATGTTAAAACATTATTAACTGTAAAAATTTTAAATATTGAAATATAAGAAAATATTAAAAATTTAAAATATTAACTGTAAAAAAAATAGGTTGTCTTGTATAACCCACTATGGAGACCACTGATCCAGATCCACAAGGCAGCTTTAATTTCCAAACAGTTCTGTGCAGGTGCTTCAGATTCCCTGAAGGGAAAGTGGCAAATTACTGAAGGTTGAGCCCTGGTGATGTGACACAAGGGAGCTGCCAACACTGGCATTTATAAGGAGCTAAGATGGAGCAAAACCTGACCAGCCACCACCACGCAGAAGGTCTCCTCTCCAGGAGCTGAACAGTTCAGCCATGTTCTCAGGTAAGACTCTAAACAAAACCTGCTGCAATGACAGAAGCACTGACCCCCGAGCCTGTGGGGAAGCCAGCTGTGGAGAGAGGGTCAGTAAACTCCAAGGTTCCTTTGTGCTGAGCGTGACAGAAGATGTGGAGCAGTGCCAGAGAAACACTTGGTGCTGGATGTCAAACCATCTGTCTGCCTCAGCCCTGGCAGCAGCCAACTCCCAGGCAAGCTGCTGAAGGTGAAACAGAATGGGACCCCTTCCAAGTCTACCACTTAGGCTTATCACCAGCCAGCCAGAGCCAGAGTTCTCTGACGCAGCCCAGGCAACCAGAATCAACACTCCTGAGCTTCTGAGGTGAGTCTGGGAGCTCTGCAGGCAGGCACCTGAGAGCTGGCCAGTAGAGTGACATCAAGATGTTGTGTCCTGTTTCTCTGTGGAACCCTCTGGATCCAGGACACTCATGAGGTAAAGAAGCATGTTACCACACAATCATTTATGAAGACCCTCTGCTACAAGATTTGGATGGAACTTCTGCTGAGAGAAGCCAAGGCATAACCAAGACACACTCGGGGACTGCCCACCTGCCTTCTCACAGTGGGGCCGAACCTGCATCTCTGACATTGAGGGAAAACTTTCAAACACATCTCTGTTGTGCCACACTCTCACAAGTCCTCAATGTTTGTTGGGCATAGGACAATTTCCTTTTCAGGGCTGAACTATTCTACATCTTCTGATCCAATTTCTGTTGACTCAGTCAATGGACTTTCCATCATTTCCTTCATACTCCCATCATGATGGGTCTCATAAATCTTGCTAATGGACAATATTACCTGATATCTGAGATACACCTTCCTTCTTGCATTATGATCACAATACATTTCATTTGCATTCCTTAGGCCCTGTCCAAGGCAATTCTTCTCCATGGTTTCTATTTATGCTCTTCATATGCTTGTGGACAAGTACAACACTTTTCATTTATTTTGCCAAGTTAAACACATCTAATTCTTTTCATATTTCTTCATAAATCATTACTTCCAGCCCTTAAATGCAGCTTTACTCAGAAAAATTATTTTAGAAATGGTGTTGCCTGGTATACACACTTACTAATCTCCCAGCAACTGTTCCCTCATTTTTCCAACTGCCAGTGCTTTGCACTAATTCCACAATTTATTTTTTTTGTCTGTGTGCTCTACAGAGCAGCGTGAAGAAAATCTTAGATTTGTAGTGTCAATGTTACACATTTTCATTCTTCTCATCATTCAGCTACTTCTGAACTCACTTTTGCCATCTTGCATGCAGAAATTAATACAAAAATCATTGAGAAATTTACATCTAATTTGATGGAATTCTGCAATACTGTCACTGTCACTTTTTTCAAATGCAATATAATCTTTGGTGAGAAGCTACAGATAACAATATTTTATTTATTTTGGTGTGGCACCTACTATGTATTAGATGTTTAAAGAAACTCTTCCTGTAAGTGCAAACTTCATGTTCTTTAATGCAATACCCTGAGACTTCCGGGGCATTTGTGTTCCTGTGGCTGAGGAGACATTAATTCTGTTGAGGATTCACCAGCAGAATAAATCCAATCTGGTTGATCTAAACTTACAGGAAAAACACATCTTAAACAAGAAGTTATTTTACTTCTTTAGGTACCCAGTCATCCATAGTTACTAAAAAGCATCCAGGCAGCTCCGTCCCCGAGCAGGAGGTACCTCAGCAGAGCTGCACAGGTGACAAAAGTGCTTCCAAGAGGAATTGGTGAAAGTGCTTCACACATCCTGTGCCAGAAAAATTCAGACAATATTTTACCATGTACTGAAATACTGACTTGAATCCCTTTTCTGAGGGAAGGAAGAGGAAAAGGAGTGCCTTGCATGAGTTCTGCAATTCCTCACTATCTCAGCAGTTTATTATCCTCCCAATTAATTCTCAATGTTTTGAAAGAAAAAAAATTTAACCTAAAGGACACGTATTATACAGAGAACTGGTTTTGTATCTAGAGTCATCCTTTCCAAGTGTTCTATTAACATCCCACATGGTGAAATGTCTCCATTACACTCAGGTACCCTTGTGGTGCTGTTTTCCCCTTTGTCAAGGCCCATTTATGAAATCAGTTCAGGGCTCATGCATTTTAGATTCCTGGTTGACTCTCTGTTTAGTGATGATTTGTTTATTCTCCCCCTCCCCACCCCACACACCGTAAGCCATTTCTTATTTAATTTTACAATTAACTTGGCCTTTATGATTACTCTCTCTCTCTCTACATCATAAATAATCCTCAATATTCTGATTTTTGCCCTATTTCCTTTCATCGTTTCAAGTAAAGGCGACTTTGTACCATCAAAACTTTGAGTTACATCAGTCACTTTTTGTCTTGTACCTTTCTTCATGAGATTAATTAGTTGTGATATACTTATCATATATTTAAACCCTTGCCTGTTCTTCTCTCTACTTTTGTTTGTTTTCTTTTTAAATATTTCTTGCACCCATTTCTCTGTCACTAGTTGCTTAGTTCCTTGAAATTTATCAGACTTTTTAACAGCCTCCGATTTCTGTTACGTGCAACTTCCTCACACACAGTGAACTAATGAATTTATTGTGTTCTAAGCTGACACAGAGCTGCTTTTCCCTGTCCAGACCCCACCGAGCTCAGACAGAGCTGCAGCTCTGAAAGGGAAGTTCTCCCTCTTTTCATTCCCATTCACAAATCTCCCAGCCAAGGAGATCAGTGATGTTCTACTTCCATGTTATTGTTCTGAGCAATTACTCCAAAAATCCTACTGATACAGATTTGAAAGAGCAAGAAAAACAAGAAATTCCCTTTAATTACCAAGGACAAAATGAATACCAACACTTCAGCTGGGGATGAAAGGGATTGTTTCACATTCCACCTCAAATTCGTCATGAGACTTTGAAGTTTCCACTAAATTCTAAGGAAATCAGGGCTGAGAAGGGCCTGCCCTGCTTTGGATCGTCTAAAACATGGTTTGTCTGTCACAGTGAAACGTGTGCCCTGTGCTTCCAGGGACTCCTCAGGAATGTGCTATCATGTCTTATCAACACACAGCACTTACAAAGTGTTGATGCAAAAAGCCCAAAGGAACATGTGTAAACTGACTTCAGAAGAAGAAATCACGAGGAAGACCTGAGGGAGTTTATTATAGACATCAGGAGTAAAATTTGGTATTAGAAACACTCTTGTAATGCTGAAGCTATCCCAGTGACCAACAAACCCCCCATGCACTTGGAGAGGGACAGGGGAGTATAAAGGCAATGCAGGTCAGACTCTGAGGAGGACTCTGCCAGAAGATTGAGCAACACAGAAAACTGTCAGGCAAATTGGTACCTTGGGTTCATTTTGTCAGAAACACAGCACTGCAGTATATGGGGATGGCAAGAGCAGGAGAGAGGAGGGCTTGGCAAGATAAATGGGTTTGCAGTGCCACCCTCCCTCATACTCACCACTCAGGGTGGTGTTTTTATTAACACACACACCAGGTAGTTTGAGTCACAGACAGACACAGTGTTTATTAACTGATTAAAACCTAAACACTTCTGCAAATTTAAATAAATGACAAAACTTAAAAGAAAAAGGAAGGTTGAAGTTATTTATGATGCCAAGTAACCAGCTCTCCCCCTGCTCGCTCCTGAGTGCACCCAGGGAGAATGGCTGGAGGCTTTGTCAGGCTCCTAACTCACAGTGGAAGACACAAAAAGCCAGTTAAGGACTCCTCAAGAACATTCTGATGGTTTTTTGAAGATTCAAAAGAGAAGGAAAAAAAAAAGAAGAAAACAGAAAACTCCAGCAGCTGAAGCTTATATGTAAAAAAATAGAACAGGACCCTCCAAGAAGTGGGCTATATTATTTCCAGTAGTAAAATCTGTGCATAGAGAGCAGAGCTATAATAAAAAAGCACCCAAATTGCAGTTTATTGTGCCTTGATGATCTCCAGAGGAAATCTGCTTAGTCTGCATCCCAGAGGAGGATTTTCCCACCTTCTAGCTATGAAAATCTGAAACTAATTCTGTGTTCTCTGGCCACGCATAATACTGTCTCTGCAATCAAAACATGATTAACAACACTGCTGCTGCTGCTAATGAATAAGCTAGAAAAGAATCTACCTCACTCTTACCTAATGTTAATTTTCCAAGAAAGGGAGAGAAAAATGCAAGGATGACAAAGTAATATTTTGAGGTCAAAGCAGGCAATTGCAATTCCATTCCATAAGGCCATCACTTTCTGAGTAGAATGAGCAGTGATTAGCAAAGGAACCTTCCCAAGGGGGAAAAAAAGGTCCATCCACCTTTCAGACCTTCCTGGTTCTGAACTTGACAAACAGGTACTACTAACACCTGCATGCTGGCTGCAGAGCCTTTCCCAGCCGGATCCCTAAACAAATCATCACAGGCAGCCCAACACATAAAAAGACCTTTGAAAATATTCCCTGTTCATGCTCAGACCTATTTTTTCTAAACATAATAGCGTGTATGGCCAGACTTTGCAAACACAGACTTGGGCAGGGCTCTCCCCACATGGGTGGGCCCTTCCAGCCTGCACAGGGGATTGTTTAGGGGAGGCTCAGCGTGCACAGAACTGGCCCCACCGTTTCAGTCCTGAGGTCCATTTGCCACAGCCGAGCGAGCTTGGACAGTGACAGGGAAGTCCTTGGGACTGTCACAGCCCCCGGTACTGATGGGGCTGACCCTGCTGAGCATCTGAGATCTGACGGGATCGGATGGCAGGGAGGGATTGAACTGCCAGGGAATGGTCCCACTGAGACTCGAACTCAGGACCTTGGGATTCAGAGTCCAGAGGGCTCTCCTTTACACCATGGGACCGCCCAAACATAATAGTAGTAACAGGAAATTATAGACCCTTTCCCCATTTTTAATGTGACTTCTTCCTCAGTTCTGCCTATGAATCCAACCTCTCCTGTCCCCCCGAAATCCAAAACAAAGCAAAATATGTTCCCCTCCTCCTCTCCACCAAACCAGCACAAGTTATTCCCAACATCAGGTCAACAGCAACACAACAGGGAGAAAGCATTTCAATATTAATTTTTTAAGTTAGTCCAATTAAAGATAACACCTTCAATCTCCCTTATGCTGCATTTTCCAAACATTTTAAAACATTGGATACAAAATGCTGATTAAGAAAGAAGCTGAAAGCGAGCTGCTGAGCTCTGCCAGGAGGAAAAGCTTTGTCCCCAGGGAACTGGCCAGCAATCGGCCACGTGATCCAGCACGTTACACCAACCTCTGTCCTATTCCAAGGGCTTGTTTTAATCCAATTGTTTAGATACAGCTTGACATTATTATCCCAGATCTCATTACCACATAGCAGAGAACAGTCTGTAAGTCCTGAATTGAGAATGAAGAACAGGCTGCAAAATACACTGTTCTATTCCTGGCTACACCAAAACCCTCTGCTAACAGCAACCCATCTTTGCTTGGAGTAAGAGGTAGACAAACATGATGGAGAAACAATGTTGATGCACTATCAAAAACCACAAAAAAGGAAAGTTCAAAGCTCCTCTCTTCCCCTCAGCTTTTTAGGTGCAGTTTGAAAACACCCACACTTTCACAGGAAAGACAGGGCAGGTGCCAAACCCTGGTCAGAGACCCATCTGTGACAGGAAACAACTACACATGCCCTCCACCTCCAGTGGCCTTTTAAGCAGTTACGTGTTGTCCCCAGGTTATCAAATTACATTTCTCACTCTTGAAGCACTGTCCACAACTATCTTCCATCTCTGCAGTTTGAGGGACCAGTGCAGCATTTTCTCATCCCGAATAATTTGAGTTGGAATCAAATTTAGCAGGACAGCAGAAGATGGCACCAAAATCTGAGTGCATTAGTACCTGTGCACACTAATCCTTGGAATTACCATTCATGGTGATGTCTCACCATCTGACTTGACTCTCAGGCCATTGAAAGTGTGGCACAAAAATACATTTATGATTCTGGCCTTTACAACTAATTCCATACATTTTACTGGATGTTGTTAAAAAGTATTTCCCTTTCTTTTTGTAAACCAGCTGTCCTCAGTCAGTTCCTGCATTAGACTAAGCAGAAATGGCAGTTACTTGTGCCATTCCTCGTGTGCCACAACCTGCTCTCCCTGTGCCACTGACACAGGCCCTTCTCCCTGTGCTCAGTGTCACTGGCTGGAGTGTGTCAACAACTCTGCAAAAAACCCTGACAAAAACTTGGAACTCTGAGGATGAGGAGAAGAAAAGAAGATAAATACACACACACAAAATAAACAGTGGGTGTAATTGTTTGCAAGGTTGCTACTGCTTCGAGCTGCCTTGATTTTGAGGGCTGCTATTATGATAGACCTCGGCTGTAGTCCTCTGGAAAATGACAGCAGACTGTCATGACATCCAACATGGAAACTGATATTAATGCTTTGCATCCAAGCAGCTCCACTAATCCAGACTGGTGGCCTGTGATCAAGTTCCCAGCACCGTATTCTAGACAGCAAGAATGAGAAATCTCCTTCCTGAAGAGGCTCACATACTGAGAACTGCTAAATATTTGGCAAGATAAATGACAGAGCTGCTCTAAAGGAGTCATGCATTCTAGAAATAAAAAAGGTACATCTGTTATCTCTTTTGTCACAGCGAAAGGTGAACCACGTAAAACACGGAATGGTAAAAAACCGAGGAATGATGGAAGACACGCCTGTGTCAACAGATGTAAGGTTATCCCATTTCCACTCATTTCTGAGGATGTGACATGCTTAGTTTTTCAGAAAGATGTGCAGGAGACCAAAGTAAAGTTATTGTATCTTACTGGCCTGAAATGCAGAGATAAAAAGCTGCCTGTTAGCTTTGCACACAGGTATTGTTGCGTTCGACTCTGCTGGGGACTCAGACACAACCTGGAAGGCTCAGATGCCTTTCAGTGGCCATCAGAAAATTCAGCCTTTGCAGCCAAGTTTATAGAGATGTCCCACAGCACCACCAGCCTCTTGACCAGTGAAAAGGCCATGACTTCCCAGTCACACCCTCCTTGGGACCAAACTCAAACAGTGCTGCACAGGATCCCACAGAGGCTCAGCAAAGCAATGGATCAGGAGGGCCAGAACATGGAATTCTCTGCCCCAGAAGCAGCATGAGTGGCTGGGTGAAGACTTCCATTTGTAGAGATCAAGTGGAGACACCTCCCTCCCTGCCAAGATGGTGCTGTGCACCAGAGTATCCCATTAGGCCCTCCCAGGTGGGAAAATACTTTTTTCCTCAATAAAAGAATAAAGACCATTGATTTTTCTGTTTATAGAGAGCAGACAGAAACAACGCATGCAAAATCCTCCTTCTCCAGTACTTGTTTGAGAAACAGTAATGTAGTTGGGTTTTTATAGCTGAAACAATTGCATCTCAGACTGTGAAGCCTGGCTGTTCTCCAGCTCACACCCAGGGCAGCATCTGTGGCAGGGGCTTCTGAGCGACTGAAACCTCTTTCCTGCAGGAGGAGGATGGCTAACATCTGACACAAGAACCCTTCAACTGAAGGGAAGAGGCTGCAAGGCTCTAACACATTATCTGATTTACACTATTATTCGCAATTTAAACTAAAAAATAAGTATTATTTCAGCTCTTTCTTGGAAAGCACATTGTAGCACACTCACCAACCACTGCATCCCTTTGCAAAGGATGGCATAGATGTTTCATAAATGTTTACTCCAGGATTAAAATATTTTTAGTTCAGCTTGCATATGACTCACTAGCAAGTTCCCAGATTTGTCTGGATTATTTGTTATATTTATTGAAAAGTACACATGTACACAACATACTAAATTCACTTAAAAAGGAAGGATTTTGGAAGACTGCTGTTCAGTAAACAGGAATGCCAATATTCTCCATGCTAACAGCCCTGACTGAAGCAGTTTACTTAAGAGGAGGAATTAACTCCAGGGCAGTTATTCTGCTGAATGTCAATAGACAGCAGCACTGAGAGAACCTTTTTTTTTTCCCTTGCTGTTGGTTTGGCAAAAAGAATCTTTCAAAGTAGAAAACAGCAAAGAAGGAAAGCAAACACACCAGTCATCAATGGATGAATTCTAATATCAGTTATTAAAGATAATTCTAATATTTGTCTCCTGGAATATGGACTTCTCACAGAAGGAGCAGAACAGGAACATACACCTCAGACCAAGCATCTTCTTCCACACCCAGTGCAGTCAGTGGGACAGGACACATTCATCAGGCTGAGCAAATGCCTCCACTGGAGGCATTTTTCTGTCAGTGTATTGACCAGCAGGGAAAGGTGGAGAGTGGGGGAAGGCCCCTAAGCATTTCCCTCTCCCAAATTACCTCAGACACTTCATTCTGCAGCTGTACCATGATGGAAGTGTTGAGCCTGGAGATGGGGCCCTCTGCGTGGCAGAGCCGTGCCCGTGGCCATCCTTTGCCATGTGCTCCCTGTGACACACTCGGCACAGGGAGAAGGTCTGGAAACAGGGGGAAAGTGCCCTGGGGTTCCCTGGCAGCCACGAGTGGCAGCAGAGCAGGATCCCAGTGCACATGGACACAATAATCAAACACCGATGTCCAAGTAGTAAAAATAGTCTGAAGTACTTGGGCTAAATGTTTCAGTGTAACATTTACAATGCTGTCTGCATAGAGTACTCTGCATGTTGATGTGTATTTCTATATTAACTTCATATTAATTTCCCATTGAGTTTTAAATCAAACTATGGAACACCACTTCTTTCCCGACAGTATTTTGGTGAAATATTTTGAACCCCCTACAGTGTTATTTGGTTGCATCTGTTGATGTTTCTTCCTTTACCACCTCATCCCTCCAAGCTTGCCAGTATTCCTGCCTCCCCATGCGATGTTAATCGTGTTAATCTGTTACCCTCACTGCCCCCAGGTCTGTCCATGGAGAGGAAGGGGAGAAATGGGGGTGAGTGGGACACTTATTGAGACAGCAGGGAGACATGGCAAGAGCCTTCAGATACTGAGAAGGTTGTGACAAAGAGTGAAAACTTTTCTCCCTACACAAAAAAGTAGAAGTAGGTATGAACTGTAGTAAGGGAGATTTAGATTAAATAAAGGAAAAACCTCTTCTCAAAGAGAAAGTATAATTAAGCACTGGAATACATTTCCATAAGGATATCAATTGTCTCCAGAGATGGAGGAACCTTTCATGGTCCTTTCCAGCCCTAAATCCAGTGATAAATCCTTGACATCCCTTTCCCTTACCTTTCAGACTGTTCTTCACCATTGCCTTGCGAGATAACCAAGTTTGATTTTTTCATTTAACAAATGGTGTAGCGTTACTAAATCTTTTGGTATAAGAAATTGCTTGTCTAAGGCACACCACTGATCCATAAAGGCTGACAGCCTGTCTGCAAGGGCTGCCAGCAGCGAGGGAGAAGAAACTTTGCCTGAGAGACTTGCAGAATAATCTGTTTCCTTGTGCCCTTCTGGTCTCCAGCCACTAGAGTCAGGAGGAAAGGCAAACCTCACAAAACTCTTTAAAGGAAATCATTGGAACTTAAGAGTTGTTTGCTACAGCTCTGAAACTTACCATATTCTTCAGCTGCAAAAAATAATCCTAAAGGCTAATTTTAAATTAGGGGAGAAAAAGATTTCAGTTTATCAGTTTTGGTCTTGAGTTTTGAGTTGTATCAAGTGCTCTTCTACTTGTTGATATAACAAAGAGCAAGTAGGAGTCTCTTTCATATATTGTATTTTTGTGACAACCCTTCAGGCAAGCTCCAGTTGTTTTGGCAGCTTACAGAATGATTTATCTGCACAGAGAATTTCCCCATTCAGTGGAATATGGAGAGGTTCTACTGCAAATTCTTTAAAAGGAATTGCAGGATAAGTGATGGACATCAGTGTCTGATCCAAGATTTCAGCACCGTGGTGGTTAAAACAATGAGAGAAAAACAACATTGTTTTGCACTTAGAAACCTGTTTCTAATCAGCTGAGCTACTCCCATGGGGTCAAATAAAAATGATTAGCTTATTAAAAGCATAGCTTTGCTATTTAATAAGCAAAAATGATTGAAAATTCTGTTCCAGATCCTGATAATTTTAGTGTTTCTAGTTAAGCCTACAAAATTACATTCATTATTAGTGTCTAGATTCATTAACAATTCAATTTATAGGTATTAATGCTTATAATGCATGCTTCACTTGCCAAAACTTGAAGAGAAATTGTTTCAATTAGCTTTCATGGACCATGGATCCTACCGGCTGGGTATTTTTAGACAAAAGATACAAACACATCCCCAAGCAATGCTAATGCACAGCTGGGATCTGTATGGAAGGTCAGCTAACGGCTTTGAAGGAAGACCAGTAAATGAATTTTACACAGAACAGCGAGACAGAAACAGAACCAATCGAATACTTGCAGGTCACAACCCTCCCCTTAAAAATGCCACAACTGCCTGGGCTTTGTGCTGGACACTTGTCAGGCTGTGAACTGTGCCACATACACAGGGCCCGCTGCAAACTGCTCCCTTCTCATGCAAACCACATGATCAAAGTCAGCAATGGTGCCCCCATGTAGCCAAGGACAGAATTGTGATCAACATTTTATCGTTTTCCTTTAGGTCTGCCAGAGTCAGGGAGAACAACCCCAAACCTACACAAACAAATTTGCTCTGCACCTGCAAACTGAACACCCCCAGGAGGACAGAACTGAGCCCTGCTGGGCTGTCCAGGTGCAGGTTCAGCAGCGAGGTGCCCAGTGCTGTCCCTGTGAGAACAGGAGGCCACAGGGATGCCACAGCAGCAGGAGCTGAGCCCTGCCAGGCTCTGAGCCAGGCACAGCCCACGGCCTCGGGACCAGCGAGTTCAGCTGAGCACTGAGAGGACACACAGCCAGGACCCCTCGGCTCCACAGCCTGGACTCCACTAATGTAAAAAAAGTTACTAGAAGAGGTTTGCCTTTGATATTGCCAGTAATCCATTCCCTTCTTTCTCCTCTGCTCAGCATTCCAAACACCAGTGGGACAGTGGTGGGATTTTAACGCAGCTGCCGAAGCCCACGGTCCACACCTGCTCATGGCACTGTGGCTTCTCTCCCACCTGCACATCTGCCTCAGATTCAAAGAAAATTAACATTTCTCCAAACCAATAACTTCCGTTTGCGGCTCTCCTCTCTGAGAACAAGGTAAACTAAATTCCAGGAATATCAAAGATACTCAATATTTATCTAAACACAATGTTTATCTAAAACCAACCAATCCTCCATAAAGCTGGTCTTTGTTTCAAAGTGTCTAGATTATACAGATCAATCAAGTTATTTTTTATGAGTTGACTTATTTTTGGAGAGCAGCACTCTGAAGAGTGCTGACCACGGAGGTGTCTCAGGCATCTTGCTGCTGGGCTTGAGCACGTCTCTTGCATGTTTATTTGCAGGGCAGAAGTCAGGCCCACACTAAATTCTTTGCCAGTGATGTGACAGCATGTGCTCAGCTGGAATTTCTCTGCAGAGAAAAGCAATTAAGGAAAAGATTTAGAGGAGTACTGTCAGCCCTGAAGTTGCTGGAGCCCACTCTGCAGCACAGCAGGGTTAGCACAGACCGCGGCTGCTCCAGGGGCCAGTGAGCCCCGAGCCACAACTTGCTAAATAAACATTTTTGTGGAGTTAGGACTGTGGAGTCAGGTTAGCCTTGCTATAACTCTACGAAGGCAAAACCAAATGGTCCATCTTGCAGTTTGACTTTACCCTAAATTTGGTACCAGAGAACAGACTGGTGCTCCCTTCAGGGTTCTACTTTGACAAAGCAGACAGGATGAAGAAGCCCCATGGCCACTTGCACTTACCCAGAAAAAGAAAACCAGGGTGTGTCAATCCAACCTTTAAATAATTGGGCTGTCATGTTCTGACTTCACCTCAGTTTCCAGATGTTCTCAAGATGTTGGTCAATCCACAGCCCATTTCAGCTGTTTGATCCCACAGTAACAGAGCTGGGCTCTGTCTGGCAACTCTCTGGTTCTCCTCATCCCCCCAAGCTGATGGGGGACCAGCACACATATCACTGGTAAACACCAGAAGCAGAATAAAAGCTAACAAAAAATCAGTTAAGAACTTATGCTACAAGCAGCTTCTTCCATTCCACCAGCACAATCCCAGCCTTGTCTAGTTCTCACACAGCCTCAGACTGTCACCAGCAGTTCCATTTCAACAGCCAACTCACGGCATAGAGAATCAGAGTTTTTCGGTATCTGAAAAACTTCAACAACCTAAAATACTGTGGCAGCTGAAGGGACCAACCACAGCTGGAAGGTGATCCTGCGATGCCTTCCCCATCAGAAAGGGTGCTGATCCTGCACCTGGAAATCAGTCTGCAATCTGATACTACTCCAGCTCAATGTGAGACACTGGGCAAGCCTCAGGTCCCCTTTCTGTCAGGATGCCAATTTCTCCTTGGGGCGTCTACAGACTTATTTGAATTTATCATCTCCAAAGAGATAGCAGTGACAGACAACCTTGGGACCCTTGGCATCTGTACCCATCTCTGACACAAAATAGCTTAATGATTAAAAATATAATAGATTTATACAGTCAGAAAGGTCAGATTTCCAATTACAGAGCTAGGAAAAAAGATTTTAAAAAATTAGGAATTTCACATATTATGTTTAAAACACAAAGATTTTCTCTTCAGCGTACCTTGTAGAATGCCTCTGTGTTTTACTGGCCACAGCACTTGCAGACTGAGCCCAGATTAACCTGCATTTTTCATGTGGCCATTTCAGACCCCAAGTGTTTTAGCACTGTCTGGAAGGAGGGATGTGAATTTCTCTCAGCTCTTATTTTTCTATTTTTTTCCACCAAACACTTGAATGCTTCAATAAAGTGAAGTTATTTTTGGCAAAGAGCACTTTTCACCAAGGATTGTTTAAATGCTTTTCTTGAACAGTTTCTTTTTGTCGTTTCTAAATTCAGTAATTGGTTTTACAACCATCAGACTTCTGCAGGTCTAAATCTGGGGTTATGTATTTCTCCCTCCTTTAACAAACTCCCCCCATTTAACAGTAAGTTAATTTTTGCATTTTATATTTTGCAGGAGGAAATGGGGCAGTGGTGAGAAGCAGGAGGTTGACATGGGGAGAGGATAATGGAAAGGGAAGAGCAGAGATGGATTAGGCACAGAGGGAATTAAGTAGTGGGACACAAGTGAGACCAACAGAAGGAAACCTTAATGGGCACAAGAAAACATAAACACCCCCCTTAATTTTCTCTACCACCAGGGAAGTTTGTCCGTTTCTTCCCAGAAGGTTTCAGCTTTCCATTGTGCTGCCCGATGTGCCAACACTTCCTCAGACTGGTCTTTGTATCTCTGTCCCTTCTCAGGGTCTGCAGTGCTCGTGGCTACCATGGCTGTGACAGGGACACCACAAGCAGGAATTGCAGTGGGGTGTGTTGGCACCATGTGACAGCAACAGTGCACACACGAGTTGCAAATACATCGACTTCAGATGTTGGGTATTTGGCAAAACACTCAGAAAGGGCTCCCAGCAACTGTGAGACCCATCTCTGTAGAAAGCAAATCCATCCCTGCTTGAGCTGATGGACAATGAGGCTCCAGAACATGAGACAAAACAGGTGGGGAAAACAAATGGAAAAAGGAGGAGGATGATCCTGGAAAAGGTCACAAGAGTGTCAGATAAGGCACTATGAGACAGGAGAGTTATTGTGGTCAGGAGCTACTCACAAGTTTGTATCTGAGCCTCGCCCATCCCTCAAGAGAATGCCTGTGGTGAGCTTGGCAGGTCCCATCCCCACATTTTGTGCATTTTGGAAAAGAGAGTGGGGTGCTCCAAATATCACCACAGGAAAGGTTTATTTTGTTAAAAAAAGAAAAAATTGTTTTGCAAGATTTCCATCTGAGCAAAGCCTTGATTCTGACACAATCAGAAATCCCAAGTTCTACTTTGTTGCAAAGTCTGGACATTTACAGCTTGCAGGGAACAAAAGTTAAAAAAAAAAAAAGAGACAGCTATTTGTGGCAGGAATGCCTGCCTGGTTTAAGCCCCCTCTGCCCTCCTCTCACCCGCCCAGCCCTGCACTTGGGGCAGACCCTGAGCTGGTATTTGAACTCAGCTAAAGGAAGCCACTTCCTCATTAAGACATACCCAAGTATGGCAATAAGATGGAGAGCCAAAAGTAGTAACAGATTTATTATTACCACTGTGTGGAAATAAAATGGGTTTTTTTCTGTTACTCAATCCAGTTAATTATCCATGCAAAGCAAAGTTATTCCTGGCAGCCACAGAGGAAGAGCTGACTTGGTAATGCTGAGGGTGGAATGGTTGTTATGCAGGAGGAGAAACTAAAAGTTCAGTAAATTAGCCCAAATAGATCCACACTGGTATTGGCCTCTAGAGATTCAAAATACCAAATTCAATGGTTTTAGGCTTATCAGACACTTTATTTAATAGAAAAATGTCTGATCTGGGACTGCATCATATCCCAAAGACTCTACAAAGAGGTAATTTTTCAGTGTGCCCTGAGGGTAACAGGAAGAATTACAGAAAGCTTCAAACCACCCAGCTTCCACAAGCATCCTGCATCCTGGACTTTCACTAGAGCAACAAAGCCAGGAATGTTGGTGGTTCCTGAACACTTGGATGGGTGTTCCAAAGCACAGCGCTAAGTGCTTCGAGGACCCAACATTGTCATGGAAATGCACGCTCTGATTTTGCCGTGGGGAGCCCCAGGCTGAGACTGAAGCACCACATTTGTGTCACCGGCCCCAGCGCAGCTCAGCCTGAAGCACCCACAGCATTCCAGAGGCACTCTGCTTACTCTTGAAGCTTATTTGCCATAAAAAGTGACCCCACAGTCACCCACAGTCAGGTTTTACCTCGTGGGAAAAAACAAAAAACCAAACGCCAAACACACAGCAGCACATTCCCTTTGACAATTGGAGAGAAGACAGAGAAATTAAGCCAGAGTGGAAAAACCCCCAAACCTCCAGAAAGCAAGAGCTGAAAGTGAAGAAAACCACAGAATTTATTACAAGTATTTATTTGAACTGTCCACAGGCACAGTGGTTGTACAAACACGGAACAACGGGAACACAAATGAACACTATGGGAAAAGAAACCCCTGATATTTTTACTGCAGTAAGGACAGACCACCAAGAACAGCCTGACTCAAACACCCAGCATCAGTTCCCACACCAGAGCTGTTTGTGTTGGCTCCAGCATCCAGATCTGACCAGAACAGTAAGGAATATGCATTCTGCTGATGTTTGAATAACCCCTGCCAACAAATTGATCCCCCAGCAGCCAGGCTGCAGGAGATGGGTTCAAATAAATAAATAAGTGTGAGAAAGCAAGAAAGTAACAGAAAAAGACACCTAGAGCTCCTCTTCCAGCATCAGTGTGCATCTCCCTCCTTTAAAATGGACTGTGTCTTCTGGCCGACCCAGGACAAGCACAACCCAAAAGGGACTGGGGAGCATCTGTGATGTCCGTGCAAGGCAGACACAGCTGCCAGAAAATCACAGATTCACAGATGGGAACCCAGAGACAGCCCCAGTCAAGCAAATCTCTAAATAAGGCTGATGAGGCACTTTCTGAAGAAAAGCAACTTTAATCCCAAGTAGGCAATTCCAGCCATTGGCTGGACCCCCACTCAGCAACCTCCTGCTTCCACCTGCCCACCCTGCCAGCCCAGAACCTGCCTCCATGTGTCCTGCACGAGGCACTCACATGCCACAGCTCCACAACAGGGCCATTCTCACTCCTCAAACTGCCCAGGAAGTAAACCTGCAGGAAACACAAATGGAATTGGTCACAAAAAATAAAGTGACATTTCTTCCTAGGAAATACTGCTTTCTTCTCCAGGAGGGGGTCAGGAGGACAACACTGACTTTTGACCATTCTTTTCAGATACCTTCATTCTTTTCCTGCTCACACACAGCAGCACTTTGGTACACGAGCTCATCATGATGTGTGCACATACATTGTGCCACAAATGCAAAGAAAACAGAGTGAACAACTAAAACCACAGTAAATTTATAATTGTTTTAAACCGCCATGTGCCAGTATGGCTATTTCCTGAAGAGATTTCATCCTTTCACTCTTTTCAGCCCTTTACAGACTCTTAATATTAAATGGGACTCTGTACCTTTAGCTGTGATTTTCCATCTTGCACAAGAAACCTTTTCCACAGCACACTATTTTTAAGTTATAAATAAAACACCCAACTATTTTCTTTTTCCCACAGATGAGAACATTAAAACATTGACATTTTAATCTGTTCTATACAAGGGTGAGTTGTGTCAGCACACTGCTTCCAGCTACAACAACAGAAAACCCAAGTTTAATTAAAGACAGAGTGGAGAAGCTGCACGGTGGCGTCTGCACAGGGATGCACAGCAGACCCTCCTCACTCACCATTTTGGGCTCAGGTTCCTCTCTGGGCAGGCAGATGATTGAAAAGGAAGGGGAGGGAGGAGAAGAAACAGGTGTGTTTTCTCAGGTAGGAGATGTGAAAGGTGAGACCACATACCTGAGACTTGCATACATTACAAATTTTACCCAGACAACAGTAACAACATGGCACGAACAGCCATAACTCAAAATGTGCAGCAGCATCCACTGACAGCCACATCTGCTGGGGCTGAGAAACCTTCACATGTAAGACTCACACTTGTGCATGCTTGGCCTGCCCCTGCTAATAAATGGTTCCCAAATAAACCGTTTCGGCAGCATCGGAGCTCCTCGTGAGAATGAGTTCTCACAAGTGACAGCGTTCAGCAGCTCGTGGGCACTTCTGTTGCCCAGTCACCAACCTGACAGCCTTCAGCAGCTCGTGGGCACTTCTGTTGCCCAGTCACCCACCTAACTTTTATGTTTCAGCACTAGAAGTGGTATAAAAATGAATGCAGACTTGTCCTGCAGTTGGTGCCTTCCAGGAGCCATTAGCTGGGTGAGAATTCTCTTTCCACACTGTAAACGTGGTGACCCTGCAGTCCTTCCCATTAGGAAAGTCCCAAACCTTGAGCCAACCCCCCGGGGTTTGTACATCACCCAAACAGAGGGGATGTGTCATATTATTTGTTTAATAACAAACATGTCAAAAACACTACAAACAGGAACATCGAAGGAGTAAGAAAAAGCATTTTCTGCAGTAGAATTTAGATTCACATTTCTAATGAGTTCATTTTGTCAGCATTTCACATCCAAATTTCCTCTCCAAGTACCTAGAAGTCTTAGTAATGTGCCTCTTGATTTTCTTTAACTCTGCCAGTCCATAACCGTGTCACTCACTGGCTGAAGGAGAGCCCTGCTGTGTTTGATCCTGCTCTCTCACAACTTCAGTTCCAGTGTAACAGGCTAGTCAGGCTGGCTGATACACCTAAGTATGGGGGCAAGACAAAGCAATAGAAACAGCTGTGTAAATAGGAACCAAATGGAAAATGGAGATGAAAAACGTAAGTAAAAAATAAAATAAAAAGCACAGTAACAGAGTTACCAAGTGCAGATCCCAAGCTTTGGGAGATGCTGCCACAATCACGACATTCCTGTCAGCCAGCACCACCTCTCCTTTTTGTGTATGTACCAACCACCAGCACAGGCACCTGCAGTACCTGATGAACAGGAGCATTAAATACTTGTTAATGGGGACCTCTGTTGAGAGCCTGGAGGTGATTTATACTCCTGCCTTCTTCAGCAGGTGGGCACGTGCCACAGTTTGCATTTCCAGGCACGCCTGTCTGTGTGTCAGCTTCAGTTTTTCCTGTGCCATATTCTAAACTCAGCACTCGTGAGTGTGAATTACAAAGGAGCTTCCAGGAGCGTTTTCTCCATCTGCTTCCCAAAGAGAAAAAACCAAAAAAATCTCAAGAAAGTCTGTGAATCCAAGCAGAGCCTTTGGGAGTCCTGTCAGAGGACCCGAAGCAGATTTCAGCAGGCAGCTGGAGCTCATTAGATCTGCCACAGAGCGTGAAAGCCACTTGCCAATCGTGTCGGAGACTGTTCCCCGTGTCAGGCTCCAAGAGGACAGCCCTGACAAAGCCCAGGGGGGCACACCAGGCTGGGCTCTGAGGGAGCAGCTGGGCACACAGCTGGATGCTCCACGCTCAGTGCTGAGCTGCAGGGGCAGAGCCATGGCCCAGCTTTTACCCCTCGGGGTCGGAGCCTCCTCTACACCACAAATGAAGAAGCTGTCGTGGAAGTGAAACCAAACTGGCCGTGTGCATGATAACCATACACCTCACACAAGCTATTTTCCAATAGCAAGTTTGTGCACCTCTTTGAGGCTTGTTAATCAGCAGCCAACAGCATAAAATAATTCTGGGACGAGTTAAATCCAAAGGATCTCTTACAATTCAGCATTCAGGTTAATCAGGACTACTAAGATGCTGCTCCAAAATAAATACAAGATTAAAGCAAACAAAGATGAAGTCTGGAAAATACTAGTTTTGTTCCTTTCATTTAACTTCTGCATAAATAGCCCCCCTGAGCACTGGGCTGGCAGATGTAGCAGCTGTGGGCACAGCATCAGGTTCAAACACAACACTGTCCCCTTTAGCTGGTTGCAATAATCTAAAGCACTCTAATAATTGTTCTTTTCTCCCTTCACTTCCCTCTCTTCCCCTCTGATGCTGTAGCAGCGCTGTGGACAGTTCAATAGCAGCCCCAGTCCCAGGCATTGTCATGCTCTGGTCACACAACACAGCACCATTGCCCATGGGACAGAAATGTGCCAAATGCTCAGGCCTTCCCCACACGTACCACAACCTGTGAGCATCCAGTTCCACCTCGAGTACCCCAGCTCTGACATCCTGTCTGCAACAGTGGCCGGGAAGAGTTGTCAGAAATTCAGGAGGTGAAAGAGAGATGATTTATCCATTAGTGTCTGTTAATCAAACCTCACCCCCCCAAGCCTCTGAAGCAACGAAGAGGGGACTTCACAGGGAGCATTCTCTGCGTATCCCAGAATCAATAATCCACTTGTACAGTTCACTCGGATTCTATTTTTAAACCTGTTTTTACAGATTACCAGAGACAATAGTTTTCCTTCCTAACAAACACCTTACTTAGACAAGTGCTTGCAGAAAGTTGGAAAAAAGCATGATGAACATAGCACCAACTAATGAAATTATATACTTAATAATTCCTTGGCATTCTAGAGAAGCAGCAGATTATATTTGACAGAGGAGATGTACTGCAAGAAGAGCAATCTTGTGTTCAGAGCAGAGCTGGTCTTTCTGCAGTGCTTTGCTCTGCTGGGATATGTTCTATGCCAAGGCAGCACAGCCATAGCTGGTTGCCACAGCCAAGAAGTGTCAGTGTCCTCCTGGCACAGGAAGGTATTTTAGGAAAATCTTCAAGAGTCTGATGTCATGTAGGGTACCTTAAATGACCCAACAGACACTTCATTAAAAAACTAAACTCTGCAGCACAGAAACAAGTAGGATTGCTGCATATCAAAGAGAATCCTCTCCAAGAGGGTACCAGAAAAAAGACATTCAATAGCAAATTTTATGAGAGAAGGATAAAAACCAGGTAGTTCAACAGTTCCTGAAATCCCAGTGGTGGTCAATAAATCGACTTGTGCTTCACATTATATGAAGAGGCTGTACTTAGCAAATCACTGTGTAAGCTGCCTCAATAACAGCACTCCTGCTATCAAGTTTACTTGCAATGAGTCCAACAAAGAAATTAATTTCTTAGATGACACAAAAAGGTTATCTAGAACAGGGAAAACACAGGAGACAAAGATTTCCACTAATAAAACAAATATCAGACTCTGAACTGAATTTGAAGCTATCTTTTTTTCCTCTGAAAGATTTGAAATCCCTGTAGCTCAAACACTAGAGCTGCAGAGAAAACATCCTACAACCTCCACTGCTAAAAACACAAGGAGAGCAGAACAAGCCAAAGCTCTTTTCAGTGCACAAGTTTCTCCCTCAGCCACATGCACGCTGCTCCTCGGGCAAGGTCCAGGATGAACAAACACACCCCAGCCCAAGCTCCAGACTGAAAAGCAAACCTCCCTGTGAGCTACCAGCTGATTGACTCTCCAAAAATCTCAGTACAATATAATTCCAGAATTCAAGACATGACCTTTTTACAAGTACAAAGGTGTTTCTCATGACTTCAGAGAGTAACAAAACACACATTCTCCTAGTCTGATATTACTGATCCATTTATGCCCAAGAGACATCCCTGTCTCATTTTCCAATTATCAATTTTTTCATAAATATTTCCAAAACCAGGCACTGCTTTCCTCTATGCCCTGCTTTTTTCTTCTCACTGTAATACACAGACTTCAGTTATTGCTGTCATTTAATTCTCCTCACACTTTTCTACACTCATCAAGTGAGCAAACTGACCTGGTTTATCCACATGCCCACAGGAAGTCAGCCACAAACATGAGACAGCACAGAGGTTTGATTTTGAAAGTCATTATAAAAAAAATGGATTCTCTGTTTCTGCTGCCCAAAGATCTGCTCCCAGCAGTTCCTACAGCAATTGTATCCATCTGACATCCCAGAACTCTGTGACCATATCACGTAACCAGCCCCTGTGCTCAGTGGCTTGGTGACAATCCTGCACTCCAGGACCAATTTCTGCAGACTTGGGGTTAGTTGTAAAAGTTTGTTGAATTTTCCTGTTTCACAGCTGCAAAGATTCTCATCACATGTGAATCAGTTGTAAGCCAAACCCATGTAGTTCACCTGAAATAAGAACCCAAAGAGATTTAGAGCCTCGGCTTCTGTCCCACCTCAGTCCAACCTCAGCTGCCCAAACCAGTGACAAGGCCTGGGGGTCACAGTCACCCATTTGGTGCTGTCCCAGGGGACTTCTGGGAACCACCATCCTGAGAAAGGACTCCTGCAGGTCCCACAGGAAGCCAGAGGACTCTGTCAGGACATTTATAACTTGAGAGAGTGGCTTGAACCAGGTCAGGTGGGAAAGGGTTAAGATCTAGGCTGCAATTTCCATGGTGATTAGAAGAGCTTGTCTGAGGAGCTGTTTGGACCATTAATGCTCATTTTTAGTATCCTCTGGAAAACACAGGCTATTTGAGAGGGCAGAGGGAAACAATAACAGGTTGGTTTGGGTTTTTTTTAAATCTGGCGATTTGAGTAGATATAACCTTGTCTGTATGACACTGATCTCAAAGCAACAGAATGGCCAATACAAGACTGGCTAGAACAAAATGGAGAGGGTAAAATATAACAATAATGACATGAATTTTCAGAAAATATATTCTTACAGTAGCATGATTTTTAATTAAAAGTTTTTTCCTAATAATTAACACAGATATAGCAGGTTTTTGTAAGGCAGTTGACTTGATGTAAAATGACATTTGATTAAGAAACTCAAAATCAACATGACACATCAAGTGGGCTAGAAACTGATAGGCCTCAGAATGTAACTGCAGATGAGGCCAAATACTAAATAAATGTTTCCAGCTTATATCAATTAAATATCAACACAAAAGAGAACAGTTTCTTTTATCCCACCCTCAAGAGCTTGACCTTATGTTATGCAGTAGTTTTGTCTGTGCTCTGAAAAAAAGCACAAGATGATTACTGAACAAATTCACAGATTAGAGTGATGAAAACAAGGATCAGTGGGAGAAAGCCATTTAGTTTGCCAGGTAAAGAAGAGTGGAGCAAAGATCACTGTTTTTAATACAGCTAAATGTAAGAAAACATGCCTAAGCCCCTCTTCCAGGCTGGCAGCCTCTCTTGAAAGCAGGTAACCTGAAAGGTCACTGTAAGGAAAACATTTGTAGGGAGCTTCAGGGAGCTACTATGGGTAAATAGGACCATGGAGATAATTTTGCTTTCAAATTTCCTCCAAAGCTAAAACTACACAAGTGAGGCTTTGGAAAACAGTTGACAGCGGCTGGTGACAGAAACTCCCACGTTTGAAAAACAAAACCAATCCCTCCGCTCGGAAGCTGCCAAAAGCTTGATTAAAACAGAGGTAAGGAAGCATTTGGGCGTCTCATGCCTTCCTTGAAGGTCAAATTGGACAAAACTCAGGCATCTGAGAGACAGTGAGGAAGCAGATATGATGGAGACCAACTCTTCTCACAGTTCTATGAGCAACATCCTCATGTGCCAGTAACAAACATTCAAGCTCACCTGCTTCTTCCTCTCATACCTTGTCTTTGCAGATCATTAATATTTCCTTTTCCTGAGGGAACTCTCATATCTTAAAGAGCTAAAGTTAAAGGGAGCTACTCACACCTGGTGCCACTAAACATTTGGCTTTCTTCAGTGATGAAATCCCACTGCTACGTGTCACAGCATTTTTCACCTGAGGTACAGAAATGCCAAATGATGCTGTGATTTCACTCACCTGTTACAAAACCTCTTAGCAAGCACTCTGAGATCCCCTCGGCCACTGACAGTCCCACAACAGGACATGGCACATACCAAAGGCACCCAGAACATCTGCTGCTCTGTTCTGGCCATGAATATACAGAAAGGAAAGGAAGAAAAAGCCTGCAGAACAATTTATCCTGGATCTCTTTACATCAAAACCCACCTGTCACACTCCTTCAGGTAATTCTTCTACCTTTGTATCAAGTTGTATTTAGAACATCACCTGCACCTGAACAACCGAGAGCCTGAAACACAAAAGCTCAAGAACATAAGAAGTGCATGAGGACACATGGGGAGGATGACAGAGCTGAGGAATTCCAGCCCTACCTCCTGATTCCCAGCCTGGGGTTCTCAGGTTGCCCCCTGGCAGCCCTGGCAGTCACAGCCACAGCCACAATTCTGGCCACCACCAAGCCACGTGCAACCCTTCAGCAGCTGTGGTCAATCAAGAGCTCTGACACAAGCTCGTTCCACCACACTGAGGGGAGACTCTGCCACAAGAAGTATGACACCACAGGGACAGTTTATGAACACCACCAAGCCAAGTTTCCCCCAGCAGAGCCCACCTGTCCACAAGCCAGGCCCCAGCTACCCTGCAGACATTGGTGGTTTCCCTGCTGCCACCTGCCTCCCTTCAACATCAACAGCTTCAAAGTCCAAAGGGACACTAAAAAGAAAGCTGGAGGGACAGAGAGGAATCAATGGCAAAACAAAACCAAAGAGCTTTCAAGTGTTTTGGGACTCCAGAAATGAGGGGGTTGTATTTTTAGCCTGCACACAAGTAGCTCAAGGTGCTTTTTCTTTTTCCCTATGACAGTAGGTAAGTGAATACACCTGCCTCCCCTAACTCCCTGCTGATGGTAAACATGAGGTCTTGCATTCAGGTTACACCGTGGAGTTCAGAGCAGCCCTGTGCCAAAATAGCACATTTCTGAGGGATGCAAAGGTATTCAATAAAAAGCTTTTAAAGGCATATTTTTAAACTTGCAGCAGGAAAGCTTTTCTGTGTCAAGACAGTAATTCTTTTAACAGCATTGATCAAAATGTCATTCTTTTATGAGTGTACAATACCTTTTAATGGCATACAACAAGCCATTAGGGTTCTACACCTCCGTGCAGCACAGAGCTTACTGGAAAATCAGGAGCACTGGCCAAGAGTCAGCCACGGGGGCTGTGCCTCTAGAAATGCAGAGGTTCTTCATTCTCCCCAGCTCTGCTACACCCCAATCCACACAAGTGAAGTGACCCAAAAATTAAGCTAAACTTCTCATCACTCCTACCAGAGCTACTTTCCCACATATTTTCCCCAAGAAATACCTCTCATAAACACATTGAATACTCTGGCCTTCCAAAGTGGGATTCTATCACCAGGGTCTGACCTGGCTTTTTGTTTTCCACAGCAGTGATCACACACCCCAAATCAGCACTGACTGAGGAATCAGAGGGGATTGAATTCCACAAAATGAGTTTAATTTTCAGAAATGGGAAGGAGTGCCACCTGCCCTTTCCTAACACTGAGGCCTGGGTCAGAATCCATCTACAAATCATCCAATTCTTTTCAAGTGCTCCAACCCTTCAAAGGGTGACAGCACTGGTGATTGCATTTGCTGTGCTTGAATGGAAGACCAGCACAGGCTTTCTGGATGCATTCAGCACTTTACAGCCTGATTTCAGTTACAAATATCAACAGAAAGGGGAATGATTTCTGTCAGCTCACCTTCAAGGCTTTTCCAGCCAAGTGTAAGAAAATATTTGTGGGATTTAATCATCACTGTTAACTGGGCAGTGGCAGCAGCAAAAGACCTTTATTTCACTATCTGAAATACTGAGGGATAACAGCAGGATCTTCCCAGCTACTTCGGAAAGTGTAAAGCCATCAGTATAAACAAATAAGACAACAATTCCAATAAAATATAAGGTAAAATTGTAAATCAAAGAGAAAAACTGACTAGAAAAAGGAGACAGAAAAAAAATGGAGGTTCTAAAAATAAAAGCTGGAGTGAAATTAATTACAATTAAGCAAAGTTCAAGGACCTGCTTGTCTCTTACCTTCTCAGAGCAGCCTTGTCTCTCTGACTTCCAGTTATGAGATGTTTCTGAGTCTCCTTAGTCACATCTAGAATTTGAAAACAAAGTTTTTTCTTTCACACACTGTTTATAAGGACACAGGAATTCAACTCAAACAATGTCATTTATGCTCCAGAAGATGCCATTGTCTCAGTCAGAACATCACAAAGCCAGTGGTGCTCACACCTCCCTGCACTCACCCCCAAGGCCAGAGCTGGTGCCACACGGCCCAGCTGAGAGCCCAGACCAAAACCTGGGCAGTCAGAACTTCAGTTATCAGGGAATGATTTCTCAGTATCACATACCAGACAGTTCAGAGCTGCTTCTTTGTGGTTGTTGCAGTCAAGAGTGATTACACATTCAAGCACGTTCTGGGATTTTTAAACAAACAGATGATTTTCTAGGTTACCTGAAGTACCTCAACTAAGAAAACCTGGATTTTGCAATAGAACTGATTTCTTGTTGAACTACACTAAATTCTGTGCAATAAACATTGTGGCAGATGGGAGAGCTGTTCCTGTCCTTCTTTTTATCCTTAGAGCTTGATTCAATAAAAGGAATTCCCTATTCCTCTATTTCATCAGTGATGTAAAAATAAAATAAGGTTTTGAATTAAGGAGGTCAAACAGGAACCTGACACACTGAGCATTTCAGCTTTTATCAGCTCGGTGTTACTTTAAATCTCCATCCCTGAACGCTTTTAATAACAGGTTTAACATAGTTTGCCAGGAAGTACATAGATGCATCTGATCCCACTTTTCAGCAACGAATCGAACCGGATTACGTTCCCAGTTTCTGCAGCACAACCTGCCCAGATCAAGTTTTGCACCAGCTGTGACGATCCCCAAGTGGTTTGCTGAGCTTTGCCTCCCAGCTCACCACTCTGCCCTACAAGGAGTTCAGGGAACTGCTTGGACATGCGGGCCCCTCCCCAGCACTGACCTGGTCCGCGGTTTGGCAAGTGCCAGATGTTTGCAGGACCCTGCAATGCAGAGCCTCTCCCATCACCCCTCCCGGAACGGCAGCGGAGGAGGCGGCGAGGGCAGCGCGGCCTGTGCCGGGACAGCAGGGAGCGGGAAGCGGCGGGGGCAGCGCGGCCTGTGCCGGGACAGGAGGGAGCAGGAGGCAGAGCGGGAGGCAGAGCGGGAGGCAGAGCGGCAGCCCGGGCGGCACGGGGGGCACAGCGCGCCCGCCACCCACCCGGGGCGTTCTCCCGGGCCCCGCGGCGCCGGGAGCCACCCGAAGGGCGGGCGAGCAGAGGCGCCAGGCCAGGCCAATCCAGCCCGGCCCCGCCCGGCCCCGCCGCGCCGTTCGAACGCG
>VWZD01010534.1:305935-436926 GCA_013396695.1 Sakesphorus luctuosus
GACTCTTTTTGTTAACTCCTAGCATGGGCAGTTAGTGGCAGGGGAGAGAATTTACATAAGAATCCCAAACTACAACACTTAGTAATGGTTTTCTAACCAGAAACTTTTCTGTCTTGAAAAATGCATTTAGAACTTTGTTCTCTTAGTATTCCTTCAGCTGAAGTCCACATGGGTCAAAAATTTGAAGTTAGAAACAGCAGTGATACACACCTTTATGTAATTTGGCTTTGATTCACCACTCATGGGTCTATGAAATTGAGACTGTTTTTACTGAGCTTCCAGTTGGGGACATCTAAAGGGGTGTGAGGAACCCTGCAGAGGCCAACTCTGAATTTATTTTATTATGGCTGATAGACTCAGACCCATCCTAGTTTGGACTCGAGCCAAGGCCTGAATCTGAAATTGCTTCCTTGCAAGCTGATTTGCTCCAGTCAGTGAACTGAGGAAAGAGTTCCCTTCCCATCCTGCTGACCCACCATCTTGGCAATGTTAATAAAATAGACCCCGAGAGGCAGCAGGATGCCAGGACAGTGCGTCAGAACTATCTTTCCTGGAGAGAGTCATCCAGCAGGTTGTCAGCAGGAGCTGTGCAGACTGTGCCAGGGCTTTACAACCCCTTCTGTGAAAAAAAAATTCCCTATTATCCAACTGAACCTCTCCTGGCTCAACTTTAAGTCATTCCCTCTCGTCCCATCACTTGTTAGCTGGGAAAAGAAACCAACCCCTATCTGACTCCAGCCTCCTGTCAGGCAACTGTAGAGTGAGAAGGTGCCCCCTCCAGTGCTCCTGCATTTGGGTGAGATTAAAATTATAACGTTAAAATGATCTTTTAATTTTCCTTCTGCTTCCTGGGGAGCAATGGTACATGGAAGAAAGTTTGCTGTGATTCCTCTGAGGTGTGAGACAGTAACTAATTACTGGAGAAGATGAGATACAGTCCTGTGATTCCCTGGAATATCTGCTAAGCCTCAGGACAGTTTGTATATGTTGGAGCCCCTCCTCTACAAAGAATAGATAAACAGAGTGACAGGTGCTGGTGCAAGCAGCAGATCTGGATAGTCACTAGTCTCAGAGTTAATCCAGAACATGGTAAATAAAACTGAAGACAGTTTATTAATTAGAGAAATAAAGCCTAGAAATAGTACTTTACAGTGGGATTAGTTCATCTAGAGGGTACCTGGTGAACTCATAGGGAGTGTGGGGAGAGAGGTAAAGAGGACACTAAATTGCCTTCAGCTCTTTAAATCCCTTCTGCATATCTTATTACAGAGGAGAGGCTGCAGAACAAATCACTGGAGTTCCTGTTTCCAGTGGTCTGACAGCCCCCCTAACAGAGAGAGAAAACGCCTGTGTGTACTGGAAGCAATAAAAGACACATTTGTTCCCCATTCCTGACCGTGTCCCCCTCGGGCTGGGCAGCCCCTCCGAGCCTGCTGGGGTGGGGGGATCCCCACAGCCCCCCCCGCCCCGGGGCTCCCCTGCCTCTGCTGGGGTCAGCCCTGGCCCTGCCCAGCCGGGCGGGACGGACGGGACGGTGCCCGACAGGCTCGGGTGAGCTGCCATAGTAATGAAGAGAAGGAATCATGGAGTCATAAAATCATGGAATATGCTAAATTGGAAGGGACCCATCAGAGTCATTGAGTCAAACTCCTGGCCCTGCACAGGACACCTCAAGAACCACATCATATGCCTGAGAGAGTTGTCCAAATACTTACTGGGCAATGCTGGGCCTGATGCC
The DNA here is from genome assembly GCA_013396695.1 of Sakesphorus luctuosus. Lineage (NCBI taxonomy): Eukaryota > Metazoa > Chordata > Aves > Passeriformes > Thamnophilidae > Sakesphorus > Sakesphorus luctuosus. Next base: position 307,674 of record VWZD01010534.1, read on the forward strand.
CCGAGGACACGGTTGGCCCTCCTGGCTGCCAGGACACCGCTGACTAATGTCCAAGTGGCCACTGAGCAGGACTCCCAGGTCCCTTCCCACAGCTGCTCTCCAGCCTCTCGTTCCCCAGTCTGTACACACAGCCAAGGTCACCCCATCCCAGGTGCACAATCTGGCACTTGCCCTTGTTAAACTTCACATGGTTGGTGGTTGCCCATCTCTGTTTTGTCAAGGTCTCTCTGCAGGGCCTCTGCCTTTGTGGAAGTTGACAGCTCCTCCTAATTAAGTGTCACTGGCAAACTTATTAGTATCCCTTTGAGTCCCACATCCAAGTCATTAATGAAGATGCTGAAGAGGACTGGGTTGAGGATGGAGCCCTGTGGAACCCCAGTAGTGACCGGTGCCAGCCTGATGTCATCCCAATCACTATAACTCTTTGTGCCTGACTGATGAGCCAGTTGTTTGCACGTTGTGTAACATGGTTATCCATCTGTGGGCTGGAGAGTTTGTCCAGAAGGATGCTGTGAGAGACAGTATCAAAAGCTTTGCTGAAGGCCAAAAAGATTCCACCTTCCGGCCTTCCTGGATCAGCCAGGTGGGTTAATCTTGAGGGAGGAAATCAGGTTCAACAAGCAGGACTTTTCCTCTCATGAAGCCATGCTGGCTGTGACCGGTACCTGTGTTGTCCTCCAAGTGTTTTTCAATACTAGTAAAATCATGGAAAAGATTATTCTGAGAAGTATTCCGAGTATTAATTCTGAGAGTCTTGAGAATTCCGAGAGGCTCCAGCTGGCTGGAAGCTGGTGAATGTTGTCCCAGTTTTCAAGGGCAAGGATGACCCTGGACACTACAGGCCTGTCAGTCAGGCTGTGTCAGCCATGGTCCTTCTGCCCACCCTCAGGTCTTGGCAGCCTGGTGGGAAGGCCTGTCTGCGGGCAGGGCTTCAGGGCCACTGCCATAAGTTCTGCAAGTTTATAGAAAAAAGATCAGCTCTGTGGCCCCATTTCTTCAGGTCCACACATTGCCAGCCAGGATCGTTGAGTATTTTCAGGTGTTGCCAGGGCCTCCCCATAAATTGGTTTATGGGGTTAATTTACAGCACTTGGGAATTTTGTTATTTCTCAGTGTCATGTCCTGCCTCAGGGGACACTGATGCTCCTGCTTCGTTCCTGCTGTGATCTCTTCAGTCCTTGGCAGTTGAACTGTATGTCCAGTGCAATAGACAAAGTGATCCACCTTCACCTGCAGCGCTCACACACACTCACACCGTCGCCTTTAGAAAATAATTACAGCATGGAGGCCGATCCTGTTAGATTAAGACAAATTAAGAATCTAATATATAGGTTTGCTGTCAGGCTCCCAGGGTCAGGGGTCGATACAGTATATTGCAGGGAGGCTATAGGTTACCCCAGCCCCAATATTTTATCATAATAAACCAAATGGGGATGAAACACCCAGCAGCAGCCCATAAATCTATTAGCAGTGAACTGTCAATGTCCCACATACCCGGGTAATTTGTTAATTCAGAGCTGGGGCTCTTTTTTCACTAGACCTTGTAAACTCCTTTCTGAAACATCAATAAACCATCTGCTTTGACTTGTTAATCAAACGACTTTATTCAGTCCAAAGCAATTTTTTCCTAATAAAAACAGAGTATTTATCTCCATGGCTATAAAAGAGGATTGTTTTCAACTGTTCACTTATAGTTAAGAAGCACATTTAGTTTGGATTGATTTCCAATGCTTCGGTCATATCTTGTCACTTCCCATTTCTTACACACAGCATCTCAGTTTAGCTCCTTAGCAGGGAAAACACAGCCTGCCCCAGTCAGTGCTGGGAGTGTCACTGGGGGAGCAGCAGCCAGCAGTAGAAAGGTCATGGAAATCAAACTTTATACAGCTGAATACATTCCTGCCAGCTCACAGGCTGTTCCAGCTTTCTCAAAGTCTCCCCTGCAGCTGCACCCCCTCCCAAGCCAGCCCAGGATTCCATCCGGGATGTCTTCCCCAGGTGCCCTGTTCCCTTACTGTGGCTCTTGCCAAGGCTCTCCCAGCAAACCCGTGGCACAGTTCCCTCCAGCCACTTTGTCAGTAGCAGGTGGTGGTGAGCAGTGCTGTGGATGGCAGGATGCAGGGCTGTGGTGGGCCCTCAGGGCTGTGGATGGTGGCCCCATGGGCTGTGGTGGACTCTTGGGGCTGTGATGGGCCCTCAGGGCTGTGGTGAGTGGACATGGGGCTGTGGTGGGCTCTCAGGGCTGTGGTGAGTGGACATGGGGCTGTGGTGGGCCCTCAGGGCTGTGGTGGGCAGACATGGGGCTGTGGTGGGCTCTCAGTGCCTACTGCCCCCAAGAGCTCTGGCTGTCTGGCTTGGCCATCGCCACTGGCGAGGTGGTACGTGCCACATTCCTTCCCGCTCTGCAGAGCACAGCGAGGGGGTTGGAGAGATCCATTAGGACACTATTCCTGAAGGATGCAATTCCGCGGTGCAGCACCGAGGGGGAGATCCCGGGCAGAGGACCTGGAGGATGCATTAGGGAAAGGGAAAGAAAGCGTGTGTTCAGTCGGGCTGGTCGTTTTTCTCCAGCGATTTGTCACATTTTCAGCAGGAGGGAATGAGCTGGAGCAGCCCTGGCACCCCCAGCGCAGCCGGAGCAGCTCACACAGCAGGATGAGGGCCAGGACAGCCAAGCCCTGAGCCCATCCCCTCCTGCAGGGCACTGCCATTCTCGAGTCTTCCTGGACACCGACACAACATAAGCAGGCTCTGCTGTGCCTGCGGCACTCGGAGAGCCTTTTGCTGTATCCTCTCGTGTCTGCCTTGGTTCAAGTGGGTCTTCCACGGGTGGTGGCCATGACACGCAGACTGGGGCTAGGATCCTTCCAGTGCACCCTGGGGTCACGCTGAGGTGGATCAGGCATCAGGGGCAACCATGTGCCCGCCGTGCACAGGCATTGCAGCTGTGGACAGCTGGAGGCTGTGCCAGGACACAGGGACATCTTGGCAATACCCGTCACTCAGGCACATCGTGGAGGGTTGGCTCTGCACCACCAAAGCGTGTCAATGCCCACCCGTGCAGAAACGCTGTCCCTGGAACATGGCCCAGCTCTCCTCTGCAGCACCTTCGAGGAGCCAGTGGGAACCACCCCGGTGTGATCCTAACCAGACCCACCCCTTGTCAAGCACCTTCCGCTGCAGACTGAGGAATCACAGACCTTCTGCCAAAAGCCTCGCTGACGAACACCTTTCCCTGAACACGACCGGGAGGTGCTGCGAGAGGCATCGGCCCCGCAGCTCCCCCGGGTGCAGACCCCGCTGTGCTTGGCAGGCTGCGGGCGCGGGGGGGACACCAGGGATGCCATCGGGGCGGGCCAGGCTGGCCTTTCCCGGTACCCCCCGGCACCGCTGCCCCACAGCGCGGCAGCCGGGGCTGCAAAGGGTGCTGGTAAGGAGGGTGTCACCAAATGCCCGAGGAGCATTCCCCTTGTGCCAGGGCCACCACGGTCTAATGGCAGCGCCCCCGAGCCCAGCGGGGCCAGGGGCCGTGGGTCGGGCTGGGCACCGCCCGTGCCTGCTCTGCTGCCCCCGGGGTGCGGAACCAGCAGCCCCCAGCCCCGGCCGAGCCCCGCGGGGGAGAAGGGGCACCGAAACAAAGTCATTTATATAATGTGTCTCCCCGCTGAGCCCCTAATGGCTGGCGCTTTTGTTCTGCAGTGGCTGCCTGGCTGTGATGGGTAGAAAGCCGCAGTCTCCCTTTGTTCCACGGCCTTATTCAGCAATTTAGATCCATCATAAAAATCAAATATGCATGTTGCAATCGCCTTGCGTACAACAGCTTCAATTTTCGCCTTTCTTTAATTGAACTCCATGGGAGAAAGAGGCAGGGCCGGGGAGCAAGGGGCAGCGGGAGAAGCGCTTTGTGTTTTTGTTCAGCAGGCTGTGAAAATGAGGAGTAATGAAAATACTGAATTTTTATCTTTGCCTCATTATTAAACAAAAAAATCCGGACAGAAATCCTTGATAAAGCCTCCCTGGCAGAGGAGAGGCTGTGGGGGAGCAGCCTTCCTTTCCCCCACGGAGGGGACGAGGCTGAGCGGGGCAGGACGGGGGTGGCCCCGAGGCAGGGCTGGGGACAGAGCTGGCACCTCCTGCTGGCACCACAGGCGCGGCTGGGCTGACACACCGTGGCTCGGCTCCTTTCATCCTTCCGGAACGCCAAGGTGCTTCTCTGTAGCCGAGAGCAAACATGTATCCTCAAAAATTCGCCCTCACGTCCCTTGGCTGCTGCCCCGGCGCTGCTCGGGCAGGTCCTGCCGCCGTCGGTGGCTGTGCCAGCCCAGCCCGGAGGTGCCAGGGGCATCCTCCCCACAGCCCCCAGGGCGAGGGGCTCCTGCAGGGACAGAGCCGTAGCCCGGGCTCTAGAGCCGTGTGGGCACAGGTCCCGCCTTGTCCCCACCCCCTGTGAGAGGGGGACACGCTCCCTGGGTGCAGAGCCCCGAGATCTGCTGTGCCTTGCGCTGTCTGGGCAGGAAGGCCACAAGGCGTGCTGGGTGTGTGCCAGGAACCTTTCCATGCCACTGCTAATCTGCCCTGGAATGGAGGACCTTTGCAGATGGCTTTGCAGAAGTCGCCTGCCTGCCCAGAGCCAAGTCCCAGCCCCACAGAGCCCGGCAAGGATGGGGCAAAGCAAAGCACGGTCTTGCTCCTGTGTCTGTCCCCATGGTCCTTCCTGACCACAGGCACAGAGGGGACCCCTCCAGCTGCCCCTCACTGGTGCACGGCGGGGCCAAAGGACATGTGGCAGGGCTGGTCACGTCCCGTGTCCCTCTGTCCTGCTGCATGTGCTGCTCACGGGCGGTGCTGAAGCAGCAGTGCCACATTGGCGCACAACGGACACTGAATAGCTGCTTGAAAACGAACAGGTGCTGCTCTGCCAAAACACTCGGCATTCCACACCACATCAGCCTGGCTGTGGGGGGAAAAGGGGCTTTGCCTTCTCTCTGCCCTGATGACAATTTTCTGCCAATTCTGATTTGGCATTGACCTCCCTTGGCCCCCCTGGCGTGCCCAGTTCTGTGCGGTGGCTGTGGCAGGAGATGACCCACTGACCAACCACTGTAGCCACAAGCCATGCTGGGCATGGCACTGGTGGCTCAGCCAGGGTGGAAGTGCTGGGGGGAGAGTGTGGGCACTGTGCATGTGCACGTGTGTGTGTATGCAGCACACTTGTGTGTGTACACGTGTATGTGTGTGCACATTGTGCCCATCCTGGCCAGCAGTGGTTTGGCAGAGAGCTCCCATCCCCCATGCTGAGAAAAGACCCTTTTTCACTGTGACAATTCAATATAATTGAAAGTTTGCTTAGGAAAGAGAGTCTTTTTAACTGAACATGCTCACAGCTGAATCGATATGAATTATACAGCACAGAAGATGCCTAGGGGTATTAAAACATTAATTAAGTAACATCGTGCTCCCATCTAAACCAACAGCACAATACCATTTATAGATACCACTATCTGTTCTCTGGGGCACAGTGTGAAGTCTCCCCTTTGTCCCTGCAGAGGCCAGGGGAGACCTGGAGGAGGTCTGTGGCTCCTCCATGGCTTGGGTGGGCACCATCCCTTGGGGTGGGGCAGTGGGCACAGCCAGGTGCCTCAGCCCCGTGGTCCTGTGTGAGAGGGAGAGTGCCCATGGCCACAGGGCTGTGTCTGTCATTTCTGTGGTGCTGCCCACCTGCTGCCACCTGTGCCCTGCCCGTAGGTTGGGGACAACCGGCTGGGTCCTGCTGGGGACGAGGTGCTGGAGCCAGCCCCACAAGGCCCTGCTGAGGGGCCACAGCCTTGACCTGTGGATGGTGCCAGCACTCAGCGCTGAGCTGTCCTTGCAGAGCTGAGCTGTGGCTGTGCCCACGCGGTGCTGGCTGGATTAGCTCACATCAGCCCGGGGACCAACACACCGACTCTGCAACACACCAAAATAGAAAGCCATTGGAGTGAAATCAGTGTCTTCACCACATCCCCTCTGGCAGAGCATTAATTAAAATGACTCTCTAGTGCTTTAGATCATCAGGTGTACCTTGTTAATGAGCTTGGAGAAGAGAACCGGCACCACATATGAGTCTAAGCGCTGATGGATTTAACCCTTTGCCACTGCTGGCACAGCCTGGGCCCGGTGGCAGTTTCCCAGCACATCCATCTGAGTCAGGGATGTTGGCTCTCAGCAGCCTCCAGACACCTTTGGGCCAAGGTGTGAGCGTGGGACCCTGCCTGGCTCAGCAGGGACCCGCAGGAGCGACGTCACTGCAGGGGCCACGCTGTGCCAGGGCCGAGCCCCCCTGGACCCTCCAGCTGGAAATGCTGCTTCAAATCCGTTGGAATGGCAGGTCCTTCTCCGGTTGTATAAATATGCATTTATTTGGTCTGTACAAATGCACTAGTGAGAGCTGAATCTCTTTGGGATGATGGCAATGAAAGGTCATTAAAAATTACTCCCAGCCTCCTCTTACCAGAATCACAGTATGGAAAAACCTTTTTATTCCTGTCAGAGGTTTGCACAATTCCCATGGATGGGCTGCTCCAAGCAGGAGACTCATGCAGAGGTTTTTAGTTTGCAGTTTGTGCAGCTACTCGAGGCCATTTTCACCTTCCTGAGCATTAACAAGGCACTTCCTCAAGTGTGGCTGTTTTACACTGGAATTCAACTCAGGAATAAATAGCAACATTATATAATAAACTTCCCAAACGGCTGGTTTAGGAACAGCAGTGACATTAATGCAGTGCAGTGTAAACACTGGCAGTGGGGGGTCACACCAGTGACCCCGTTACCCCTGCAGTCCTGTCCACCTGCGGAAAAGGCAGGATGGAGTTTTCCCATTAAAAAACAACCAATCAGCTGAGACAATCCAGATCCCAGTCTGTTTAGGTTCATGCCAGAAGAACAGTGCCCAAGCCAGGGACTGGGCCAGACAGCCTGGCCAGAAGCAGCTTTTGGACTCCTGAGCCGCAGCGAGTCCAGGTGCACTTGGCCCACCACCCTGGCTGTCTGCAGCACAGGGTGTCCCCTTTTGAGGCTGCTCCTGGGCAGGGGCAGGGCTGGGTACGCCAGACTATCCGGAGTCAGGGGGGGCTTGGCGATTTTGATCTCCTTTACTTTGTAATTCATGGCTTGTGGAACGTGACTCAGTAGGAGCCCTCAGGAGCTACTGGACTTCCTCCCCGTGCCCTCTGTGGAGCTCAGCCCCTGCTCCCGTGGAGGGGGAGGCAGCCCCTCCCCTTGCTGTCCCGGTGGTGGCACCGAGGACACCCACACTGAGCAGGCAATCACCTCACCTGCAATGGTGGGTGTACATTATTTATTGCTGCAGTTATAAATTAGGGATGAGCAGTGGCCCATGTGACTCCTTTTGGATGGATGTGGTCCTTATTAATGAATTTGAAGCATTTTCTGCTGCAAGGGGCAATTTTTGGCAAGAGAATCATGTACTGAACACTCAGCAGTTTCTGTGGGTTCCCTCCCCACTGCAGAGGGACTGCAGCGAGTCGTCACTTCCCTACTTACCTGTGTCTCCTTTTGGGTTACCGGCAGAAGGAAACAGATGCGAGTTTATTTTACAGGTTTCATAATGACCATGAAGACATTGTGCTTTCCCTTCATTACAGCACCTTGCCCCAAATCCTTTTACATTCATTTTAAGACATGAACTCCACTTACATCATCCTTTTCACACACAGGGCATCCCAAAGCCACAGTATGGATGGCGCCGCTTGGCTTGTTGCTTCCACTGGATTGGGAATTCGCAGATCAGCCCAGACACCGTCGCCCTGATGGGCACCCACATGGGCAGGCCAGCACTGCACAGGGACACACAGCTGTGGTGGTGCCCCCCTGCCTGGGGCAATGCCTGTGCCACGCTGAGCCAGGCCATGCCATGTCACACTGTGCCATGTGGCACACCCCCCGACACGGACCCGGCACCGCACACGCGGGACATTGACACGAGAGCTTTTGCTCATTTTTTTTTAATGTATCACAATGAGCAGGAAACATACGTGATGAAATAGTTCCAAAGGAGTATATTCAATTACCATCTACAGTCAACTCAACTATGACAACAAAGTCTTTTGTGACAGTTTTTTTAAAGTTTTGAAAGTTCCATGTGGTTTGTTTCTGTCAGTCTCATGTATTTTGGTACAGTTCGAGATCAGCATTGTTACAGTAACAAAAAAGCTAACAAGACTACAGTATAGAAAAACACCAAGAACATCATTTTTGGTTTCACTTGCTCTAGTTTTTGTACATTGCAAAGGCTGTTCATAACCCTCTTCACCTCATTTATGCTTTCTCTTCTACCCAAACTTGCCCTCCCAAATAAAAACGGAAAAATAGTCAAAGCTTTGTTTCACAGTGGGCAGTATCAGTGCTGACCAACTGACCGACTGACCAACCAACCAACCCACCCCAATTTCTGCTTCTATTTAAAAGTTTAATTTTTTCTTAAAGCAAAATATATTTCAGCGAGCGTGCTGGCTGTGTCCGCCCTCCTTGTCCCCTGCCAGCCCTGGGCAGCCCCACACACCCCTGACACCTCTCTTTATTCTCAATTGTATGAAACTTTGGCCATCTTCACCACTTAAAAAAGCTTTTTATTAAAAATAAAAAAGAAACCTGCTCAATGCTAAGTCTGAAGTGTTCTCCTCCTGCCCAGCCTGGCCCCACCCTGTCACTCGCTGGAAAGGCCACGTGTGGGCTGGGGGTCACGCAGGGGCTCCCCCGGGCGGGCGCGGGGGCTCTGCGGGCACAAGACCGGGGCTGGCAGGGCCGGGGGGTCCCAGCGCGCCCAGGGGGGCCCCTCACCGGCCCCAGGCAGCTGCACTGCAAGAGGAGGCAACCTCGCACTGAAAATTTCCTAGAAACATTTAGAAAAAATACAAGAAAATGAATTTATAAAACCTTTTAGTGGGTGGGAAGGAGGAGGGGGAGGAGGAGAGGGAAATTGCACTATGACCAAACAGTATAATTAAAAAACTGAAACAAGACAAAACAAAAGGATTTCCAAAAGAGACCTCGCGGAATTGGACAGATAAAGCTCGTGTTAAACTGGGAACTGGCATCACAGAGAATCCAAAACAAAACAAACAAAAAAATTTCTATATGATACAGACAGAGTAACATACAACAGTTAAATGGCAAAAAATATATATATATTTCATAGAATTACAAACAAGATAAAATAATGGAAAACAAAAAACTGTACAACTTTAGAATTTAAAAAATGTTCATCTCAAACACAGGGAGAAATACAAGAACTTCTGTTAAAGAAAACAGTTTGTTAAAACAGCAAATGCTCCGTGGGTATGTGGTTCTGGTTTGACACCTTGTGCTACAGCTGGGTCCTGGGAGGAACATTCCGGTGGTTCGCGCTTCAGTATCGACTACTTAAAAAACAATTAAAAAAGGAATATGCACTGTGCATTACCCTAGAAATATGTACAACTGTTCAGGATCTAGTCTTTCATCGAACTAAAACCAAAATTCCATAAAAATATAAGTGTCCCGCTAGAAACCGAACCCGTGCTCATCTCTCAGATGCTCCAGTCTCTCGAGGAGGCAGCGAGTGGCTTCGGCCCGGGGAGGAGCGGCTGGAGGTGGTGGGAGGAACCTGCATTCACAGTCTTCCAAGTTCCCTTTTGAAGCAGGAGGAGGATGATGATGGTGGGGAGAAGGCTCTCGCGCTTTCGGGGGCAGCGGAAACGGGAAGGGGAGAGGAAGGTTGTTTCTGTTGGCATTTGTCTATGGAAGGGAATAGCAAAGCATCTACATCTCCAAAATCTATGTTTTAGCAGCACAAAGATTTCCTTTCAAAGTCCGTGCTGGCCCTGGAAGGTGCTGGGGGGCTCTGGGCATCCCCGAGCCCGGCACCTGCTGCTGCCATGGAGAGAACTTGGAAAGCGAAATCTGCCTGGGGTGTGCTGAGTGCTTGCTAAGAGTTGTCTCTCTGCTTGCAGAAGAAGCACAGATAACAACCTGGGTACTTTTTTTATTCTTTATTTAAACTTAGACTTGTTTGTTTAAATCAGAAACAAATTCTCAAGTAAAAAGAATCCTTTTTGCTCATTCTGCACCAGTGGTGAAGGGTATGTCTTTGGATTTTTATTTAAAGCATGAATTTTCTTTAGAGAAAAAAAATGTAACAAAACCTTTTTTTTTTTTTTCAAAAGAACAGAGTGCAGCCTAATTACACAAACAGAACTGATGCTCAGAGGTCAGGAACAGAGTCTTTGAAGCATTTACAAAATGAGGAAGGGAAGAGGGGAAGAGAAAAAAAAGGAGAAATGGAAAATAAGAATGAAGTAAGTGCACAAGGGTAACAGACACAGGTAAATCGTATGTATACGTCTTAAAAAGTTTCAAACCCCCAACAAAAAATATTCTGCAAGGGATCCTACTGACCCCCAAAACCCTTTGAACCTCTTTCTTTAGTTTTTATAAAATAATTATGCAACCACCCTCTAAGAAATGAAGGTAGCGACCATAAGTGGAAGATTGCAGGATGGGGACCGGGATAAAGGTACAAAGGGGAGAAAAGCTCAGGCGAGTTGATGGATCGCAATCTATCTGGCTAGGAATGAACAAGACAACATCAAATGAGAAGCCGTCAGCTGGACCATACAAAAGCTAAATGTACACAAAAGGGTTTTTTCTTTTAAATCTACCATACTGCTTCAGTTCATTTCCAATGCAACAATCTACTCAACACCAAAAATGGTCATATCTATCATAAATACAGAAAGTCAGTTGTTTTAAAACTTTTTTTAAGCTCCAAGTCCTCAACACTCTTTGTGTGGTTTTTTTTTTCTGAAAAGTGGGAGTGCTTAACTTTTTCCCTTGGAATTGGCTTCAGCAGAAAAGCTACCCTTAAAATCCCCGAAAAGCTAAAGCAGTTCACATTGTTTTTCTCTTGAACACTTTCTGCCCATTTTAAGTTAACGAAAAAAAAATCCTTTTCTGGAACAAAACCAAACCAAAATGAAAACCCCAAAACAAACCAAAGAAATTTTATATATATATATATATATATAAAACAATGATTCTGAAAACAGAACAAAGTGTGAGCGATTGACCTGAGAATAAAAAGACATTACATTTCTTTTTTCTTTTAGCAAGCCATTGGTATCTGAATGCTAAGATAGCAAGAAATTTAAAACTGTCTCCAGGTGGGCTGCTTTCCCATACAGCGCTGCCGGGCTCTGCTGTGCTATCGACGGGGGAGCGGATGGGGCGTGTACGGGGCGCGAGCGCCGCGGGCGCGGGGAGGCAGCACGGGCCTTCATCTCCCAGACCAACAGTACCTTCGAGAGGACAAATGTAACAGATTTTTTTTTTCTTTTTTAAAGTTTTATTTTATTAAAAGGAAAGGAAAAAGAAATGTAAAACCCACCGGCATCGTTATATGGGAAAACAACCCACGCTTTTTCTTTTTTTTTCTTTTTTCCTTTTTTTGGTTAGAAGCTTTGGAATTGCAGTTAGTCTATTTTTGAAATTGGTTTGTTATTAACTTTTTTATTTAAATTCATTTTCATTGTTCATCTTCAAAGCTTACAATCTGAAGGTGTCCATTCCTACGCTAGCTAGACCACTGTCCTTAGGGCAGCCGGGGTCCCGGGGCCCCTCCGCCGGGCTCGCCGGTCCATCTGACTTTTGGCTAAGATCCGTGTCAGACTCCTCCGAATAGTCGTCTGTTGGCATCGAGGGCTGAACCCCTGAGGTGCTGCATGAACTTGAGGTAACCGTTGAAGATGAGGAGAGAGGAGGGCAGGGCGGCTTCCCCGGCGGGGCGCGGGGGGCTGCCGGGGGCCAGGGCTTTCTGGAGGCGTGGGGGGNCAGAGTGAGGTAATAGACTGGGGTGCTCTTTGGCGTTTCTTGCTGCTCTTGTGATTGTTCGGTGTTTGTGCGGGGCTGACTCGAGATGCTGACTGAGGGCTTCGTCCCCACACACCGTGCTCTCGCACGCCACGCACTGGTACGAGCCGCTGCCCTGGCTGCTGCCCGTGGGCACGTGAAGCACCATCTCATGCAGGTTCGCCACGGACTGGCCGAAGAAGCAGAGGGACTTCAGGTGGTCGCTGGCCGCCTCCTGGTCGCCGAAGCACGCCTGGCACTTGCGGCAGACCAGCTTGTACTGCACCTTCGGGACGATGAAAGGGTCGCAGAGGGAGTCCGCGCCCTTGCCTTCCGCTTCAGGCTCTTCTTGGGGTTTGGGCAGGAGGGGGGACACCTCGCGCGGTGCGTTCTTCTGCTCTTCTTGCTTGGGGGGTTCTTTGGCAGGGTCTTTGTCCGGGGTGGCAGCCCCCGTGGGGACAGGGGTTTGGCTTCCTTTGGGCTGCGGCGCTTTCTGCTGCTGCTGCTGCTGCTGCTGCTGCCGCTGCTGCTGCTGCAATGCCTCCTGCAGACTCTGCTGGTATTGCTGGTACTGCTGCAGCAGCGAGCCGGGCGACAGCCCCAGCAGCGCCTGGGACAGCGCGGGGCTGTAGGGGAACAGCCCCTCCATCCCGTACATGGGCTGCAGGTACCCGCTCTGCAGGGCGCCAGGGATCTGTGGGGCGTAGTAGGGGGAAAAGCCGGGAACGAAGTAGGGAAGGAACTGGCTCGTCAGCAGGGTGGTGGGGTCTGAATTGAGGGCAGCCTGCAGCGCCTGGAGCTGGGTGGGCTCCACCGCGTACTCCATGGTGGGCAGTGGGGCCGCCAGGGCGCCTGCCGGTGCTTCCCCCTTCTCTTTCTTGGGCCCTGGCAGGGGGTCCCCCTTCCCCTTGGGTGTCTTCTCTTTCTCTTTTGCCTTCTCGCTCTCCTTGTCCTTGCGCGGCGGCTGCGGCTGCTGCGGCTGCGGGGTCGTCGCCGGGGGCTGCTGCGGGGCCACGGCTGCCGTGGCTTGTGCTGGGGTGGGCGAGCTGAGCGCAGCCGGGGGCTGCTTATTTGGTAATCCAGAGGTGGGGAGGCCGGGCGAAGGGACGCTTGTGCTGGGCAGGCCCATCAGGTTGGGTTTGGGAGAAGTTAAAGCTGCAAGAGAGGGACAGAGAGAGAGGTGAGGAGTCACTCAGCACTGGGCAGGCAGAAAGCATGAGGAGGGTGACCCCAGGCCACCCCACAGCTGCTGCAGTGTGGGTCACACAGCCTGTCCCTGCTCCTGCCTGCTCTGAAGAATGGCTCCTGTCCAACCCCACAGGCCCGTGCCATGGGCACATGAACCCTCAGCCCCCACTGCCTGCGGCTGCCTTGGCTGCACTGCCCAGTGACACTGACCACAGTGCCTGACCCCCAGCACCCAGAATGCCCAGCACAGCTGATGTTTCAATGACTCCTCTGAAATTCCCAAATGATTAACACCGATGCCAGGATCTGCTCCAACATGTCCTTGGCCAAAGGGATGCAGCAGCAGGATGGTGCTACACCAAGGGGTGCAAACCCTCACTACTGAAAATCTTGTTAAAACCTCCACGGACTGGGAAGTCCTGGCCATGGCAACTGGGAACCGAAAGGCCACACCAGAGTTATTTTGTCCTTATTAGGCTGGTGTTCATGAATCCACAAACCTCTGATGCAACCCCTTCTAATGTCAGAGGCTCTGAGCACTCAGCTTCTGAGCAACTCCAGAGTTTATGTGGTGTTCAGATATTCCCCCGGGCACAAGTGCTGTGTCTTGGCTGGAATTAGAAGCATAGTGCAGCTTCCGCTTTGAGATGGTGGAAAGTGAAGTCTGTTCCTCTTCCCCACAGCAGAAACAGCGAGTAACAACACTGTCCCTGGTGCCTATTTCTGCTCTCACAGCCGACAGTGATTGGGGGTGAGAAGAGTGTGGCTCCTGGAGTGGCCTCCATTAGTCATGGCTGCTGCAGCTGGCAAATGTGCTTCTGAAGAGGAAAGCTTTGCTTGGGAAGTCCCTCAATGCCATTTGGGGAAAAAGACCCCAGAAACAAAGCTCCAAGTCCTGCTGGTACAGCCCCGTATGCTCCTGGCTCTGGAGCAGAACCTGCTGCAGGATCCACCTGCTGCAAACCCATGAGTGAAAACCCACCTGTCCCTGATGAGCCTGAGCCCCAGCGCTGTGGCAGGTGCTGTAGGGGAACAGCCTGAGCAGGACCAGTGGCAGATCCTGGAACCAGCTGTAGAGGCACAGTGGCTTTTATTTTAGGCTGTATTGCCAAGGAGTCACAGAGGTCTGGGAGGAGGGTGGCTGGAGCCAGGACGGTTCAGCCATGTCTGATCCAAACCCTTCTGAAACCTGTGTCTGCTCCTGCTGTGGTGCTGAAACAACAGTGATTTGTGATGGCAGGACAGGTACAGAGTGAGGCTCCCCACAGTGGCCCTGGAGATCTCGGATAAGGGCACATTATGTATGGACACCCTTAAAATGGATGTTCCCCAGATGAACATTCCTCAGAGGTTCAAGTGCAGGAGCACCAGGTAATTCACAGTGTTCCTGGATGCACGGCCTTATCTGTTCTGACAGGCCCAGAGCTGCAGTGGCCTGACCTTTGGAGCTTTATCTAAAGGCCACAAATAGTCTCTTTGACTTTCTAAAGAGCTCAGTCCTGTCTAGGCAGTCACTGACACTGTTTAAGATTCATCAGATGCAGTCCCACCTCCTCAGGACACATCCTGTGCCTCGGAGAAAAATAAATGCAACAATGTAGACTGAAGTGCAAAAAGGTAATTTCAGTTGTTGTTATAAATTTGGAGCACTAAGAAAACAGCGCAGAGTGACCTGCAATAGGGTGACGATATGATTCTCCAAAGAGATGCACCTGCCCAAGTGCTCTGAAATGAGATCTGTGGTGGGAACAAAAGGGTGGCATGGAAAACGCCTGGCATGCACAGCGCTCCTTCAGACCCACAGTGAAACAAGGCCTTTGGATCATGTTTTCTAGGTCACTGCTGGGGACTGACCTGCACCCTCCACTGTGTTTGCCACATGGCTTATACTTTCCACCTGTCTACCAGGTACAACAGAAAGCAGCATCCTCAAAAGATAAAGTCCAGTATCTGAGATTAGGCCACCCAGAGCACTACACCAAATTTCATTTTTATGTAGCATTGCTAAGAAAAATCTTATTAAAATACAAACTGAATTTGTCCAGCAACTACACTGTTGTTTGTTGAGAAGGTACTTTCAGGTCATGCCCACTCATCACTCAAAACCTGTCCTCAGCTGCACTGGGATTTGTCCTGGAGCTCACCGCAGGGCCACCTGTCTGTGACCAGCACACCACACCTTTCCCTAGAAAGAGTTTGGATTTTTGAACACCTGGGATGGCACCACATAAACTGAATTTAATACCAAAAGGAAAGAAATAATAAACAATGCATTCAGCACATTAGTCCTTCTGTTCCATTGGATAAACCCACTATTTTCCACTTGTTGTAGGTGTTTCAGGATTTCTAGTCTGTGGTAACACACAGAGATGTGCAGCATGTCTAGACATTACTCTAGTTCAGACTTTGGCTAGAAAACATGAGTTGAGGAATTAAAATACCTACTGCTTATTCACTGTGAAGTCACCATGCTGGAATAACGGGCCAGGAATCCTGTTATCAGTCATTCCAAGGGACGACTGCTTGTGCTAGAGATGTGCCAAGTGAAGGTGTGCCTGAGCACTCGTACCTACCTGTGTTGGATGGAGTGAAGCTGGGTAAGGATGGGCTGTTGAGGCCTGGAAGTAAGACTGGAGGGATGCCCTGGAGCGCTGGGTACGCAGCAGGAAGGTTCAGAGCTTGCAGGGGAGTGTTGTCAAACATGCCCTGCTGTTGAGCTGCCAGACCAAGAACCTCATTGGCTTTTTTGATCCGGTCCAGCTCCTGCTGAGCCATCAACTGACGTACAGTAGCTGGGTCAAAATACTCCTTTTCCTTATCCAACTGGCTTCCAATAGTTTCTTTAACTTTGGAGATATGCTGTTGAGAGAAGATATGGTCACGTACAGACAGCCGAGCGCTGTACTTGATGCCACACAAAGTGCACTCTGTTTTGGGTCCCTCGTAATTTGTTTGGTTTATACCAAAATGCTTGGCCATGCTGAGTTTTGACTTCTTCTCTTTTGCCCTCGCATTCTGGAACCAGACCTGAACAACTCTCTTTGGCAGTCCAATGTCATTGCCCAGAACCTCACACTCCAGCATGGTTGGTGTCCTGTAGTCATTAAAGCATGACTTTAGAACCTTGAGCTGGAGATTAGTCATCTGAGTGCGAAAGCGCTTCTGTCCGGGCCGGTCCCCGCTCTCACCAGACTTGCTGGCTGAGCCACTTGCGCCAGGGCTGGGCGAGCAGGGGTCTGCAAGGCTGGAGGTTTCGCTGTAGTCCACGGTACCTTCATTGTCGTACTCCTTGCTGTAGAAGCTGGGAGCTGGGCTGACCAGGCCAGAAGACAGCCGATCTTCGTATTCAGACATTGCCATCATGGCAGCTTTTGTCAGACCTTCGCTGGGTCCCGATGCGGATTTGGTTTCGGTTGCAATGCCTGTTGCACTATCGTTGTCTGCGTTGCCTTCGTCTCCTGTGGTGGTGTCTGTGATTGCGGTGTTGACAGAAGAGCAGTCATCGTTGTCCAGCTTTGTCTGGTCAAAGCTCAGATTGACTGAGGACATGGAGGGACTCTCGAAGTCTTCAATCCCTTCTACCTTAATGGAGGACGGACTCAGCAGAGTTCGAGGTGACAGTTCCATGCTCTTGTTCACCGGGGAGAGGGGAACACTCTGTCCATCACTGCTAGTTGGTGCCATGTGGGAAAAGCTGGCTCCATCAAAGATGTCTCCTTTCACCTGGAGTCCTCCATCACATTCCAGAAGCATAGCAGACAGCGTCAGGTTGTACCCAGCTCGCTTGGCCTCATGCCAGTGACGGGATCGGATATGAGCTTCCAGAGCTGTCTTTGCTTTAAAGAGAGCTCGGCAGAAGGGACACCTTCTGTGGGCTTGGGCTGGCCCCACCGCTCGGAACTGCCCCTTCCTCTCCCGTGCACGAGTGTTCTGGAACCAAACCTGCACCACACGCTTCTTCAAGCCCACTTCATGTGCAATGTGATCCAGCATCTTCCGTGTAGGGTTGGAGTCAAGCAAGTATTTCTGGTACAGAATTTCCAGCTGCTCAGGGGTAATGGTTGTCCTTAGACGTTTATCCCTTTGGGGTTCTTCTCCCCCAGTCCCACTGTCATTCTCTCCAGGGCTTGCACTGGCCTTTTCCTCCAGCTTTCTCTTCAGCGTGTTCATGGTGGACGTTGGAGTTGACGGCGAGGTGGCCGAGCTTGCTGGAATCTGTGGTAATGTTCCAGACAGCAGCTGGCTCGCCAGTAGTGGATTACTTGGATCAAAAAGCATGAACGGCATATCCAGTGTTCTGTCCAGGAATGGTGGGTGGATAAACTGGTTCTGTGCACTCAGGAAATGGAGCTGCTGATGCTCCTGCCAATGCTCGAAGGAAGGAAATGCCAGTTTACACTGGTCACACTGGTAGGGGATTAGTTGAGGAGGTAGGTTTGCCAGCTGCTGAGGGGTAGAGGTGTGAATGGGTTTGAGGGAGAGGTGTGAGAGCTGAGATGGACTTGGGCTTGACTGTGACAAAGAGCACTGAGGGGGTTGAGGAGGAGGTGGCTGTTGCAGTGAAGAGGGGGAGGATAACTGTGAAATCTTTTGGTGTGCTGAACTTGTCTTTTGTTCTCCTTGGTCCTGTTGCTGCTGAGACTCTTGCTTTGGTTGCACTTGCTTCTCTTGGGTTTGGTTTTGCTGTGTACTTGGAGGTTCAGACTGCTTTGGTTTCTCTTCTGTAGCTTCTACTTTAGAACTAAAGGTGGAGGAATCGTCTGCCTCTGCTGTGAGCTGCAGAAAAGCTGAGGAGGTTGTGTTGGCTGAAGATGTAGGTGTGCTGTAAGCTTGTGAGGGCATTGGTGTGCTGCAGGAGGAACTGGTTGGAGTCAAGAGCTCCATTGCATCCATAGAGTCTTCGTTCTGGCTATCATCCTGTCCATCCTCATCCTCATCTTTGTAACAAAGCTTTTTCTGGTGTTTAATGAGATCAAAAATGCGCTGGAAGACCAGACTGCACTTTTTGCACTGGTAGTTCAAGTTGCTTGTTCTAATGTACCTGTCATTTGTGAGCTCGCGTCGCTCCCCATCTTTGCCCTCTCCCTGATTCTCGTAGTTTTTCCTGGCTTTCTGACGGGCATTCTGGAACCACACCACTATAACACGTGTTGGGAGGTTCAGCAAGTTAGAAAGCTGCTCAAATTCATCGTCCTTTGGGTAAGCATTGGCATCAAAGAAGTCCTGCAGGACTCTGAGCTGGTAGTCAGTAAAGCGTGTCCGAGAGGACCTCTTGCTCCCCCAGTACTCTGGCTTTTGAGGCTCTGGAGAAGGAGGCCTTGAGTCTATCTTCAGCTCTTCCAGGCTGGTAATGGGAGGGTTGCTGAAGTTGTATGGGGAGTCCTTGTTACGCTGGCGCTCCTTGAACAGGGTGTTTCTGAACCAGTGCTTGATCACTTTTTGGGGCAATCCGGATTTGTCTGCCATCTCTTTGATCTGCTCCTCACTTGGCGAGTTGTTAATGTCAAAATACTGCCGAAGGACTCTCAGCTGGTCATCAGTGATCCGTGTCCGTGGCCTCTTGTTCTGCTGCTGCTGGAGAAGGCTGGGGTTGAGCTGATGCTGGTACAACTGGGCCAAGTCGGCGGGCAGGGGGTCTACAGGGCCCAGCTGGGGCGGCAGCTGTGCAGGTAATGTCTGCAGGGGCATGGTTTGCATCATGAGTGGTGAGAAGATGGGGAGTTCCATGGGCATGGAGAGCTGGGTGAGTGGCACAGATGGCTGGGCTGGTGCAATTGTGGGAGAGGTAATCGGTGGGGCCGAAGTAGGGATGGCAGGAGCAGCAGCCGGCTGAGGGGGAGCTGGAGGGAGCGGAGGAGGGGGGGGTGGAGGTGGGGGCGGTGGCTCAGGGGTCTGAGGCCGCAGTGGGTACAGTTTGTCATAGTGTTCTCTGTACTGTTTGGCAAATCTCTCTAGCTGCTTAAAGGGAAAGTAATGTTGGTGAACATGCTCTTGATGGCTCTTCAGGATGAGGATGTTTGAGAAGAACTTGCCACACGTATTGCACTCCAGCTTTTCCAAGTTCTCACCTTGCTCTGTCTTCCCATTTTTCTTCTGCACCTTCTGCTTGTTCTCGTTGTACTGAATGACGAGCTCAAAGCCAAAGTTTTCCAGCAAGGCTTTGGTGGCATTGCCCCTCGCGTCGGAGGCGATCCGAGGGGGCAGGATGGAGGGCTCCGAACTGCTACCTGGCACAAAGTCCTTCTTCTCCTTGGGCTTTAAGTTATCAGGCAGAGACTCCTTCAATGTTACATTATTGTCTCCCCTCTCTGCGTTTTCCCTTTCCCGTGGGGTTTCTTTATCTTTCTCCTTCACTACGGATTTAGTCTTCTTCTCTGGGTGCTGGCTCTGCTGTAACAGGACGGAGTGGGGTTGTGATAAGGACAGCTGACCTTGCTGCTGCTGCAAGAGCTGTGGATGGCTCTGCTGAGGGAGCTGAACTTGTGCCTTCAGGTCCTCCAGCAAACTTGGACCCGTCCCAGTCAATGTCAGTGCACCGCTGGTGACAGGCAAGCTGACTTCTGGATTGAGCTGAAACTCAGCACTGGGGATATAGAACGGGAACAGAAGATGCTGCTGTTGCTGCAGCTGCAGAAGAGTCTCGGTAGTCATTGGAAAGTGCGGCAAAAGTGCTGGGTTGAAGAGCTGGGACTGCAGGAGAGCAGCCTGCTGCTGCAGCTCCTGCTGCAGGTGGGCCTGGACCTGGGCCTGTGCCTGTGCCAAGGTTTGGGCTTGTTGTTGCTGCTGCTGCTGCTGCTGCTGCTGCTGCTGCTGCCTGGATGCAATCATGTCTGCCAACTTCTTGCGGTTCACCTCTTTGGGCTCCGAAGGGGAGGAGATGTTAGTGCTTACAGGGTTACCCAAGGGAGGAATTCCCACGCTGTCGCTGGACATCTGGTTGAGCAGGCTGGGGATGGGAGCGGTGCCCGAAGTGCTCGTGCTGGTAGTTGCAAAAGCATTGCTGTTGCTGGCACTCACAGGGCTTGGCGTGGATGAGCCCAGGGAGAGGCTGCTGCTGCTGCTGCTGTTGCCAGCCCCGTTGCTGCTGCCCCCCGCCGCCTCCAGCTTGGCCGCGCGAGCCTTGGTCTGGTGCAGGACAGATCTCATGTGGATCTCCAGGGTCGAGCTCTGGCTGTAGGCCACATTGCAGGTGTTACACTTGAAGGGTTTGTTGTCTGGGCTGCTGGTGGGCTCAGGTTGCCCAGTAGCAGACTCTTGAAGGGCTCGTTTCAGTTTATGCAGATGAGAAACAGAATTGTAATGGACCAGGAGAATGTTCTTCTGCGTGAAGGACTCCTTGCAGACTGTGCACTTGTATGGGCGAGACGGATCTAGGAACTTCTCCATAGTGAAGTTAGGGCCCTTCCTGAAGGGTAAGGCCCTTTTTGGTTCTGAGCCAGAGTCCTCCTGCACCGAACCAGAATCGCTGCCTGTCGGGCTTTGCTTATCTTCCAGGTCGCTCTCCTCCTCCTTATCTTCCTCAACTATTATTGTGTGGTCCTCTGCAAGTGAAGGGTCGCCCATAGCGAGGAGGTCTCCATTGACCAAGAGACCACCATACAGCTGCTGAATGTCAGCCTCACTCAGTTCCAGGTGGCTGGTTTCCAGATGCTTCTTCAGGGCCTGGAAGGTTCTGAAGCTGCGCTGACAGAGGCAGCACATGGTGGCTGCCCGGATGACGTGGTACTGGGAGTGGAGCTGCAGCTTCTCAATGGTTTTGAAGGCCAGGCTGCACTGGTTGCAGCGGTACTTGTAGACGTGCCGGTCAGACACCGGAAGCTGAGGCCGCTTGGCATGGACATCGTTGAAGTGCGTCTGCAGGGCCGCAGAGCTCTTGAACACCTGGCTGCAGCCCTTCTTCCAGCACAGGAAGCCAGAGTCCTCCCTGGCAGCACCTGGATCGGCTGGAGCAGGCTTGGGGTCCCCGCTGTGCTCTGCACTGTCCAGTGGCAAAAGGCTCTTCCCTGCGTCCTCAGAGACCTCTGTGAAAACAGAATTAGAGCAAAACAGCAAATTACACCAGCACACCAGGGTGGATCAACACTCCCCTTCAGTCCTGAATACATCCATGTTTTTCCTCCCCAAGACAATGAGTATTTCCAACATTTCTCCTCTATCTTCATTCATTTATTTCAGTACCAGCCCATTACCCTCATCACGGCCCACTGCATAAACCTACACAATTTACTTCCTTGCACACTTTGAATATCTGGAAATGATTCACACACACACACACACACACACACACACACACACATCCCTTTGTGCATTTATCACCTTCAATTCTGCCTTTCAAGTGAAGGCCATTCAGCCACCTCTGTCTTTACTGTTCATTTTTGATGTTCTGCCTATTTTCGAAAAAAAAGGTTCATCACAAACTGAATAGAGTATCTGAGTCTTGGTCCTATACCAAAGCTGGGATCAGCAAGAATGAAAGTGGTTCCTGACCAGGTGATGGAGCTGGGGGAGTGGTGGGACCATGGACCTCGCTGATCTGCACTCACCAGGCTGTTTCCCCAGCTCCTCTGTGCCAGAGTTCCCATCCTTCTCTGGAGTGGCTGCTGGGAGGAACATGCTGCTGGGCATCATCACCTCAGGGGCTGTCACCTGGAGAGACGGAATGGACATGGGGAGAAGAAAAACACAGGCAAATATTTTAAAAATCTTCAGTGGCAAAACTAGACATCAGTACTGTGAAGTCAGAGGTGTCACTTTTCACAGCTCACTGAAGACTCATATTTATTAGACAAAGCTCACATCAGTCAAAGTGTTTCTACAGTTACATTTTGGACATAATTAGCAGTGCACACTTGAAGAATAATCTTATTATTAATATTTTTCCTTTATGTAGAATTCAGACTTTGATCACTGACAATGTTTTGTCATGGGCTGTGAAACTTCTTGTGCAACCAATTAGGTAGATAAGTTGAAAGGCCCACCTTAAGCTGCTGAAAACATAATAAGGCCCCTAATTAAATCATACCTCGAAAAGTACACTGTAATCTTGAACCAGGGAGCATTGCAGCACTGTTTTCAAAGTGTATTGATGCAGGGAAAGGAGGGGCATGAGAAAGAAAAGTACAAATGCAGAGAAAGGTGACAAAGGAAAAGATGAATAAGGAAGGACTAAAAAGAAAGCAAATTGCAAAATGAAAAGCTTTTGGTAACCCTTTCCTTGCTCATCTTATGTGTTCCCTCTGCCCCTCAGGTGTTTGGCTAGATTAGACCAGCAAAACAGTGCAGTGCTGGGACACTCACACTTCTGAAGAGCTGGAGAGTCTGCATGGCACACCTGGAGAGGCCCTTTGGAAGAGCCAAATGTGCACACTCATCCTGTTGTGGAAAACCATTTCTTTGGATGTACTTGGTCACACACAGGCACACAAACTACCCTGCCAGCAGCCTGCAGGTGGCTGGCATCAGACACAGGACAACAGATGTCCTTCTGAATGTCCAGAGCCAATGACTCACAGCACTGGAATGCTGCCTCACAGCACCTGGACAGACAGCCCTGTCCCCCTCACCACTCCTGTGTCCCCCTGTGTCCCCCTCACCACTCCTGTGTGTTCCAGCACGTGGCTGCCAGTGCTGGTCAATGCCTGTGGTGAGTGAGGACCCCTCTATAGCCTCGAGCAGCTGACATGCAGAGAGTGCTGCCCTTTCACCAGGTGCTCCTGGTGTTGCCTGTGGTGCCTCTGCTCCCAGCCTCCTGCTGCTGGGAAGGTTAGGCACAACGAAATACTCTCAGACAGGTGTGTTTCCTGGCAAAACAAGCCCCTCTATCCTTCTGCTAGATAGGGAGAAGGCATCAGAACCCTGGATTTCAGATGAGAGCGAGTTCATGAGGCGGCTTCATGCCACGTATCTGGCCTTCTGCATAGCCAAGGACCACGGGGCTCCAGCTGAACTGCAGGAGATGGGAGCACACCTGTGATGAAGCTGAAGCTGGAAAATCTCAGGATGAAATGGTGGCACAGGAATGGCTGTAGACCCTTGGCCTGAGCCATCAGGGACATGGAGCTCCCTCTCATTCCTACGACAGCTGGTGCATGGAGGTCAGTGCCAGGTCCCATGGATGCCGGCAGGGAAGGCAGCTGACACATCCAAGGAGGCAAGCTGAGCACAACAAACTCATTCCACCTTTTACTCTAAGCAGGAGTGTCTGATGGCTGCAGGTGGTGGGTTGGGAGACATGAAAGGTCACTGGTTAATTCCCAGTAGCTGGGCTTGGAGGAGGGGGACAAGCAGGGAGCCCGAGGAGGGGAGGCAAGAAGAAACCGTCCCTCTCAGCTTTAGCAGCAGGGAGAGCGCTTTCCTAGGATCTTTAGGAATTATGAAAAATAAATCATGAGAAATTAAAAAAAAACCCAACAGAGTAGAAAAAGAATGAAATTATCTAACACCTCAGCTGCACATCATTATAGAGCTGTGGCTTTTCATAGGCGTTACAGTACGGCAGCCATCCCCACCACCAAGCTCAGTACGACGGATCAGTAATTGTTTTCATACACTTTAATTAGAAAAACTCAGATGGCTATGAATAATAATGGAAAAGAGAGACTTTTGCACTTGAAAGGTTGAAGTCAATCAAGTGTGAATGACGGCAAAAAAGAAAAAAAAAAAGACACCAATTCATCAGGCCTCTGTTGTCTCGCCGCGTCTTTAATCATAATTCCTGATTGGGATTCAAGAAGGCAGTAAGCAGCGGTTCTTTGTCTGCCTTCACCTTCCGTCAATTAACTCTCCCCGAAATATAATCATCAACCTCACATGCTCCTCTGCATCTTAATCTGGGGCTCCAAACCACTAAGTCCTGCCCCATATGTGTTTATGTAATTACCTTTATCTACCTGCATCTCCACAGCCACCATTCCTTCCCTTCCTTCTACCCTCCCTCCACCACAGAAAAAAAAAACCAGAAAAAAAAAAGGTGGGAAGAAAAAAAAAAGCTGTGGTACATTAAATTGCTACAGGCGCAAAATCCCCAAAGGCAAACAAAAAAGCTTGGAAAAAGTGCAAGGCAACTAGAAATTCTGGCTACAGATGTGGGGAACTGCAGTGGTGCAGTCACAGCAGCTGGCCTTGGGGAGCAAACCCCTGGAGACAAGGCACTGGCCAGCAGCTGGATCCACTCAGGTCAACTGGATCTATCCAAGCTGCTCCTGCTCCTTTCCTACACCTTTATCCAGGACAGGACCCTTTGTCCCTTCAGCTCCACACACCAGCCCTGAGTAGGTGGCAAAGATACCAGGAGAGCAAATGGGTTGCACATCCCAAATTATTTTGCACTCACATGGAATTCCAGACTGCCCTTTTTGTAGGTTTTGTCCTTTTACACTGCAAACCTACCCTAGGACACCCCATTTCCTTGGACCTACAGAACTTGCCTTGCATGCTGGGGCTGCTTTTCACATAAACCAAGAGCAGGGGTACGATGGCACAGAAAGGTGCAGTGCCCCTGGTGCTCTGTGACATGGCACATTGTACTGCAGACACATTTCATGACATTAACTGATTCAGTGATGGAGAGAACCATGTTTATCTGGAGCACAGCCCGTGTAAGCATGTGTGGCTGTCAAATGCTCTCCACCTTCCTCTCACCTGCACAGGTGATACCTGGCGTATCATCTTGGCATCCCTCCTCAGTTCAGCATCCCTCCCCTTCCTCGATTCCTATCTCCCTGTTTAAAAAGTCTCTTCAACACTGCTTTGCGATGGCAACACAGTCAGTGTGAGCCATTCCTAAACACAACCCTACAGCTGTGAGTTCAACAAATGTGGTTTGTCTCCTCCCTTCCCTTCTCCTGCAAATACCTGTTCTGTTCTTCTATGTCTAACACCAAACCACACCCACTGGGCAGCTGCAGCCACCATCTCCTGGCCCACAAGCCACCAGCAAAACCCCTTCCAGCATGGCACCCCTTATCAGTCACCCTGGATCCACCTCTGTGCACAGCCTGAGCTCACTGGTGCCTGTGGTTCTGACAGCTGAGTTCCCTCTTTGTTCTCCCACTGCTAGCACACAGAAGATCCTTAGAGGATGAGAAGCTGTCAGACAAGCCTCTCTTGTTTCCAAGGACCCTTCCTTTTGGGTGACATTCAGACCCCTTCAGCAGACAGAATTTCTTTAAGATGACCAGATCCATGGACAGGCAGGGGCACTCCACTTCAGTGGCCATTTCTATGGATGAGGTGGCCCAGGGAGGACTGTTACAGAGCATGTAAGGGCTGATGGGCCTCATCTCCTGCCTCGCTCCCCTTCCAGTATCCTCAGCAGATCACACATGCCCTGACACCTACAGACCTGCCATCATGCTGGAGAACGACCAGCCAGCCCACTCCTCACTGGAGACAACCTCCAGCAGCTCCTGCCACCACCGGCTCTACTGGATTTTTAACAACTGACTGTAGAGCCTCCTGTTGGCAGGGCTGGAGGATCAGAGCACAGCACCCACCCATATGACACCCACATATTTTTGGCACATCCAAAACATTACTCTTGGTCAGCAAGAGCATCCAGCTCCCTTCCCAATGCACCTGCCCTGTCCTGTCTCTGGATCGAGGCACCAAATGCAGGGACAGTTCCTCCAAAAATGCCCCAAAATGCTGAAATCATGTGGCTCTGGAGAGAAAGCCTTTAGAAGGGGTCTGAGGAGATACATCACTGTCCCCATGTCCATGCAACCAGGGGAAATACAGACAGGAGGCAAGGTTCCCCACCAGACAAAGGAGGTAATTTCCATTACAAAGAGAGAGAGAGGGTGCTGGAGTGAAAAGCTTCATTAGACTCCGAGAGGCAAAGCGATGGCAGTATACCAAGGTCACTTCTAATTTAGACCATCTAATTGGCAAACATGGCTCCAAATGGCTATCATCTCACAGGGCTCAGAATTAATGAAGCCCGATTATTTTCATTACCTTCATCCGAGATGGAGAATGAGAGGGAAAGGGGGGAGAGGGAGGGGGTGAGAAGGAGGGAGAGAGAAAAATTGAATGACAGCAGAAGGGAGAGAGCAATAAGAAAAGACAATGGGAAAGTGGGAAAAATGTAAAGATGGCAAGAGGGGGAAGTGAGATGGCAGGGATGGGCAGAAACGACTCCTGATGCAAGGGAAAAAAGAAAAAGATGGAAAGATGGCTGGAATACTGGGAAGACACCCTAAACTGAGGAAGGGAAAGCTGACAGCAGAGATGATGGGAGAGGAATGTGCAGAAAGATAAAGCTGGCTGTGGGAGGAGGGACAGCTCCCGCTCCTGGAGGCTCTCAGGAAGTCGTCCTCTCTCCCAGCTCCAGCCCATCAGTCTTGTCACTCGCCTGTGCGGGCAAACTGCACTTCACCCTCATTACGGGGCCCTGCGGAGCCCAGCGGACCCAGGAAGAGGCTGTGATGGGAAAGATGGTGCCTGGCCCTGCTCAGAGCGGCTGAGATGCCATGGAGAGTGAACTTGGCCACATTCATCCATCAGCTGAGTGGAAGGGAAGCTGCCGGAGATGAGCGGGACAAGCGAGCCTCAGGCTCTGTCCCTGTGTGGCACTGGAGCACGGTGTGCTCTCCGTTCCCTCAGCCAGCTCTGCCAGCCTGTCCCTGCACCGAGGCTGGCAGCAGGACGTGGGGTCCTGTGGGACAGCCAGCCCCGCTGCTCGCTGATATGAAAAGGAGGGAGCACGACCAGGCAGTTCTGAGACACTGAGCACAAGCAGGAGCCGTTACCATGGCAACAGACATATTAGACACTGCAGGTTCCTGAATGGCGTCTGATAAGGTGTTATTAACTGGAGCCTCCTCCAACGCCAAACGCGGTGACACTGCGTCGAGACGGACCCAGCTTCCCCTTACAGAGACGCAGTTCCCTCGCAGTGGCACCAAGACCTGACTCACGTGTCAAACCAGACAGGATCTTCATGAGAATGAGCAAAATTAGGACCCTCCAGTGCTGCCATGTTCTGCACAAACTGTACAAATTGCTCAAAATATGTCCTTGAATACAAAAAGAACCACCTTCTTGACCCTATGCTGTGAGACCCAGAGCAGGAGAGGCAATCCTCCTCCCCAGATGTTTCTCTGGCTGCCAAAGGAAGAGCCATATGGCCAGTGGCAATGGAAGGTCGGGAAACCAGAAACAAACATGAAGATGAGCATCACGGCTGGGCTAGTGTCTGCCAATCCCAGCAGTCACGCAGCCCTGCTCCAGCACAGGAGCTGGGCTCACCTCAGGGACGGTCCCTGATCTTCTCAGAGGTTTCCTGAGCTCCTTAACGAGGGGCTACTGCCAGTCCCCTGTACCCTGGAGGACACAGACCTACATGAAGACAGACCAGCCCAAGGCTTCGCCACCAGACCGCATGTCCTGCCCACAGCCTGGCTCAAAACAAACCACTACACACCAGCAAAACAGCAATCCCAGGCAAACTGGTTACACTCACTGGCCTAAGGAAGGGGCTCAGCTTTTGCTCACTGCTCTTAAAGGCCAAAACACCTGCCATCAATGTAGTTAGAGGTGAGTAAGAGTTGTTCAAGACCTCAGAACGTATTTACACACTTGAGTAGCATCACTGAAATGGACACAGGCTGCACACTCTGTGATGGGACAGTTCCGTGATCCAGGCACATAGTGACTGGCAGAGCAAAGCCACATCCTGCCAAGGACAGAGGGGACAGGCAGCTGGTAAAGCAAAACGGGGAGATAAAGCGCATAGAGGTATTTATGGAGCAGGAACTGGAAGAGGCTGCCCCAAAAGCCTGTATAGTCATTTTCTCTGGAGATACTCACATGCTGTCTGGACACAATCCTGAGCAACTGAACTGGGAGGCTGGACTGGAGGCGGTCCAGTGGTCCCTCCCAGCATTACCCATCCTGTGATTCTGTGACTCTGTCTTTGAGAAGGAGTCACAAGAGGAATCATAGAATCACAGAATGGTTAAAAGTTGGAAAAGACCTTTAAGATCAAGTCCAACCAACAACTCAGCACCACCACCAGGTGACAATACGTCCCGTCAGCTGCTGCATCTTTCAGAAGCTTCTGTGTAATCTGCCATCCCATGCATTCACTTCATCAGGTCAAGGAAATTGTACTTACCCTGACCTCTTCACAGGGAAAGCACTCAACACTTCTGCTCCACAGGGCTCAAGCAGAGACACAACACGTAAGGAGCTGCCCACCACAGCAACCTGCTGCTCCCCACCTTTGTGGGGATGGCAGTGGGCACACTGGGGTGGCAGTGGGCACACACTGGGATGGCAGTGGACACACTGGGATGGGATGGCAGCAGCCACACTTGCCTATGCAGCTACTTACCGTCATGATGAGTTTCTCAACACAGTCAGGTGACACACTGTGCAGGTGAGTGAGGTGCAGCTGCAGGTGGATCTTGTTGTTCAGCATGTCCTGGCAGAGCGGGCAGCGGAGCATGGGCTGCACCGAGTGCTGGGTCATGGCGTGCACCCGCAGCCGGTTCACGTCTGTGTTGCTGTACTTGCAATACGGACACTGGTACATCTGCGGAGCAGACAAATGAATCACCCAGCTGTTCCAGCTGCTGCTTTCCTCTTAGAGCCAGGCTTTAATAATTTGATGCCCTATCCTACCACCAGTTATCGCCTTTCATTCTCCTTCTCCCATTTTATTCTTTGCTTTTGGCACATTGGAAACAAATTACCTACACAGAAAGCTGGGTTCTTCCGCCTTACCTGCTCTGATTTGGTCTCCTCTGAAGTTTTTGACCATTTAAAGGAGAGAGGTGACTCAGAGCTGCTGGGAAATGATATCCGCTTAGAGGACACTGGAGGCTCTGTCAAGTCCTTCTCTGCCTGGCTGGCTGGTGCTGCAACAAAAAATGATTTACATCAGGACACCTCCAAAGAGGTCTAGGCTGGACAGTGCATCCATTTACTGCTGTGCACACCCCACAAGAACCTGGAGGAAGATGAGTCTGAGGACTGACCTAAGTCCTACAATGCACACTTGGCCAAAACCGGTTCACTCTTGCTGATGATCTCCCACAACAAAGGAACTCTGTGACTGGTGACCAGAAGCAGAGAGACCTCAGCTGTTTCTGGGGGCTGCTTACAACCTTACAACCTGTTGGTGCAAGAGGGTCTGGGGCCTGTGGCTATGTCCAACACTGTGTCCAACACACAAATTCTTGGCCAGACACGAAGGCCCATGTGCCACCTTCAGGAGCAGCTGGAATGACTCCAGGAGGTAGAACTCATACCCTTGGCTCACCCAGGACATTTTACACATGGACACTCTGGAATAAGTTTGCCCCACAGAGGGCTGGTGGTTGTGGCTGTCAGCCCGACCAATGGCACCTGTGCTGGCAGCAGCAGCGCTGCTGGACGGCTCTGGACGGCTCAGCCTGTGCCTACAGAGGAGTGCACGTGTCTGGTGCTACTCAGCATGCGGGCTTGCCAAAATGCTGATTCTGGTAGGACCCAGCCTATGGGACCCAGACACTCCCACCATGAGAAGCAGAGGAAAGGCCATTTTATTCCAGCCAAACAGAGAAAGGCAAACGTGTCCTGAAGTCAACAGCAAAACACTCTGAGTTGTGGCACTGGGAGAAGCACAGCCCTGACCTTTCCCCTCCCCCGAACCCTGGCTGCCTGCAGTACATAAATTTGTGGGACATCTATTATTTAAAAACTGTAAGGACAAGTATATTATACACAGCCCCCGTCTCCTCCTCCCCGAACACACATTCATAACAGTACTTTAATCTGTCTCGAATCGACTTCAAACCCATTTCGCCCTTAATGGGAGTTATTCATTTTCACTTGAAAGGTAATATCTGACAGCTGGATATTTAATATGATGGATTGGCTGCCGATTAACAAGGCACTGTAGCAGTCTCAGGCCGGTCCCCCACACTCTTCCCCCTATCTCCTACTCTCCTTGCGACCCTCCTGGTATCCACTCCTTGTTTCAGAAGATGCTGGCAAACTGCTTCCTCCGTAAGGACCCTTCTATGCAGTGGCATGAGCTGTATTTCCAAAGGTACCACAGAACAGTGGGGAATACAATCCCCATTTCTAACTGCCTTCCCTGCCAGCCCCCACCTCTGCGCATTCAGTTAAATAGAGGCAAAGTTCCAGGGGAGGGAAAACAGGTATTACAAACAGGTAATGGTAGTGTCAGAGGGAGGCAGGGATCAGAGGAGCTCTGAGACTGCTGAGTTCCTCCCGGTAGGCTTTGAGGTGATCTCATCCCCTGCAGCACTGCTAGAGCTGCACACCTGGTGCTTCAGTCCTGCTGGGCATCCATGCATGGATGTACAGTCCTGGCTGTATCTGAAACCCAAACCACAGGACCCTGTTGTGCTGCCAACTCCATGAAAATGTCCAAATCAGGCGTTTCCTGGTGTAAAACAAGTCTGCAGTATCAGTGCCAAGTAACAGATGCCAAGGCAGATCCTGTTCTGCCCCATGGACTGACAGACTGCCCTACCCAGACGCCTGCTTGAACTGAGACCCTCCCTGGCTTCAGAAGTGGAAAGGGGTTAAAGATGTCTGCAGGGCCTGAGCTGGCCTTCCTTGCTTCCTATAATAAGCATGCTTGGAGCATGAGGAACATGGCAGCACCTCACTGCCCCTCTGCTGAGGAATGCAGTCCCTCCTGGAGGGTTCGGGGAGGCAGAGACCACCCCCGACAGGCAGCACCGTGGCGGGTGAAGGACCACCCTGCCTTACAGTGAGCCCCACAGGATGTGAGTGGCCCTGGTCAGGGAGTTGCTGACGACTGACACAGTCCACTCCTCAGTGTGACCTCAGACACTGAGCGACAGCCCCATCAGGCAGTTTGGACACTGGGACTGGCAGGTGGAGACCCCAGGTCTGCCAGGGTGGCCAGGCCATGTGAGCTCTACTCCAGCCCTGCACCAGGCTGGGATGACAGTGACGGTCACTGCTTCGGGTCCCCTTAGACCTCTCAGCCCCAGGTGGTGACTGTGGCTCCCAAACTGTGTTTCTGCACTGGGCACTGACCACTGCCAGCTGCTCACCAGTGGGATGTTTTTGGATGCAGTGACTGAACTCAGCCCAACCATCAGCTAACCACAGGCTGCTTAACACCAGCTGCAACCCTGGGAGTCACAACAGGGTATTTTCTCATGTCCTTTCTACTGGGAAGCAGCCGCTTAGAATTAGTAACAGGCAATTAAAATATACTTTTCCTCACCATCTCCAAAGTACTCAATTTTATTAAATGCACTTGATCCAACCCATAACTTTAATCCTTCAAAATCAGAATTACTGATGATTGTCCAGATACCAGAATAACTGAATTCTGAAAAACACACATGGAATATTTGTTCTAAGTATTCTGATTTGACAGCTCAAGTGGGAATTTCAACACTGAGACCAAAGTTTATTTTTGATAAACAGGCAAATGCATGAAGTGACACATTCAGTCCACATCACAGATCAGAGGAATTAAGAACTCTGCTGCCTGGAGAAACGGGGATGCAGCTCAGCACTTGCCTGCAAAGATCCCAGAATGGCACGGGACCTTCTGACTGTGCAGAGAGGACAGGAAAGAACATCCTGGGCTCAAAAGAAATAAAGAGCCAGAGTCCTGAAGGGCTGTGAGGCACCAAACACATGGAGATACCACCTGTACTGTGACCATGGCCAGCAGCATCTCACTTCAAGGTCCAGGCCTTGCAGGGCAGAAAAAGGAACATGGTTTAAAGTATGACATATGCCTACGTGTTGGGTAGTATTGTTATATACTAGATTTGATGATTTAGAGAAAAATCCAGATCTAAAATCTAAGTAAAATTTCTCAACGGATGTTCCCTACAGCCAAGTGTGACTGGATGGTGCTACCACAGCACTTCTGGCTCTTCCTCTTCTCAGCAGCTTCTGCTCTTCAGAGGAGGAGGGGAGATCCTCCCCGGCATTATTTCAGAGGTGAGATGGGCACTTCATTCCAAGTGGGGACTTTTCCTTAGCTGGTTCCAGAGCAAAAGCCAGCACGGGTCCCCCAAGCTGCTGCTCTCCATCCTGGTGGGAAGGGCATTACCACCCACCTCCCAGCCATCAGAATCTTTTAGCTAAAGCACCACTGACAGCCCCTTCATCTAAACTTCCATCTCCCAACCCAGCAACATAATGGAAAAGCCAATTAAATGATTATTAATTCATGCTGCTTTCCGTAAGCCAGAGGTTCTCATCTCCCTGAATTCCGTAAACCAGCTTGCCACTTGCCCTAGAAATTTACAGTGGGGTTTCTGCTGTTGTCATTGATTTAAACACCACCCTCCTCACCAGCCTCTGAAAAACTCCCTGCCACAAAGTCCCGCCACTGGCCTGGGAAACTTCTCAGTGGGACCAGGGAACTGGGCTCTCACTGCCTGATGGAAAAGTTCATTCTTCATTTGGTGGTGCTGCCTTCCTCAAACCACCCTGATGTGTTGTCAGAGACATTTTTCAGCACCATGATCCCCTGGACCAGCTGGAGTCACCACTGTGCCACACAGCCCTGTGCCAGCAATGCCACTGTCCTGTGCCCTTACAGCACCTGCAGCTCTCCCAGCATCCAGGGCTGAGGTATCTGTTTCATCCATTCTCTGGGAACTGCCATGACTCAGGAGCACCCAGAGTTCACTGAGATCCCCAGGGAAGGGCACAGGGCACCCAGCGGTGCCACAGCGCTGCCATCTCTTCAGCAGCACATGGGCCAATGTTTTCTGCTCAAATACTGTCTAACCCTTGTTCCCTGAACACACCTTCTGTTCTAATCAGCTGCTGTAGCCACACTGCCAGGCCTGTGCACTGGCTGTTGCTCCACAGCGTTTTCCAGCCGTGTTTGACAATGCCATGATGGGCAGGTGAATGCCCCGTGCTCGGCATGCGCACTCTGCGCCCGCTGCCGCCTCGCCAGGCTCCAGCCCTGAAAATGGCCGAATAATTTGTGTTTCTAATGCTGTGTCATACCTTCCTGCCTGCAGCGAGTACCCACAGCTGAATCGCTATTAAATATTCATATCACAGTACCCAGCCACCACCAGCCTGCCCTGCCTCGCTCTGTACGAACAACGAGCACCCAGCAGGTGCTGCAGGGAGACCCCAGACAGCACCAGGGGCACGTGGAGGCAGCGCTTTGCTTGGCACGGTGGGTACCATGGACCTCCCCGTGGCCCCACAGCTCAGATCAGCTCCCCCAGCATCCATGGATGCTGCCAGAGCTCAGCGTGCTCCGAGCCCAGCTGGCTGCTACGTGGAGCCACCTGGCCTGGCCGTGCTGCTGGGCTGGAGCTGCTGCCCAGGAACCTTTTGTATATTCTTGTGGCAGCTTCCCATGCCCTCTCCCAGGTTTCCCTTGCGTAGGCACCAGTGCTGAGAGCAGCTCCATCGTGCCCCTCGTCCCCTTCCTCCCAGCCTCTCAGGCCCCCAGAACATCCCGGCCATTAAGTGCTCCACAAATGCCAAATATTAAAAAAGCAGCAAAAAGCAGCCGGGGGGAGGGGCAGGAATAGATTTCCGTCAGGATGTGCCTGACCTGTTTTTTTCAATTTCAGTAATTAGAAAGGCAGTCGGCCTGTAGGAATTATTCATAAACTGCAGGAGCTGTGCAGTATACATTTATGTTAAACATGTCAAAGCCGATTGAAATCATGCCTGCCAGCACCATAGTCCATAAACACACTTTTCTGCAACAATTTCCCAGCTCTCGGCAGCCCATTAATACCTCCTTTAATAGCAATCTACCCCAGATTTGAATCAGGGACGCTCCATTGCACTAATTGCTCTGTTAGGTGAGCATCATGGATTAAAAAAAAATCATTAACAAAAATAAAAGCTCTTCAGGCCAGTCCTCCAGAAAGATTTCACTTCAATCTATATTTTAAGTAGACTCTGTTTCTTGTTTTTGTGGAAAAACCCCTGATATTCTCCGAGTACCCAACGGACAGTGCATTAAGGGAGTCTCTGGCAGCTGGTGATGGGCTTCTCTGTCAGAGACACGAACCAGCACCACCCTGAACCTCAGAGGCCTTGTACTGGTCTGTCCTGGCCTGATCCTGTCTTCAAATGAGTATCCATCATCTACATCTTGCCTTAAAAATGGAGTCAGGCTCAACCACAATTCCTCTCCCTTTGCTGGTTTGCTTGTGGTCAATCTCATGACAGTCGTGACGAGATAATGTCTAATGCACAGAGCACTCTCCTGTTCCAGCACAGAGGTGGGCACTGAGGTGGGCACAGAGCACCTCCCTGCTTTAGCATGGAGGCACTGCCATCTGAAGGAGTTTTCCATGTGTATACTCAACTGGAAAGTATCACCTTAAGAAATGTTTCTGCTTTGCATTATTCCATTTTAAAAATAAACATAAAGAATGAATTGAAACATTTATTTTGCAGTTGGGACATTTTGACTAATTTGCAATGAAACCAGAATTTTGCCCCTTGGTGCTCCCACTGCCCCTGGTGCAGGCTGCACCCAGGCTGTCCCCACCACAGCACAGCCTCTCCCCTCTGCACTGGGCAGGGAGCTGACCAGAGGAACTTGGCATTTCATTACAGATCTCACAAACCCTGAAGAAAGTAGAAGAAATAAACCTCCTGTGTGCAGTGAGGAAACCGAGGCACAAAGGGGAGCAAATTGCTGAGGAACATAATGATCAAATTGAAGGTGATGAGCAGCAAATGCGTCTGTCCCCCCTCCCCTTCCACACGCCAGTCAGTGGCTTTGAGTCTGCACCTCTCCCGCCCCCATCTCCACCTTCACAGAGTCGCCGGGCTCAGAGGCTCCTCCGAAGGTCAGCCAGTCCATCCAAAGCAGAAGAGACCGTGCCTGCCTCATTCCCTGACAGCAGCTCCTCTAATCTTCTTGAAAGACCTCTGAGGAACCTTCCCAGAAAACCACTCCAGTGCTTCACAGGCTGTACAGGAGGATTTTTTTTATTTATTATCAAACCTCAATCTTTCTCCCTTCAATTTAAGCCCATTGTGTCTTGTTGTCTGTATCCTGAACATGAAGAACAAATTATTTCCTTCCTTTCAGACGCATTTCATGCACGAGAAGACTTATCTTTTTTTGGTCATTTTTTGGGTCAAATAAGCCTGTTCATTCCATTTTCTCCTCCCAGCTGATGCTGTTCTGTCCTGGGTCATTCCTGCTGTTTGGGCTTTCTGAAATTGCTCCCCACATTCCCCAACACCCCAGCTCAGGAAGGGATAGTTTACCAGTGCTGATGAAACCCACCCAAGGCACAACATTATCACCTATACCACAATGTCTGTGCGTCATTTCAGCCTGTCCTGAAAAACGGCATCAAAAGCCTTCCCAAGGAGACACTGACTGCAAACAGGACCTTCTTCACACAGAGGGAAATTGGGTCGTGTTGACATGATTTGTTCTTGACAAATCCGTGTCGACTGTTCATCTCATTATCTTCCCATCAGCACTTACAAACAGTTGTTTGGTCAATTCCCAGGAAAATCTGGGGCAAATGGAGCTGGCAGGTGTGCGGTTCCCCAGCCACTCCTCTGGCCAGGGACAAGCCTCGCTGCACCTCCCCTCTCCTCTGCACAGCACAAGACAGAGCAGCTGGCAGCTCTAAGATGCTCCAGGCACTGTCTCCCAGCACCCAGGTACCATGCAGAAGTTCAGGGACAATGTTCAGTGTCACCAAGAGCTCTGCAGTCCGTTCCCTGGCAGCTGGGGACAGGCTCTCCCCACTGTGCCACTGACATGGGCTCTGCTCAGTCAAAGTGAATGCAGAGAAGGCTTTGTGCTCTTCAGCCTTGTGACACCACCGTGGTCACAGCCTTCCCCTGCTGCTGGGAGTGGACTGGCACAGCACTGGCACCTCCAGTGAGAGCTCCCTTTGCTGCTCACAGCCCCACTGGTACTGGGGCGTGTCATGTCCCTGGAACCTGGCTTTCTGCAGCTGTCAGGAATAACCTGACTCAGTCTCCATTCCTTCCCATATCTGAGGTCCAGAAGGACCCAGCAACACAGTCATGGCTCCTGAAAGGAGCCTTGATATCAGAGAAACAAGCCAGGTGTGGTGCTTTGAGCATCCACCGGACAGCAACCCTGGGTGACATTATAATGCTTTAAAAGTTCAGGGTGGTGTTACACGTTTGGAAGCAGGACCTGAGTTCAGCACCAGCACATCACACACCATGCTGAGTCTGTGCTCCAGGCAAGGCTGGTCCTGTGCTCTGTGGGCTCACATCCCCACTCTGCATACTCCCCACACAGTTCCCTTTGCAGACCTGATAGAGCTGTTCCATTTCTGATCTGCTCCTTGGCGGACAAACACTGGGTTAGGAATTCCACAAGCACGATGAAGTAATAAACACAACCCAATTCTGGACAGTAAAGAGTTTAAAAAGCAAGCTCCTGATTTTTCCTTACATATTTTGAGATATAAAAATAATATTTTCACATAGAACAGCCTTTTTAAGCACTTCAGGTTTGGGCAAAGGGCCCTACTTACCTCTGAAGAGGTGTAATCAGTAAATAATACTTCCTCTTTTCTGTGATACTTCACAAAGTGCTTGTGCTCAGGATCACAAATCTCACACGAGACTAAAAACCACCTAGAGCCAAGTAAAACCTGTATTTCTGGGTTAAGAATGGGTCTGTGACAAGGAGGAACACACGGAACCACCTTGTCGAGTGCAGCCCACACTGAGAGCACGATCTCCAACAAGCAGAAAGGCCCAGTAAGGCCCTCGTTCCCTCACACCTTCCATTGAGTGAGACTGAGATGGGCTAAGATTAGAACTGTAGACATGTAACACCACATTCCACCCTTATGAAGACCATGTAAGACAAAACATCTTTGTCTGGGGCTCACCAAGAGGCAAACATGAAAGCAGCAGGAGAAGGCTGCCAGGAGGAAGGATCTCTGCACAGACTGGGGTGTCACACTGACCAACCCTGATCCTTCCAACCAAGCAGGACCCAGGAATCAGAACTGCTCTGTCCTGGCCTCCAGTATCTCAGGTTCTGCACCTACTCTGAAGAGGTCAGCAAGGGCCAGCTGAGGGGACAGATGACCCTCTCCACAGGGGGACAATCATAGAATCACTAAATTACATGCCTAACCCCAGCCTGTGCTGGGTGCTGTCACGAGGGGCTGTCCCCTTCTCCCTCCTCCTCTCCCAGCTGCCCATCCCCACTTGCCTGGCTCCAGTTCTGGAGCACACGATGCCCAGCACCAGCCTGGGGCTGGAAGGGAGGACACATCACTCACCACGACTCAAACTCTTGAGTATGTCATGAAGCTACACCCAAAGCCTTCACAGAGGACTATACATCACACTGCCACTGCCACTGCCATGTTGTGGTCAGTTAAAGAAGGGTTTTGTGGAATGCTGCTCTTCCCACCTCCCTTTTCTGGATTTTAAAAAAAGGGGGACCAAATAGCACCTCTGCTGTATCACAGAATCATACCTGTCCATTTACTCTGGTCCTTGTCCCCTCCACCCTCTTGCTCCTTGGTGGGCTCCTCAGCATCACCAGTTGTTTCGCTGCGCCCGTCCACATCCTCACTGGGTTCTTCTGAAACAAGAGAAGTAGAAAGTGTAACACAGACCTGGAAGGCAGAACAGAGAGTAAGTAGCTGCTATTGAGTAAGAGCAACAGCCAAGGCTGTGCACAAGTGTTGGGTGAGAGGCATCAACATCACTGAGTGTTCTCCCAACACACCTGCTTGCTGGTCAAGACAAAAACTACAGAGGAAGGAAGTGAGAGACGTAGACAAAATGAAGAATCTCACCCATTTCTACCAGCAGAGCTACTCACACCCTGAGGTGTCATGTACAGTGACATGGTTGTCTCTGTAAGAAGGTTTCACCCAGTCACACCATGGATTAGAGAAGTGTGAGGGACTGGTTGGAGCCTCCAGCATATTCAGCCTCGTCCTTCCTCCTCATCCTCATCACAAGCTCTCTGGCCCCAGGGATGCAGTGCAGTGTTGCCCCTGGTCACCAAGATGCCCGAGTTCACTGCAGACACACCACATCCCATCCCTCCTGCTCAGACTAAGCTTGGAGCAGCTTGGTCTGCTGCAACTACGGCCCAGACACGACACATGGGAGGAACCTGATGGGGGTTCTGCCTCCATCCCAGTCAGGGCAGGCGTTTGCCAACACTGGCAGCACCATGCAGGTGCCGAAGCACAGAGGAGAGCCAACACTCAGTGAAGTGCTGAAAGCTCAAAACAAAACTCAGAGCATCCTGCCCTGAACAACAGCAACGATGTGCCAAGGCTGGGCACGGAGCGTGTCGACCCAGCGTGGTCCAGCCCCACGCCAAGGCACCTCACCAGGTGGGACACGGGGAGCAGGAGTGCTGTGGCTGCCAGACCCCTTACACCAGGGTAACAGTCACATTACCATCTACTATCATGGCTATTTATGTATAGCTGACAGGGGTTACCCCACCACTGGGCTAGGGGGCACTCCTAGGACATTGTATCAATTTTTAGGCAGGATTGTTTATAATTTTAACTCGCATTATCTGGTCATGGTAAATCCCAGGCTATCCTGAGGTTTACCTGACTCACCTACCAGTTCAAGCACGATTCCCGCCCACACCCTAACAAACACAGGACTAGAAATTCAGATTAAAAATATGTATTAGGAGCTTGCAGATACTCAGCAGTGCACTTTGAGGATGTGCCAGCCTAAACTGGGGAGGAACTTTTAAAAGCATCCAGAGATCAGCTGATATCAGGTGGAAGCCCTGTGATTTATGCTCTACTCCTTTCACTCTTTTAAAAGCTGGGAACTCTTGAGAGCTGTAGGGATCCCATGGGCTTTCCCTGGGAAAACAGGACTCTGGAGTGAGAGGGGTGGCAGTGCTGACAAAGGCACTCAACATACAGAAAGACACTAATCACTGATGGAGGGGTGAGACAGGCAGTCTGCCATGTGAGCCGAGCGCTCGAGTTTGCTGGGAGAAGGGCTGTGAAACCAGCAGCTGGCTTCTTGTTTCAGAAATTAAAATTCCAATCTTTTTTCCACTCTAGGGTAAGAACAGAACAGACCACCCCCATCCCAGTGCCACCACACTGGTGCCTTCAAATGACTTCAAGCAGGGCAAGAGTGTCTGCTGGGGCAGCTGCCCTGGAAGCATATTTTAGCTGGCTTTACTGAAAACCTTCTTTAACGGGTTTCTGTACTTTATTTAAATAATCATTTTAACCTCTCTCCAGACATTCAGTGTTCTCTATTGGCTCAGATGGTCCCTGGCCCCCTGCACAGGGTGCAGAGATGGCTCCCACCACCCATGGCCCACGGCCCACACCCCCCTGCCCATCGCTCATCCCCCGTGGCCATCACTGACTGCCCTGGCCCCGGCCC
The DNA here is from genome assembly GCA_013396695.1 of Sakesphorus luctuosus. Taxonomy (NCBI): domain Eukaryota; kingdom Metazoa; phylum Chordata; class Aves; order Passeriformes; family Thamnophilidae; genus Sakesphorus; species Sakesphorus luctuosus. The sequence goes on from VWZD01010534.1 coordinate 347,109, forward strand.
TGCCATGGCTCAGTGCTGACCCCCGTCCAGAGTCCCCCGAGCCCGGAGCTCTGGCCCAGCTGAACAACAAAGGCAGCACTGCCGGCTGCGACCCGGAGGTGTCAGCATCGGCAAGGGAGGAAGAGGAAGGGCGAGCCAGGCTCAGCCCTGTCTGGGCTCCAACCTGAACATGTGGAAATAATACACGTCTTCCAGTGCGCTGTCTGGTTCAAGGGGAATAAAACAGGACATTCATAAGCAGTTACACCATCTGTCTTTATACCATCATCATCATCAACAAGGGAAAAAATAGCTCTTTAAAATGGATGAAAGCCCAGGCTGACAGTAACCGGAAAAATGTGAGCTATGAATACCAATAATGGCAGAAAATTATTAAAAAACAAAGCTACAAATGCAAGTCCCCAGCATGGCTGAGGCTGCAGCCCTTTGTGTCCATCCCCCACCAGCTCAGGCTGAGGCCCCACATCCCTGGCACCAAACACTCCTCAGCCCCAGCCCCATGAATGCTCCTCTCTGAGGACATGACCTGCTCCTGGGCCAACACCCTGTGCTGGGCAGGGGGGGACAGGGAGCAGATCCAGATCTGAACCCTCATCCTGCACCATGCAAAACTATTTTTTTTCTGAAGAATAACTTTTTTAAAGCAGGACAGAGAGAGAGCAGAGTCCAACATATCTGCCCAGGGAGGCTCTGAACCACTTGGGGAAGGCCCTGGTATCATCCCTGCTCAGCACTTTGCTCCCAGGGCCTCTAGCACGGGGTCCCAGGCAATGGGAAGGGTTAACTCCAGCTGCCTCGTGATCCCCTTCCAGCAGACCCTCTGGAACGTTCAGGCAGCTCCACTCACCACTCAGCCTGACCTGTGCTGCAGCCACTGCTGCTCCCCTGAGCCCAGGGATGGTGGGCACAGCCCCTCCACTGGCTCTGCACACCGTGCTGGGCTCCACATGCTGAGAACTTGCTTTCAGCACGTGTGGGCTCAACCTGTGTCTGACCCAGCTTCTGGCAAGGAGACCTCAACACCGATGGTAGAAGCAGCAAAGCTGCTGCTCCCGAGGCCTGTGCCCAGTCTCTGAGGGCAGCCCCACAGTGGCTGACCCGCAGCAGCAGCTCCGTGGGGCAGGGCAGGTCTGAGGGGCAAACATCTGTGTGAAGGCACCCAACCACTCACCCTCTGTGCTCCTTTGGGGCACCCCTCTGCGAGAACAAGGCCAGCAGCACAACTGGTAGGGAAAGGTCTACTCCTCCCTCAATCCACTGGACACCACAAGGAGCTGCCATTGTCACCGTCTGCAAAGCCTGGTGTCACACTGTCCCCACACTGCACACAAGCAGAGCCCACGACTGTCCTTACGTAACAGTCCACAGGACCCCCCTGCAGCTGAGTGTGTAGACCATGCCACACTCAGCTCCCAAGGCTGAATGAGCCATGGGCGGTGAGATGTAGGGAATTTACTTCCAAGTCACCGTGACCCTTTCATTACCAGCTGACACCTCCACCCTCCAGAGCTGCACACACTTTGGGGACTTCAGAGGTGCAAGAAGAGTTGTGAGATTTGTATGGAGAATCGTGAGCCCCTGCAATCCAAACAACACACCCTTATGCATGTGTCTCCATGCCAGAGCTCCATCCTCGAGTCCATGATGCTTTATTAATAACTTCTAAAAGGAATTTTCCAACTGCCAGGACTGAGGTCAATACCAAGAACGAGCAAGTGCAGCCCCTGGAGCCCGAGGAGCTGCTTTTCCATCACAACCCACCTGCCGCATGCAAAATCCTAGGAAGACTCTTTGCTTTCTTCATGAATAAATTATTTTAGAAAGCAGTATTTCCTTTTAATTTAAAATTAAACCGGTCACTGCGGGGGAGTGGGGGGAGAGCAGAAGAGTCTGCAAAAATCACAAGTATCTGTTTTCTGCAGAGGTCAGGGAACCTCTGACTCAGTTACACACCAGACTGTGCCTGAATAGCTGCTCCCTGTTGCACAGGACCGGGATGCTGCTGGCTGCCCTGCCCAGACTCAGGAAGTTTGAGGGCTGGAGAAGTTGGCAAACGCTGACGGGATCCACACGAGCTTTAACAGCCCAAGACCTCTCACTTCTCATTCTCTCAGTCACGTTTTCCTTAACAAACTCAGACCTCTTATCTGAAGGGATAAGGGGCATTTCAGGGGTGGCAGAAGGGTAGGGATGGGAGAGAAAGAGTGTGCGCTGCCTCTCCACCCTCCGGCAGGCTCGAAAGCTGAGAAACATTAGCTGTCATGAACCACAATCAAATCAGGTTTGAAATATTTAGCAGTGGCTTGGAAAATGCGACGGTGCAGCTCTGACAGGCGAGATGTGCAGACACCCATTTTCCATTATAATGGAAATATCAAGCCTGTTCTGAATATGTATAACCTAGAAAAATGTATTGATTTTTCATTCGGCATTAAAAAAATGAAATACCCTGCAGCTGTCAAAAGCCTTTTGTTAAAAGCTCATCTTTCCTGGAATGAGGTTTACCAGAAACAAGTTTTAATTGTACACAGGGTCACTCCTTTGGAACAAAAAGAATCCCTGATGCTCTCGTTTTCAGGGTAAGGAGATGAAAAAGCCTGCAGAAAGACAGGGCTGAGACCTGGCTGAGCCCTGCCCGCTGCAGATGCTGGGGAGGGCACGGTGACGGCTGCACGGCACAGACACCGTGCTGGCACTGCCACGTACTGCCCGCTGCGGGGTCCTGCTGTGGGGTCCCACCACCCAGCCTGCTTTAAACCAGTTTAAATGTGAGTCCCCCAGGGCCCTGGGAGGAGATGTGCTGTGGTTTGGGTCTGTATGGAGGAGGAGGGTGGTCCACAGGGGGCTGATGACCTCCCAGGCCCTGGCAGCCCAGGAGGAGCTTGGCTGTCCCCGGGCTGTGCCAGGGCCACCGTGCAGGGTCTGGTGCTGCTGACTCAGAAAGGGTCCCCAAGGGAAGCGTGGTCCTGTCTCAAACCATGCCCACACTCAGCTGTGGGAACACAGGAGAGGCAGAGCCCAGGATGGGAGTCCAACCTCAGTTCCCACTCCATATGCATGTTACGTACTCCAATACCCTCCATGCCAGCTCCTAACAGGATTACTTTACAGCAATCTGTTTATTCCTACTGTTTTCCTAAAAGAAAAGGAAGGACTTCAAGCAATTAGAAGGTAGCCCTAGGCACAATTCTGAGAGAAATGCCAAAGAGCTTCAGCCTGGATGCAAAGCTGGTGGGTGAGTCCCACCTGACAAAGGGCTGCAAGGAGAACAATACAATCCTATGTGTACCTTGGATTAATGACACTTATTTCCCAGACAGCTCCATTTCAGAGCATGGCTGGAGCATCTCTGCTGCTTTCCCTGACAAACAGAAACTGCTGACTATGCCTAGCTCAGCTGACAGAGCCATCAGAGGGTCACAAAATGGTCTGGGTTGGAAAGGACCTTAAAGCTCACCCAGTTCCACCCCCTGCCATGGGCAGGGACACCTCCCACCAGCCCAGGTTGCTCCAAGCCCCGTCCAACCTGGCCTTGGACACTCACAGGGATGGGGCAGCCATAACCAAGAAACCCTTCCCTGGGACAGCACTACCTTCTTCCCATTCCTGGCAACAAGGCTGTCCGTCTTTTTTGCAAACTGGGCTAGATTTTAAGCCAATAGAACCTACCAGGGACTTACTCCCTTGAATTTCGGCAGGACTAGAACAGTTGCTGTTATTTCCACACATGAAATATATAAAAAAAGCAAATTCCTTGAGCTTGTTTGTAGTGGAGCGTGATGTGATTGTGTTGTCATTTACGGGAAATAATCGCAAGCCCATCTCTCCCTTTCCCCCCATTTTCCAGCCCAAATAACCATGAAAAATTACACGTCAATGTCAGGAGGACAACAAAGGAGGGGCTTTCTCCTGCGGCTTGACGGCTTTTCTGTCTCTCCTTCCTTGGACAAAAACTACCTTCAATTCTGCTTCATTTTAAACGTGATCTAACAAATGCATCTTGACAAGTTCCTTTCTTTTTTTCTTTTAAACAGTATTTTTCACAGTTTAACCTAGCTCCAAACTGGAATCAGCTGGAAAGGAGGCACATGCAAAAACACAAACACAGATCAAACAGCAAAACAAAAGAGCCCATCTCCAGCTCCAGGTCTGCAGGGAGAGCATGGAGTGGTCTCCACATGGAGACCCATGGGACAAGGGTCCAGACACAAAGGATATGTGGGAGAAAGAGAATGGAGGAGCCAGTCTCGCAGAGGTGACAAGGCAGGAGCACAGCGAAGGCAGGGACGGGCAGTGCGGTGCCCAGTGCCACCCTTGGCCCTCTGCTGAAAACACACGGTGGAAATGCTCGAGCAGAGAACAGTGTGTTTCACAGAATCATGGAATCAGTTGGGTTGGAAATGTTGTCTAAGATCACAGCTGCTCCCCCAGCACTGCCAAGGCCATCACTAACCCATGTCCCCAAGTGCCACATTCACAAGGCTTTTAAATCCCACCAGAGATGGGGACTCCACCACTGTCCTGGGTGGCTGTGCCAGGGCTTGACAACCCTTTCCAGGAAAGAATTTTCCCACCATCCAATCTAAACCTCTCCTGGCACAATTTGAGGCCATTTCACCTTGTACTGTGGCTTGTTCCTCAGGAGAAGAGCACTGGAGGCCCCCAGTGGGCTGTGCCAGCAGACCAAGGTGCCCCTGGTAAGTGGAGCTTTGTGTTCACTGGGAATAGGCTCACTCCAGAAAAACTGTGCAGACCCACAAACAAAACCAGTGCCGAGGCCAAGCTGAAGTTAAAAGCCAACTTCAACAACTCTACAACAAGGTACATCTTGAGAACACTGTAACTGTAACAAAAATGAGTTATAATTAATTCATGCTTAGCCTTAAGGGCTGGATATGCACAGGAGAGCTCTGAAACACCTTAACCCACCATCATCACAAACCACACTTAAATCAAGCCCTAAAATGTTCTCTTTCTACTTAGTTTTTTTAAAATATATAACTCCTACTCTGTTCTCCCTCTCCATGGTATCGCTCCAAGGAAAAGTTAATTAATATCTTGCTGACCCCCTTTGTCCCCCTACCTAACCATTTCCCAGCCTCAGCATGTTTGGAGTTCTTTTAAGCTCAGCTAAAAACTTATGAAAGCCATAATTGCAGTACCCTGGTTTAAGGACAATCAAAATATTCCTGCAGCCCATGGTACCACAAGGTCCCAACAGAGACTCAGGGCAGCAGAGGGGAGAGGTGGGGCTGACCTGGGGCAGGGGAGCAGGACTAGTCACAGCTGGGCACAGGGTGCATGGCAAATCACCTCTTCTTGTTCTCACTGAGGAAAGTTTCCTGTTACAAAGAAGGCAGAGAAAAGACCAACAATTCTAAGTGGATGTCCCTAAGGATGGTTTGTACATGGGATGAGTCCCAGCGGATCTGACACGCTGTCTAGTCTGTTTGTTCTTGACTAGATTCCATGACTCTCTGACTGACATGACACCAAACCCCACTTGGGCTGGTGCAGAAGAGGGAGCAGGTAACTCAGGTGAGCTCTCACATGCACAGCAAACACCTGCTGAGGAGAACAGGGAGGGGAGATACCCCATGGCCCTGCAGCCCTGAAGGTGTCCTTGAGGACACGCTCGAGGGGCCCCACATCACCTGCCACAGCAGGGACAGACATGGCCTGGGCTGGGCCGGGCTGTCCCTCCCCAGGTTTGGGTTAGTGGCACTGGCAGAACGTCAGTAATTGCTTTTCCCCTTGTACTAACGAGCTTTCAGCAGCAGCAACTTCAGCTTCCTGGAGCCAACAGTCCCTTTTTCTCCACCTCTCTTGGCTTTGGGTAATTGAAAGCGACTGCAATCTCACTGCTGGCTCTCCAGCACTCAGCTGCACCAGGAGGTCAGAGAATGTCAAGTGAAGCCTTTCCACCCAACTCCCCACTGCTGCAAGCACTGGTGGAGGCAGCTCCACGGCCCGAGGAACGGGTGGGATTTGGAGGCAGTGACCAGCCGAGGAAACCCAAGCACAGCCCCACTGCAGCAGGAAAGGGGCTGCCCCACATGGCCCTGTGCCACACTGAGCTGCAGGGCCCTACTACCCCTGGATTTTTCTTTTTTTTCCCTTTTAATTTAAAACAGCAGATGTGTTTCTTTTCAGGGAAATGATACCTTCATCTTTTTTTTTTAAAGCATCACAAAACCCTTTCTCTTATGATGCCCATGTGCCCCCTCACACATCAGGAAAGGATCTTGCACTCACCATCAAACCTCAGGTTACAATGAAGGGAGTTGTTCCAGCTCCCAGGTGACACACAGAGGATCAAGAAAAAGGGAACAGCACAGGGGAGCTCCCAAGGAGATGCTCTCAAGGAGGGCACTCTCAAGCTGCCTGTCTGTGGCCAAGTAGGGAGGCAGCACTGGGTGGACCATGCCAGTGGACTGGGCAGACAGAGACTTTCAGCCACTCTGGGAATGCTGCTCAGCACCTGCAGCCCCTGAGCCTGGCTCCTTCCTGCTAACAGGGCTGACCTGGGTGCTCTGGGGACTGGATCTGCTCCTGGAACCTGGAACCAGGCGCATGCACAGGTGGTGGCTCCAGCAGAGGCCTGTGATAAGAATTTATTTCTCTCAATTACGGGTGCTTGTCCCCAGCCTCAGTTCATCAGCGCAGCACGGCTGAGTCAATGAAGGCCCCGTAAGGTGCTAATCAGATGCACAGCGACTTCCCGGCTGCTCCTGAGCCAGGCAGGATTCCAGCCCTGCCCTCCCTCTGCTCCCCACGGCCCCTGCTCTGTGGCCAGGTCAGAAGCAGTTCCCTGCAGGGTCTGAGGCACTGCCTTGCACTACACACTGCTGCAGGTGTGGAGTGCCCAGCAACACACTGCCTGCCCATGTGCTTTATGGCCCTATCCTGAAACCACCTGTGAATGTCCTGAGCGGACAGAGAAGGATCTAAATACTGCCCTCACAGAGCAAATGTAAGACAAAAATGTCAGGGAAAAATCACTGCTGGGATCCCTTCCGGTGTCCTCAGAAAAACAACAACCCTGCTTTTGGAAACCTCTATTTGAAACGAGCATATCAGGTTGCACATGGGAGGGGGATACAGTGGGATGGGGAGAGGGAGGGATGATGCAGAGTGTGGCTGTGAGGTCCCCCAGCCCCTGTGCCCAGGACACGGGGCCACCACCTGCTCCGTGGGATGCCAATGGACTCCAATGTTTGGGTTAAGATAAGCAAACAGCCCTTACCCTTGTTTCCCTTCCAAAGGGAGCCACAGAAAAAGGCTGGGAACTCCGTGCTGAGGCTCTGGTCTGACACAAACCATCCCTGTCCCGACACTGCTGGTGTCCTGCTGCTCCACCACCTTCCATGGCACGACCCTCTGGGGCGCGTGGTGGGGACGCTCTCCCTGCAGTCTGCTCGCAGTGCCATTGATCCAACACACACTTGGTGCCTTCCAAGTTGTTTATGATCAATATGCAAATTGCCCATGGCATTGATCTGGTATTAATTTTCAATTAGAGAATCCACAAGGGGTCGTCCAGGGTCAATATCCAACAATCCAAGGTAACTCCACAGCAGAGCCAAGGGACTGACACTGCTCAGTGCCTGGGGCTGCTCCCACACCTGCTGCCTCAATGCCTATGGACAGTCCAAATGCCACGGTGGCACTGGCACGTGGGGAAAGCCCCTGGCAAGTGGATTTAGGCAGCAGCCTTCAACCTACACACTGTGTTACCTGTGCCAGCACCGATAGTGGTACTGATGGTGCTGGGAATGCACAGCAGCACCTGTGGCCAGGCAGGGCCTTGGGGTGCAGGGAGGGTGCCAGCAGCTTCCCAGAGACAGAGCCGGGACTCAAAAGCTGCCTTCCACCATGGAACAAAAGCTATGGAAACCTACACATCTCCAAGAACAGGTCAGAAGTGGGAAAGGTCCTTGTGTGCTACACAAAGGTTCCAAAAAGTGAAAGAAATTACTGAAACTGCCTTGAAAATCTGAGTCATATGTCCTTTTCCAGCAATGTGACCCATCCCACCAGCCACCCTCCCAGCTTCCTCGCTCTGGGAGGCCTAGAGGGACACAGCTGTTGCCTCAAGCCCCTTGGTTGCACTGGAAGGGTGATGTCCCCTCCACACTGGGGAGGTGACAATGTCCCCTGTGTACCGAGGCAGTGATGTCCCCTCCACACTGCTGCCCACCCACAGCTCCGTCACTCGCTGTGCTAACCAGCACATTAGCTACCCAGGCTAATTGGTTTATGGATAACATTAATTACCATGTTGCTCATTAATGGATGAAATCTTTATTGGTTCCATTGATCAGCGGGACTTGTTAGCCGGCCTCCTAACCAATGGCGGATGTAACAAGCTCTCTTATTGGCATATCAATTAATGCAATCAATTTCTGGCCAGCGGCTGCCATTCGCTTCTCTGCTTGTTAGACTGGGGGAGACAGAGTCATGTCAAGTAAGCATTTATTTAAAGGGTTTCTAATTCTTCTTGAGCTGACTTCCCAGCAGGCTTTATGCCACACAAGGGTTTTCCGCCTTCAGAGACCTTCCCTTTTCCTCAGCTGCAGAATCAGATCTATGACAGCCCCTCCAAACTGAATAATTTGTGTGAAATTATTTATTGAGTAGGATCAGCCACAGCCAGAGGTGTGGGATAGAGAAGTCAGACTGTGTGACTACCTCAATTTAACACACTGGGGAGATGAGCAGAAGCACAAACATGCTCCCCAAGGACAGGCAGGGCCTCACAAGCCATGCTACAAAGCCTCCCCACACACAGATTAATGCTAATTCTACGGTCAGTTCCCCAAAGTTTTGTCAGGGAAAAACAAGACCTGGGTACTTCTGCCCTATCCCACCTTCCAGAGTGAACCCAGCTCATGTCACAGGGGCTGCACCCACATCCCAAGCAGAGCTGCTTCCTCAGCCTCAGCCTGGAAAAGGAGAGCTGGATCACACTGCCCATAGGGAGAAGCAGCTGAGAGTAGAGAAATGCCATGGGCTTTCATGAGTCCAGCCTGGTAGACCAGTCCTGCTCTCCTGAGAGGCAGCACAGGGAATGGCCCAACAAAGCAGCACAGAGCTAGTCATGGTCCCATGAAGCCTGAGAGATTTTCTGGGCCATTTTCCCCATTTGCAGATAACTGGACAGGAGGCCAATGATGTTCACAAGGAGTAAGAGCCTCTGTTCTGATTCATAAAGACTTTGCTCAGTTTTCATTTGGTCTTCTGGCCTGAACACATTCACAGAGAGCTAAAGCTCCACCCTATCCAGGCTGAGTCTCCCCTGCCAGCAAGATGGCCTGTGTGCCCACAATCCTTCCCAGCCTGACCCACACTCTGGATCTTCATCCAGGTGATTGTGTAGAAAGGATCTTCCTCACCAAACACAATAATAAAACAAACCTTATCAGAGCTGAACTATAAATCTGTGAAGACTACGATAATTTCCAGCCATGGGAATAACACCACAAAAGTACTTTTTAAACTAATTACTCGGATTCCGAAGTGCTGCCCTAATGAGCCTTCCTTCTGCCCAGAAGTTGCTAAGAGAAAAAAAATCTACCTTCAGTGCAGTAATTACTGCTTTCCCCTTCAAACTTCTAACTGGAGATCAATGCTGCATTTTAAGACTCATTGATTTACAATTAGCCTGACTTTCCTGCTAAAGTGTTTTTAAAGCAGAGTTTACTTTTATTTTATTTTGAAATCTCAGAGATCTGGTTCTTGGATTTTACATCCTCTTGAGAGGTGTGCTGGGAGCTCACAGGGAGGCAGACACACATCAGAATGAGAAAAGAAATGGGGCTTTGTTAGGCTGACACTAGAAATAAAAGAAACAAAGCTACAGGAAAGGAAGAAAAAGTGGAAAAAAGGAAATGTAAATGCAAAGAGAAGTAAAAATGAATTGCAGGTTAAGGAAGGAGAGTCCCTGCCAGGTGGCTTGGAGCTCTCACTGCTCTGCTATTCATCAGTATCCTCGGGAAAACCCAGCAGCAGCTTTGTGCACCTCTGCAAAACAAAGCATTGGTTAAAAATAGTGTGTGCAGCGGGGCCGGCGCCGAACGGCACAGGCAGCCCCGGCCCCCGGGGGGAGCACGAGCAGGGAAAGCATTAAGGATTCCATTCTGATTGCTTCAAACGTGTTTCCTCTATGCCATAAAGATGATGGCCTCATGGACACATTTGCCTGCTCTCTCCTGCCTCCTCCCATTCCAACATCATCTGCTTGGCACCCCCTGCCATGGACTCCCAGCACGGAGCAGCTGCACACTGGGACCCACAGAGACCGGGGGTCTCCATCCCTGAAGGCGCTCAGACCTCACCAGAGACAGCCCCAGCAGGCCTGGCTCTAAGCAGGGCCTGGGCGTGGTGGCTTCCAGAGGCACTGCCAACTTCCACTGCTCCAGGAGGCTCTGACCATTCCGCAGCGTCACAGCTCACTTCTGACTCATTTTCGTGTAATTTCTGCAGGAAATGAGCTACACTGGACAAGCCACTTCAGTGCTCTTCAGGCCTCCTTTGCCTTCTATTTTTTCCTTCAAAACCAACATTAGGAAGGTCTTCTAGGATGAACATGAGCAGCAACCCAACCAGAGCCAGCTGGAGAAGCTGGGAGGCAAAGCCAACCACCAGCCAAGGGCTTCCAGTTTTGGGGCCACCACAGTGGTCCAACCTTACACTTTGCTCTCATAAATTCTGTTCTTTACCACTGTGGGGTCCCAGTAGCTAGTGGCAGATGATGATCCTGGAGTGATGAAAGCAAAGCAAGAAAATAGGGAAGCATCTCTCCTCCTTGTGTTGTGTTTTACAGAAAGCTGCTTAGCCCCATTTCAAAGACTAATATGAAAAAAGTGCAATTAAATCCTCGAAAAACTGACAGATCAGCAAAACAAAACCACCCGGAGGAGAGCACGATTGAGCTTCATTAAGGAAGAGTTCAGTCTGTTTTTAAAACCTTTCTCAACACTTAGCCAGTCCCGCTCAGCAGCCGCTGCTCCCAACGCGCCCGGTGCAATTAGTGTCAGAATGGAAAGGAAAAATCAGCCTGGAAAACAGGAATGGAACCACCAGATCCATGTGAGAGAAGAGCTGGCTGTAGTGAAACCATCTGAATTTGGACAATAACCCCTCCTTGGCATCGGCAGGAGCACTCAGCCCTGCTCCCTGCACACACACACACGTGCCAGTTACAGAGCACAGCACTGGGGCAAGTCTGGGCTGCACAGTCCCCATCCCCAAACACTCTGCATGCCAGACACATCCCCCACGAGGGCAGGTTAATGACAGATGGACAGTAAATTACACTGACCTCGACAGCAATTACAGCCACTGCCTTGGACAATAAGGAAATGGAGACACAGGGACAAATCCTGTGCTGTCCTGGCAGGAGCCCCGGGCAGGAGGAGTGGCTGGTGCTGAGCGGCCCCACACAGCCCATGGCCAGCCCCAGCCCCAGCCAGGACCTGACACAGCCCAGATCTATTATTTTGCAGTGGGGGTGGGGATGAAACGCATGGGAGACAGAAAAGATGGCAGAGAGATGAAGCCATTTTATTAAATCAGGCAAATTCTAATTTATTCTGGGGAGATGGAGGAGAGAAAATGGATTCACTCTCAGCATGCACACTCCGTACCGTCTGATCCAATCCCTGCCTTGCCAGAGGGGGAGGGGGCCCCGGCCAGGGCAACGCTCCCACAGGCGGAGGAAAAGATTAAAAAATAGGATGATTCTCCCTTTGGACTGTGCAGCAGCCATGGGGAGAGAGGCTTTTCCTGGGAATGTGAGGTGCCAACCCCTGCTGTCAGCTGTGCTGGGACGTGGGGTCTGTCCCTTGGGGGATGTGAAATGGGCAGCACGAGGTCCAGGGCTCACCGTGGTGCGTGCACCGTGCAGGCAAACATGGGCACAGACACTCCTGGGAGGAACACCCCGAGGGGTCCCACATGCTGCCATTTCGGGTGTTCCTCCCAGCACACCCCCCCCACAGATGGCAGGGTTATCACCATCACTCTTCTTCACCGGGTAAGGGACACTGGAATAAAAACATCACATGGGCAGAACTGAGGAGGTTGGTGGGACCTCAGTTCCCCTCCCCTAAGCTCACATGCTAATGCAGAGCACCACCACAACACCTCCGGTACATGAGAGCACGGGCACTTAGCACCTCACGCTTCAGCCAGCACTGCACTTTCACAGCCCCCACGAGAACCTGGTTGCTGAGCTCCTTTGCAGCTCCAGCCAGCACTTCAGGAGCCGAGGAGCCCACCAGGTGCAGCCAGGCTGGAAGGCACAGACCAGGACACTCACTGCCTGTCCTGGCAGGACAGCTCGGGTTATCTGAAATGACATGGAAAACCCAGGGGACTGAACAGTTCTGGAACACAGACTGAATGAAAACACAGAGGTTTGGTTAAATAGCACCGACAAAAAGCAACAGAGCTCCTGCTGCACAGGACAGTGATCTCAGACTCATGGGCCAGCCATCACACGAAAAGAACAGACACCTGCACCCAAACACTGCCTGCTCTGAGGGCACTTTGGGATGGGCAGCATCAGTGCACTTAGAGAGAGGAAGGTGAGATTACGCTGCACAAAACTCCATGGCCAAAAGGGTATCTACCACTTCAGAATTAACCATAAGGAAATGAGAACAACATGCAATTAATTACCAGTGGTCAAGTAAGTCCACAAAAACAAATAAGACCTCGGATGAACAAGAAGAATGCCAACCCTGCCCAGGGCAGAACAGCTCGGGCCTCCTTGTCCTGTTTAGAAATCATTCTAGTTATGCTTGCAATGATTAAATCAACATTTTATATAAGATCCTTCCAAAAACACCCTCCTGCAGGAACACTCCTTCCCTGAAACCATCAACACCTGTCCAAGCTCAGACTGGAGCCTTGGGGGAACAGCTTTGCAGGAGGGAAAAGGCTGAGAGCCTGGCGAGAGGGGCCAAGCTGCAGCACCTGGAGCACAAATTCCTAACAGCAGAAATTCCTGTTTTGCATCCAACTCCAGCGCGGGCAGTGAAGCTGATTTTATGACTTATTTATTTATTTTGTCTTTGATGAACAGAAGGTTAATATAAGAACAACTCCTTGGCAAACCTTTAAGGGTAATTCAAGCGACACTGATGTGAATCAATGTTCCCTTTGTGAACGCATTACTTGGCAGAAACTGGCTTTTTGTAACCCCCTTAAACCTAGCTGGCAAAACAAAAAGAGAAAAAAAAATGTCCTTCAAACAAAAGGATGAGGTGAAAATAAAGAGAGAGTCGACTGCACTTTATTCTCTTTCATAGAAGCAAATGGATTTGGTGCTTTTTATACATTAATCAATCAATATCACTGACTGTACATCAGCGGCGCAGCCAAGTTATGAATGACCTTTCTGGCAAAGAGGACACTTTTAATGCTCATAAGACTGCTCATAGCTTAGCAACTTTCCGAATTTATGCCTGCATGATTACCCCTCGGAGGCAGGCGCCGTGAGCGCCGCGCTGGATATGACAAGGTTAGTCCTTGCCAATCTGTGCAGAAGGAAGGGGCTGTGCCCGTGCCCTGCGTGGCGGTGGCCGGCGGGGGACAGGCTCGGCTGGCAGAGGGTGGTCACCTCACCTCACATGGTCCTTCAGAGCGGGAGGAGACCCGTGGGGTCCAAGCCCGGCCGCAGGTGAGAGCCCCCGTGCAAAGCTCTCGGCCAAGAGCAGCAGGAACAGCTCCTGAGAGCCCGAGGCAGTGAGGGGCACACGCCGCGTGCCGGGGCTGGAGCCAGGCTGTGCAGGGCATCCCCACGCACCGTGTCTCTGGCCGCAGTAACTGCGACTGCTGCTCGGGGCAGAGGCAGGGCAGGCACTGCCTCAGACCACAACAGGCTGGGAAGCTGCTTCCAGCTCCTCTGCTCCTTTACACATTGTTTAAAAGAAAACAAAAGAGATCCAGGGCTCAGACCACAGCGGGGTCACCGCTCCTCCCTGGGCTGTGCCTCAGCTCTGGCAGGAGCATGGCGGCTGCTGAGACACTTCCATGCACCAGCCTTCCTTTCACAGCTCTGACCTTTCCCGAAGCACAGTCAGCTCTGTAAGATCTGCTGAAACCCAAGTTTGGCTCTGCTGGCCTCAGTACCACACTGTTCCTCCCCACTACAGCTCCTGAGTGCACGGGTTGCCATCTCACTCAGGGTAAGAAACAGTACGAACAATCCCCCTGCTCGTTTCAGACCATCCTTCCTTTCTGAAAAGCTTTGTGCTCTTCCACTTGATGTTTATCTTGCCATACATTTCATGAGTCCTCACCTCCAAAACCTGCACCACTTGGAGCAGGCTGCAATCCAGGGGCAGCTCTACATGTCCTTTATGTCGCATTAATGACCTTTCAGGCTAGAATCCCACCTCCCCTGCTCCAGTGCTCTATCCTTCCTCTCTAGCAGCACTCAGTTTTGGAGGGCTTGCTGCCTTTCCAGCATTTTCCCACTTCTGCCATTTTAGGGTGATCCTGCTGATTGTGGCGAAACCTCTTTTCCTGCCTTCCCTTTCATCAGTGCTGCTCCTCCATCTGAGACAGTCTTAGCCCAGAACTGTCCCTTGGCTCTGCAGCCCTGGGGCTGGGGCTGCCACACAGAGCTCTGGGCAGCCTGAGTGGGGTCACTTCCACCAGGGCCTCTCCCTACAAGGGGCAAAGCAAAGGGCTCCTCCTGCTCCCCGGGCACATGGCTGGGAGGGAGAGGATGACATGGTGGGGATCCGGGGCTAAGTGGCCCTGGAGATCCAGCCCAAGTCACAGCCTTCCCTGGATACTGCTCAAGGGCCTGGAACAGGGACTGACAGGTGAAGAGGTAACAGGGGGCAGGACCTATCCCCCAGCCCCCGAACCTCATCAGAGCCCCAAGGACAAGACGACCTCCGGGAACACAGCTCAGCCGGGCAGGGCTGATCGCCCACACGCCTGTGTTTCACATCTAGGCTGTGGCCCCTGACCCTGCCAGACCAACACAAAACAAACCCTAGCAACCCTCCACGCCACACACACACTGAAAGGAACAGGAGGAGCCAGCCAGGAGGTGACGTGGAAGCAGAGGTGGCTGTGCAAGTGGAGTGGAACGGCCGCGCACTGACACTGAGCATGGGCAGAGGCCAAATTAATGCCATTGTCTGGCCACAAAGAAGGCAGCAAAGTAGCAGCGGAGGCTGGGGAACAATCCCAAACACCCAGCCCTCATTCACCCTTCATCACCATGAAAGGGGAATGGAAAAGACCAGAATGCTTCAGCTTAATTGGTAACCAAACGTGAGAGCCGTTCCCAGAGAAGGGGCAGCAGCGCCCGCCTATGTGAACACGGAGATCAGAGAGCACGTCATGCTTGGGCCGTGCCCTCTGTCCCTGGGGAGCGATGGCAGGGACCATGCAAGGCCCCACACACACCACTCCAGAGGAATGGTGGGATTTGAGGGCTCGGGGCCCTGGGCTGGAGCAGGGAGAGCACCGAGCAGTGATGCCTGGGGTGTTGCTTCAGGGAGGCCAGAACATCCCTGCAGGCCAAGAGAAACCTACACCTGACAGGGGATAGGGGAGAAACCACATCAGGAGGGGTGGAACAGAACAAAAAAACCAAACCACTGCTATTTATTTAATGGAGTGGTCACAGATGAGTAAAAAGGCTGAAAAGGGGCAGAAGGAGATGCCCACACAGAGGGGAGGGCTCAGGCTGGTGGTGGCCTTGGCAGGAGCCTCCAAGTGAAGGTTGGTTCAGTAGAGCTGGACCATTTGTGCTCCTCTCACCTGCCACTCTTGGGAGGACTGACAAGGAACACAACAAAAATGCAAACTGGAAGCAAATATGGATAATAACTTCTCATACAGCTCCCAATTAACCTTTGGAACTTCTGGCCTCAAGAAATCATTGAGGTCAAAACAAAATACATGGTGAAGGCATCGAGATGTACAACTTAGAGAAGCAAAGTGAGTATTTTGAAGAAATAGAAACCCTCTCGCTTAGGGGCATGGTATAGGAATAAGGATGAGACCTTGATTTGAGGCAGGTTACTATTTGTTTAGGGGTTCCCAGATTTCCCTCTGAAGCAGCCAGAGCAGGACACTGGTGCTGCAGACACGTTATTAGCCAATCCTAGGGTCTAAGTGGAAAAACAAATGCATGTGGTAGCTCCTTCCCAGTCAATTGAGGACGTTAATGACATCACCAGAGGATCAATAGGCCTTGCAGAAGGGAAAGGAAGCAAGTGCATTTCAGAAGTACAGACAAACAGGGGACCAGGAGCAGGGACAGAGGAGAGTGCTCTGAGGTGCTTGCCACAGGTGGGAATGCTGGGAAGGGTCAGGCCAGGGCGACACTGCCAGCCTATGCCAGCTGCTGTAGAACCTTGTTTCACAAATCATCCCCCTGAAAACCTATGGGGAATCTTATTTTGCCTATAGCTCTTACAGAAAAACAGAATTCACTTCAAACCCAAACTCTGTATCTTTTGCAACTAAGTCCATAACCCTACAGATGAGTGGAGGAGGAGAGCACTTCCTGTTCCCATCATGTCTCCTCTGAAAAAAGGTCTCAAGGCACTTTTTCATTTCAGGCAGTGCACTGGGTTTGCATGGCAAGGTTTGGGTAAGCAGGGGAGGCTCCTCTTCCAGTTCTGCCAGTTAAAGACTATCAGACATGTGTTCCTGCAGCAGAACGAACTATGAGAGAACCAGGGCAGGCAAAAGGCAGGAACAACCAGGAAAGGAGCTGATGCCCTGTGGGGGGATATTCCCTGAAGGGGGGAAGGTGCAGGATGTTCTCTTACAGTGCTGAGCGTGACCCTGTGGACTTGCATCAGCTTTTATAAACAAATGGATCTTTTACACAGGGCAATGAAGCCTGTAACCCAAAATGGGCATGTTCACTGACAGAAGGCTTCAAACTCACCTTCCAAACAGGATGGCACATCAGGGTGTTCCTACAGGTCTCATCCTACCACACTGTTTACTTACAAACCAGTCCAACGTCCTCACTGTCTCCAAACACAAAGCCTGTGCCCAGCTGAACATGACTGACCTTTCCTTTCTGCACTGTACCCACCCAGGGTGTTACTGGACATGTCAGCAGGGAAGAAGATGGTGAGGTACCATCAACTCTCAGTGCTGGAGCTCCAGGAGCAGAAGCTGCAGCAGGGCTCAGGCACTAGCAGCAGAGCTTCAGGGATGTAGTACCAAGGGACAGGGATGCCACCCTTTGGTCCCAGAGGAAACAGACCTATGGAGACACTGTGCTCTGACAGCTGGGCCTCAGCCTGGCTCTGGACTTTGTTTGGATGTGGAGAAAAAAAGCAGAGCAGAAAAGGCACTGGGAGCCTCACAGTGCTGCACTGCAGCATCTGGTGATGTTTCCCCCTTTTACTCTTCCTAAGTGGAAAAGGGCTTTAAGATGCAGCCAAACAAAAAAAACATTCTGGAACAAGTCAGCCGTCAGAGCTTCCTCTCTTTCTGCTTAATGAAAGCCATGAGCTCTGCAAGACGAGCTGCGGTCGGGGCGGGATGGGGGTTATGAGGCTCCTGCCACGCCTGGTGCTGCTGCTGCTGCCGTGGGGCTGCCCTGCCCAGCCTGGCCCTGAGGCTCCTCCTGCCACAGGCACCTCCTGCTTGCTGCAGCTTCATCAGGCTGGAGGGTTTGGGTACACTTCTGTTACCCCCTTTTGTAAGAGGTACAGGACAAAAGTCACAATAAACTTTAATAAAAACAAAATTAAGATTATTAAACCTTTCATATCCTTTCAAGATTACCTCTTTACTGCTGGTTGGTCAAAGCAGAGCTAAGGCACAACTGCTCTTGACTTTAAACTCAAAACTAGCCCCAAAATATAAGTAACAAAGGAAATCTGTCTCTGCCAGATATTAAAGGGAACCAACTTCATCCTTGCATTCTACAGAGCCAGATCTCAATGCCCCGTGGTGTCCCAAATGCACAAGGACAGACAGATGGGAAGGGAAAGGTCTTCTCCAAAATTTGGGTGAAGGAAAGGACACAAGTAGGGAACAGATAGAAATTATGTCACAGGATAATAACAGGAAAGAGAAGTCCCCTAAAGGTTTCTTAAAGCATCTGGCTCTCCTCATGTCCTCAGGCCTCCTGAAGGAGCCAACTCTGTGCAGCCACACTGGCCCATGGCTGCCAGAAGCACCTCTGCTGGATTCCAAGGACCACTAAAGCAGCGTGAAACTAAAGCAGATGCAAAAGCTTCTTCCCCCACCTCTCTGTCCAGCCATGGAGGAGAGAGACAGAGAAAGAGAAAGCCTGTCATCTGCCCAGCCCTGGAATGTCCTCCAGTGGAGAGACCCTGACAGAAGTACCACAGAATCACAAAAGTGAGTTGGATGGGATCCACAAGGATCGAGTCCAACTTCTGGCCGTACACAGGCCCATCCCCAAGAGTCACACACACCCAGCTGCTTCTTGAACTCTGTCAGGTTTGGTGCTCCAACCACTTCTCTGGGAATCTGCTTACTGCAATTCTGTCAGGAACTTGTTGGAAAGGTAAAAGGTCCTGAAGCCATTCAATCCATCAAAAAATGAAAAAATTCCAAGGTTCGGCAGAACAACAAAGGGGAAGGCAACAAGCTGTCCTTTAAATGAACACACAGGACATGAGATTTTGGAAAACAAGAGATAATCCTGCATGTGGGGGTACTTTGTGGGGTTGGCAAGGAGAACAGAACTGCTGCAGTGACAGGAACTGTGAGTTCAGTCAGCCCCACACACACTGCCCAGGGCTATTTGCTATTCCACTGTTACTGCACCAAGGGTGAACCTTCTCTCTGAACAGGACAATCCATCGTCCTACTCTGTGTCTGAGGAGGGATGACAGAAAGGGATTTCCCCCAGCCAACAGCGCTGCTGCCAACTCTCAGCTGCAGGACACAGCCCCCACAGGGCCCTGACACCTCCTGAGCACCTGGAAGGCACCCAGCACCATCCTGTCCAGCCCAGCACCGCTCTGCCCAGCCCAATTCTGCCCAGCCCAGCACCATCCTGCCCAGCCCAGCACTGCACTGACCAGCTCTGACCAGCACATACTGATGGTTTGGTCGGATTTACATGCAGTACTTGAGAAGCTCTTGCCCTCGGGGCTTACACATCACATACAGGGAAAAAGTAGTATCAGGTTTTGGAGAGAGAGAGGTAAAAGCCCAAGAGATGCAGATGAAGCTGGGCAGCACCTGGTGTTGCACAAAGGTGCTCAGGCTGTCACCTGGGTTGGCAGATTATTGAATATATCAGGCCTGGAAACAGCTTCCCCAGCCCTCTACAAAGGTCACACATTCCAGCCAGGTAAATGGGGGGTTGTCAGCACAGCCAGAGTGGTTTTGGCTGACAGATGCTGTAGCACGGACTCTGTGTGCTCTTCTCCTGCAGGCACCGTACAGGAGATCTGCTTTGGGAAGCTTTTAATTGCTGTGTGCAATTAAGTTCCACAGAAAAGTGGAGAGAAGCTACAAAAGCAAACTAACGATTCCTTTCTGAAACCCTCCATTACCTCCAGCAGATGTTGGAGAGCAACAGGCATCATTAGCACTGCCTTTAATGGAGACCAAGTGGAAGACATCAGATCCCACTGAGTTATTTCAAGCAGGGAGAAATATCATTTGGAACTACCAACCTTCATTTCAAAAGTTTTGAAGTTCTACTGGAAGTAGAGAATCTGCTCTTGTGAAAAATTCACCCCCCCCAAGTCACATCTCACATCTCTGATGTAACAATTCCATGAAGAATTACTCAATGTTTGATGATCATGAAGGAAAAAATGCCTTGCATGGTTGCCCACTCTTTAAGATGGGAAAATAACTGGATGGTTCCTTCATGGAAGTTTTTTGCTGAAGATCCCCTTTCCCTTTCTGCACAGTTTACTTCACTTCACAGATGGGCTGGTCACAATTCTCAATCCAGGGCATGGCCACTAAGGAAAGAGAGGAACTGGAGAGCCCTCTTCCTGCCTGGACAAAGGGGCTGTTCATGGTGCTTGGTGTCCAGCAAGGGCTGCCAGAGTGCTGGCCCAACTCCTCACACGAGGGCCTCAACAAGGACCCTGTGCTGGCAGGAGATGCCTGCCCAGGATTTGGCAGCAATGAGCAGGATGGCTGTGACAATGTGGCCACCACAGGAACTGTCATCTGTGGTGAAACAGGGAGAGGATGGTGCAGGCGAGGACACCCATGGACGTCTGTCCTGCACAGAGGGAAGGGTGGGCAAAGCCCCTCTGCTTCTCTTGCAGTGGGACACTATGGAAAGGGAGAGAAGACATGGAAAACAGAAGGAATCAGGAGAAACAGACGGGAGGAAACACAGTGACTGTGATCAGCACCTGTCCAGCGGGACACAGGCTGAGCAATGTGGCTGTAACAGCCCCACCCGTGTGGGTGGCACGTGGAGAGCAATCCAATGGAAGGAGCAGGGGCACCACGTGCTGGACACAGAGCAGCCATCCTGCCCCGAGGTGCTCCAGCTACAGAGCAGGCTGCAGTACTCAGTGCCTTCTGGGAGGAGAGAAACACTTCCAAAGTCAGAATGAAAATTCAGTGCAGGTTGTTTCACCCTTGTTTCTGTCATTATCTAATGAGCTGTAAGTGCATCCATCCGACATCTTGAGAACGTTTTAGTTTTTATCACGGGTTTGGACTTTTTCTCTTCTCTAAGCTCCCATCATTAAAAATCAATTAGCTTATGGGTAACGTTACACGGATGCTGCTGCAGAAAGGGGCTGACACTGGCAGTGGCAGCAGCCCAGATACCACAGCAAGAGATGTCCAAAAATACCCAGAGACAACCATACCCCCTTCCCCGAAGCTCTATGCTCTCTGATCAACAAAGCAGCTGAACGCCAATCCACTTCCCCCTCCCCTGCATAATGAGCACACTTCTCAGAGCAAGCAGAAAAGTTTAATTGTCTTTAATTATCCAGTTCAAGGGAGACTGGGTTTCCTGCCCGATGTCCATATAATTTCCCTGCCCATGACTTCATCATCCCTTTACTGGAAGTGGAGGTCAGCTCCTAAAGCTCTTCCCTAAAAGACACACGAGTTTTGGGGACAGCTGAGCTGCTGGCACAGGCAGGGACAAAGGTCCCTGTGTCCCCAGAGTGCCTGCTCAGGCTGCCTGTGCTTCTATGGGGTGGGAGGGAGTGAGTTGCAACTAATGTGCAATCAAGAACCACCACAATTACATATGTAAATGAACAGGCAATTGGCACTGACCTTTGCAGATTGTTAGAGGACTAATTAAGGTGTGATCAGAGCTCTCTTCTAACAGATTGAGATGCATCTACACAAGCAAATGTCTATGCACCATCCCAGCCAGCCGTGCTTTCTCCCACGTGCTTGCACACAGCAGTGAGTAGGTATACACAGAACAGACACACACAGAGCGTCCAACCTCGGCACCTGCGCTCTGTGCAGAGCACTGGGACAGAGTGGGACGGGAATGGGTGACTCCACTCTGTCATGAGGCCACAGTACAGAACAGGCCACTCTACTTGACTGCAGCAAAGCCGCAAAAAAGCCACTGCCCCTTTGGGCACTGGCAGAGATGTGTCACAGACCAGAAAAATGTCATGGACCAGTGTCTGCTCAAGATGTCTGAGCCTGTTGTCCGATACCACCAAAGACCTCTCAACCAAAAGCAACAAGGGAAGTCTACCCAGCTGTCAGAAAACAACAATAAACCCCATGATGAGGACACAAGAGAGACCCTATGTTACAGAGGAGGAGGAGATGCAGAGTGCAGACTCACACCATCCACCTCAGCATCCCCACACTCAAGTTGATGCTCTGATACTGTAATGGGCTCAGAATGAGTGGGAGATGGGAGCACCCATTCTCCCTCTTAGGGGCATGGCAGCTTCTCACTCGAACCTGCCCCCTGTCCCCATGGCAATGAGTGGCCTGGCAGGCAAGCAAGGTGCACCCACTTCATCTGGCTCAACAATGGGCTCCAAGGGTGGTCAAACTTAAACAGCTCAGGCCAAAGTAACCTGCCAAAGTGACCTGAGGATCCCCTGCTTTGCTTTCTGCAGCCTTATTCTTACTCTCTGAAATGAAATATGATCAAGAAATTGTCAGTGTCTTGCTCACTGTCAGTTTTTCTTGAAGACCCAACAACCCTAAAGAAAACTGAAGTAAAATATTTGTAAACTGAAATTTCAGTGACTTGTCAAGACTCTTCCTTCAAAATTTTTACATTTTTTAAATGGTCACCCAACCGTTATCCCTCCCAGTCCATCAGCTTCTGCCCTTCCAGTACCTGTTATGTCCTAATCTGGGCAGCCAGACAGCAAAGATAAGGTTTGTACAGTAAAAGACAAGGCAAACTGAAATTTCTAAAGTAAACAAGATTTTCAAGGTTGTTCTGTCTATCACAAAAGGGCACGGATGGTTTCCCCTCTGCTCATTTTGCATTTAAGCAGCTCCCAACGCACAGCTCTGCCCAAAGTACCCTCTGAGAGCGGAATGTTTTCCTATGGCAGAGCACGGCGGTGCTGCCAGAGCCGCTGTCCCCCTGGGGGCTGGGGCAGGCTCGGTGCTCCTGCTGTCACTGTGACCTTTGGGGAAGCGTGGGCCATGCCCTCCACTCCCCTGGGCCACCCAGGGCACGCATACGGCACTTTTTTCTGTAAGACTGAATTTAACTCCTAATGAAAAAACTCCTGTTTCACTTTTGAGGTGTTTTGGATGTATTTCAGATCCCCATTACTCACAGGCCTAACAGCAACGTGACCCAGCCAAGAATTCAAGGCACCCCCACATGTTCTCCCTCAGCTGCTGCTGCTGTCCCTTCTCAACTCTTTAAGCCAAGATCACCTCCCTCATCCCCATGTGCATTCACTACTCAGTGCCAGTTCCTCGAAGTGCTTTTCTGTAGCATTTACCCGTTTTCACAGCAGCTGTAGAGGGAAGTCCTGCTTGAAGCCAACAGCAGGAATGTGAAGGCACTCCCCAGCTCCAGCACCTTCAAAGCACATGGACCAGCTGACCCAGGCCATCTCTCCTCCTACTCCCTCCAAAGAGGGCCTCAGGAGACCTTGATTTTTCAGAACATTAAGAACTTCTCAGCCGTTTACATGACTAAACAAAGCACCATCTCTGTTCCATCCAGCCTAACTGCTCCCTTTAGGCACACTTGCTCTTGCTGGGTTCACAGTTTCAATCCCTTTCCTATGATCTGTGTGAGCAAATGTTTCATCCAAGCCCTTCACTATATCTACCTTGTCAAGAGGAGACACAGAAAACAGACATGGAACACTCATCCTTGCAGCCAGCTCCTCCTCCCGATTCAGTGTTAATTAAGCACCAGAAATCAGTGCCAAGTTGGTACAGTACATGCTGGTGCGCACAGCATCACCTGACTCATTACAAAACATCTACCAGTACACTGGTTGGTCCAGTTGTCCAGATGTGATGGTATCTTTAAATGCTCATACAACATTCCAGTGTTTAAGACAGCAACCTGAACCAACACACACGCTTCCAAATCCAAACTTGTACATCCCAAATCCCACCTCAGGCAGGAGGGACTCCCACAATGGGATTTTGATAAACCGTAAGTGTCATCCCACAGTAGTAAAGAGAAACAGGGATGTCAACAAGCTTGTGACCAAAGAGCACGGCGGGTCTAATGCCACCCCCCGACCCCTGCGGCCCCACTGGTGCCAGGGCACTCACCGGCCTCGGCAGCGGGGCATTTCCGGATGGTGAAGATCTGCCCCAGATCCTCCTCCTCTTCGGGAAGACCCTTCTGGAGGCGCTGCAGCTTCCGGAGGCTCTCACTCCGCTGGTGCTTCATGGAGCGCACGTGCTGGATGAGGTTCAGCTTGGCCTTGGTGGAGTAATTACACAGGACACAGTGGTAGTAGCAGCTTTCGCCTTCGACCCCGCTCTCGTGGTGCTGCAGGTGCTGTGGAGAACAAAGTAGAGGGATGTGAATGTCCTTTATCACCTCCAGTCTCCTGAGTTAGTCCACTGTAAATTGCTAAAAGCCACTTGGGAATTAGGAAACCACATTTTGACACAGGCCCAGTCAGATCAAGCCTATTTGTTCCCAAGGTGCCATGTGCTGTCTGTCCTGCTGAGGAGTGAAAAACAGAACACACTAAAATGGGCACAAAGCACAGATGGAGACAGGCAAGATTATCTCCTTCAGTGAAAGAAAGCACCAGACCCAGCACTAACACCTGCTCATGATCCATCCAGGGTTCATTCCTTCACACTCAAAGCTTGTCCTGGGAGGAGATCCAACTGCATGTCATACACAAAATTAAATGTGATAAATTCTCATGGAAAACTAGGAAGAATAAAACCAAAGCAATGCTAGAACACAACAAACCCATTAGACAGAGAGGTCCTGGATGCAGTGAATGGTAGCAGAGTGCAGAGCCATCCTGTTCATCATTCAGGACTCCACTCTCCTGAACTGGTATGGGAAGGAAGCAGCAGCCTGGCTGCAGATCCTTGTACCAGCATCCCAGGCTGAAGAGCCAAAGGTGGGTGTACAGGCACCACTGTGAGAGGTCATCACTGGGACAAACTGCAGTCCCCTCTGCAGCTGTGCTGTCACAGCCAACACAGCCAATTCCAGAGTACTCACTGGGATTATTTGACAAAACCTATCAATCCTCTGGCACAGAGGTCTGTGCCACCAGGAAAACCAACAGCCATTTCATGCCATGGATGTGGCAATTCCTTCTTGGAACCAGAGGGCCACACTGACTGCCATGGCACGGCCGCTTTCCCTCTGGGCTGGCAGCAGGAGGGCACAGGAACTTTACCAATTTCCACAGACCTGTCACAAGTTGAAGAAAAATGAATACTAAGGTGAAACAACATGAGAGACCCCTCAGTGAAGGCCAGTGGTGTTCCCATCACATACCCATCCTTCAGCTGGGCAATAATACCTGCCAGCTCCTGCCATTCAACCCTGAGACCTCTTTTTGTCATCTCATGGAACTCTTTCCTCACTGCACATGTGGCCCAAGGCATGAGTATGGTGATTTGGACACAAGCTTGAGCTTTGTCAATCAAAAATATTGCCTACACGCAGCCAGGACCTTCTGGTAAAAATTCCAACGTGTATTATCTCAGTTACAGCTGAGATAAGATTAAAGACACATATTAACCAGCACTGTGTGCCTCGCTCACAAGGAGGAAGGAGAGCCCTCTGAGTCTAGGAATGATTAAAAATAGGATATGAACTGATGCTGAGGCTTCTGATTGGAAGGGCAAGGAAAGAGAATAAATGTATTCTAGATCTGGCTAATTAGACTAGCCTCTTTTGGGATTGCGATGTATTTAATTAAATTCACTGTAATATTTGAAGAATCCACAAGGGCACTAATCCCACTGGTGCCCTCAAAAGATTTTTTGCTGTTTTCCCTCATAAGAACTTCCTCCTCCTATCATTCCTATTGTTTGCATGCGTTACTCTCTTCCTGAGCCAGAAAAAGGGGAAAGGCTTAAGGCTTGAAAGGTCAGTGGGCCCATCACAGGAGTCTCACATCCAGCTTGCACAGCCCAGCCTTGCCAGCCCAGCTCTGTCCTGACCCCTGCCCCAAATACCCTTGGCCTAGCTCTGTCCTGACCCTTGCCATACCCCCCTCTCTGCCCCACCTTGCTGCAGGCCAGGCTCTGGCTCCAGGAGCCACACCAGCCCCATCCTCGACCCCACCAGCCATCAGGCAGGCTGGGGAAGCCCCATCCTACAAACCTTGTGCTGGAGCCTGGGAAGTGCCCATGGACTCAGCAGCAGCTTCTGCATGGAGGCTGAGAAAATCCCCAGTGAGCAATTAGAGAAAAATCTGGTCACAGGTTCAAGGAAATATTAAGGACATGGTCTCTGTGGAACCAGAGACACAGTCTGCACTGCCCTCATTTAAATGAGGATTTTAGGAAAACATTTGTTTTAAACAGTTTAATAGATGTGTCTTATTTTCTGCTCTTCTTTTGGTTCCTCTCAAACATCCCCTGTGCTGGGGGGAGCCTCACCTGCCTGTCGTGCTGGAGGAATCACAGGCTGAGGGTGCTGCCACCACCACTAAGTCCAGGCCGGGCATGGCACTGCATACACCAGATTCACCCCGTCCTCCAGCAGAGGAAGGAGCAGCCCAGAGAAAGACAACATGAGGGCCGAGCCAGCCCGAGCTGGGAGCTGCTGGAGGCGATGAAATGCTGGCCAAATACATGTAGTTATTGCCCATCACGCTGTTAAACTTCCCCCTTGTGAGAATTTACCCGTATCACAGGAAACAAATTCAAAATATTAAACCAGAACCTTGTTAGAAGACAAATCAACTTGAAAATCAAAAGAATATATTGTTCCAAGGAAACCCAACCAACTTCTGTCAGAGAACATTGATTTCTGTGAGTCCAGGGGGGTGTTCGCCCCCTCCCTCTCCACGATAGGAAACTTCCAACATCTGGTTCTTCACGCATGGCATGCGAAATATTGATCAGGGTGAGTCAAAGCTCCACTTTAAATCAGAAACAGAGAAAGGAACGCTCTGATGGAAACCATACGACTCACGAGTGCGGCTTCCCGGGGGACGCGGCTGTTCCTGTATCTACACCAGGCACGGCACAACACCGCGCCGTGCCCGGCACTCCTGCCACACACCTGGCATCGGCTGCAGCCTGTGTGCCATGGGCACCTCCTGCCACACACCTGGCATCAGCTGCAGCCTGTGTGCCATGGGCACCTCCTGCCACACACCTGGCATGAGCTGTAGCCTCTATGTGGCGGGCACTGCGCAGTGTCCGTGCCAGGCTGTGCTCCCACAGCCATCACTGCAGGAGGGTCCCACCCCAGGGGCCTCTCTCCTTTGTTTGCCCCCAGCTCTGTGCCACCCACCCCTCACTGTCCCCCAGCCCTGCAGGGACAATGGGGTATGAGTGTGGCACGGCCAGGGTGGCACAGGCACCGTGCCAGGCACGTGTGGGCCGGGTTGACCTCGCCATGCCGACAGACAGACTGCCCAGCCCTTGCACCCCCGTGTCTGGCTCAGAAGTGTTCTCTTATAATAAATTATAAACGCTCACAGGGTACGATTACGGAAATCTAATTTTTAAACAAAGTAAGGAATGATGCTACAGTCAGTTCTCGTTTCTCTCTGTCCATCCTTCACGTACTCGATCTCTGTTTATTTTACCATCTCTCCCCATCTCATGCTGCTTCACCCACAGTACTTCACAATAATCATGAAATTTAATGTGACACTGTATCCCCCTGCCTGGCTTCAGGCAGCCCCTCTCATCCCATGCCCCAGACCACATGACATTCCTCGGAGTTCAGACTGCAGGACCCAGCACTGAGGCCCTGTGTTGCTGCCGTTACACCAGTAACAAACTCCCCATAACACCTCTGCAGCATTCCCTGTAGTTCATGTTCACCATTCTAATCTGATTTCTAAGAACTTTTCTACATCTTTTAAATTTTAAAAGATGTTAAACCTGTATCTGCTCAAAAATCTCTTCTTTGCAGAGTTATTTGGCCATGGTGTAACGAGTCCAATTCCAATACTGACAGGACAGAAATGCCCTCCAAGCACTGCCAGGGGCATGGGGGTTCTCCAATCTGTCTTTGCCATGTTTAGCAGCTCAGCTGCTGTTCTGGGGGACATCTGATCTGTAACCCTGCTCACCAGGGAGATGCAACAACACTTTGAACTATCTCATGCTTTTGATGTTTATTATTCATTAGAAAAAGGCACAATTTCTATGCAGTCCTAACCTCATCGTGCACAAAGCTTTCCCTTCAGAGCGCCACGAACGCTGCTCAGGACAAGCCCAGGCTGACAGCACTGGGGATCTCCCAAGTCCCTGCTCTGTGCTGCAAGGGGAAACACCCCACACCACCCCCAGGAGGTCTCAATGATAAAAAGCAGCAGAAGACATGAGAAAACTCTCTCCAGGCTCAAGGATAGCTCCTTCCTCAGACTCTGACAGGACAACCAGCAGCACAAACTCTGTCACTGCCCCAGGGACAGACAGACAGTGCCCCCGGCTCGGATCCCCCGCACATGTCCGTGTCTCTGTGGGCAGGAGAAGCAGCTGAGGTAGCAGGTCTGGGGACCAGAAATTAAAGTGGGAAAATAACCTCATGAACATCATGCAGCAGAGAACCAGCATGAACAAAAGGAGTGACTTTTCTCACCTCCAGCAGTGACAGGACCACTGGCCACAGCCCCCTGGATTCTCAGCCAATAGCATCCCAGGGCTGTGTACAGCCTGTTGGGGATGGCCCCAGCAAGCCCTCTGCCCTCCTGCTTGCATAAACATCCTCTTCCTCACTACTCTGACCACTCCTTATGGCCAGGTGGTATGTGGGTCACTGATAAACAGTCCGGGGAAACCTCCTCCACTTTGCTTCCGAGTACTCTCACATCACAGGACACTGCCACAAAAGCAGAGGCCACTCCGCTACCCAAAGCTTCTTTAAAAAACAGTTGTCAGACTTCAACATCTCTGAAGAAGGTTTTCTCCACATGTAACACTCCTCCTACCTCTGAACTCACCACTCAGCTCCATTAGGATGGGTAAAGTTAGCAGTGATTTCAAAGAAATGACAGATGCAGCTGAAGAGGAAGGAGCCAAAATTTGGCTGAAGGGTCAGAAAAGCCCTGGAAAGGATCAGCACTGCAGACATGCACCACACTGGCTTCCTCCTGCAAGCACTGATGCTTGAGCAGTGCCAGTGACCAGAACCAGCACACAGAACCAAGGAACACCTCTGTGGTTACTCAGAGAGGCTGACCCAACCTTGGGAGGTGCTGCAGCCACTCCAGACCCACCAGCACCTCCACAGTGCAGCAGGATGGCCACGGACTGACTGTTCCTTGGGGTGAAGTCAGACAGGGGTGATTAGTCACAGGCTTGTAGGAAACGTTTCAGGTGCCAGAGAGGACCATGCCTGTGACAACACACCCCTGGGGAGAGGTATGGGACATGACCCTTACAGTGGAGCTGGAGAGGAGCTCCGGGTCACCATGGGAAGGGACCTGACCCTGCCGCAGACCTCGGAGGCCTCATGAGCATCTCCTGGCCCCCGTGTGCCTCTGATCTGCTGCACAAGATAAATCACACAGCCCTGCAAGAGAAGAATCTGAATTTTTAATGAAAGTCATGTGGATGCAGCTGTCTGATCCTGCTCTGTTCCAAGTACTTCATAAAAGTCAGGGCCAGCCCATCCATCTTGCTCTCCTTTCACACTTGCAGCCCCGGCTGGAATTTCCTGGAGCCGCCGGACACAGCAGGACATGCTGCCCAGGGCTGCAGAGCCTGCATCCCCTCCTGTCCGCCCCGAAACGGGAGAAAATTGATTCTGTATCCAGCAGGTTCAAAAGCTGAACTTGCGCTCTTTTGTACCCACCTACATCCTGAGTTGTTCGCTGCTTCCAAAGGAGCAGCGCTGCAAACCCTTCCCTCCTCCAGCCTCCCTGGCTCTCTGCATCACAGCTCTACAGTGTCAGCCGTGGGTTCAGGCTCCTGTGCGCCCAAGTTTCTGCATCTCATCTTGTGGTAACCCATCTCTGATCTGCATTTTAATTTTCAAGAGGCTGGAAGGGTAGCACTCCCTCCTGCCAGAGGCTGAGATATTGATCTAAGTCCCCAGGTCACACAGAAAGGCCGTAAAGAACAGCTCCAACTGCCCCCATTGACAGCCTACCCCGACACCTCCCGGTATGCGTATTTTCCAAGCCATCCAGCCCTGCCTGGGGTTAAGTGAATGCCACAGATGCTCTTCTGGTCAGCTGTGAGGCTGCTGGTCGCCATGCTGAGAGGCTTTTGGGTTCCCCCATAAATGACCCCAAAAGCCACTCAGCAAACAGGGTTTGCTCCACCAGCCCTTGAAGTCTCATTAAAAGCCAAATATTGCTCAGCCTAAGGATGGAGAGCTCAGCATGGATTTTACTGAACGTTAAATCAACCAGCAAGCGTAGCCAGCAAACTCTGTGGCACTTTAACTTTAAATAATGCAATAATTATTGAATTTCCTTTTTATAACCGAAGTGCTGGAATGTAAACAATGGGGCTGTAATTGCAGGAAGGGGGGATCAATAGAGGCAATCGTTTTCAGCCATGTTAATTGTAAATACAATTGCTCCAAGATGTCAGCCTCGTTCTTCTCGCTCCCAGAATCATCCTAACGGATGACAGAGTCCAACTTTCCCATTACAGCTGTTCGCTCCTTTAAGAGGTTCTCAATCAGGTCTGATCAATCTGTCAAGATAATGCATGGAGTAAGTAAGACTCTTCCAAACACAAGCTCCCAATCAATAGCCCAGACCTGCTTAATGAGGAGGGGCTAAAGCCCAGGGGGAGGCACAGTCCCAGCTCCTGCCTGGCTCCAGCAGCCAACTTCTTCAAGGGGTCTTGGAGCAGCTCCTAACGAGGACATTGTTTATGCTGCCCGTGATAAGCAGCATCCCCACACCCTCTCAGCACCCCAGGGTCTGCAGGCAGAGAATGACAGAGGTTAACAGAAAGCATAAGCCAAGGAAGGCTGAACTTGTATTCACATCCCCCACATTTTTAATTGTGCAACAGACCTGAAGGCACAAATTAATTATTCCTTAGAAGAGATCCCCAAAGATGCAAACCTGAAAGCCAAGAGCATCACTAAGACTGCTCCAGTGGACTCGAGGAAGGACAAAGTCCACAGTGGAGCCGGTGCTGGCACAGCTGTGCCAGCCAACCCCTTCCAGCCCTGGGGAAGAACAGCAGGATGCCAGTTGGGAATCTCTCGAGGGAGAGAAGAGATGCCAAGGGAGGCAAGGGAGCAGCCAGAGGTGCCATCCTGCAGCTGTAGTACCTAACTCTGGTAGCACAGGTATCCCTTGCACACGCAGATACCAGGCCATGTGCTCTCTGAGCAGCACAGAGAGGGGTAAAAGAGACAGGTCTGACTGCACCTGGGCCCCTCCTACAGCATCAAACTTTCTCTACTCCATGACTGTGCTACAAGAGCTGCCAGCACAAGAGATCCACTCTTGGGCAACTTCAGCTTCAGAGAATTTTCCAGATCCCCAAAATCTCCCCTGGGAGACGCTGGCGCAAGTGCTGCTGCAC
Source organism: Sakesphorus luctuosus (assembly GCA_013396695.1). Lineage (NCBI taxonomy): Eukaryota > Metazoa > Chordata > Aves > Passeriformes > Thamnophilidae > Sakesphorus > Sakesphorus luctuosus. The sequence continues at coordinate 378,219 of VWZD01010534.1, forward strand.
ATGGAGATGCACAGGAGTGTGAGTATCGATCCTGCTAATTATAGTGCTAAAACCAAAGCACAACGAGAGTACATTTCCTATCAGCTGGCCTGAAAAGTGCTGCCCTCAACCCTGTGTGCTCCCACCCGGCTGTGGCTCTGCCATAGGACTCACAACAGCCCTGCAGGGGCACCTCTGACCAACAGGAACAAACAAACTTCACACAAAGTGACCTCTCCCACTACCAGTGAGGATGTGAGGGATGTCACCCAGAGCCAGCCTCACCCAGCAGCTCCTGTGGAGTAGCACAGAGCTTGTGAATGGTGGAGCTCCTTTTGCAACTTAACCAAAACCTGAACTGGGGACGATTCTGCTTCTCAGCAAAATGTAGTTTCTTCACATTTCCATGGATGCTGTCATCCCTGAAGAAACCTGTCAGAAAAGATGTACTTTTGCCTGCAAGGCACTTTACAGACAGCAACAGATTGGAGTGATAAAAACATCAAGTAAATTTGTGCCACAATACGGCAACATCACTGAGGAAGAGGCTCGGGGCTTTCAGCTGACTCCTTTCTCAGTGCTGGCACAGCGAAGAGCTGAGGAATTCAGGGAGCCTGATCTTTTCCATAGTTAGGAAAAGAAAGAGGGAAAGAACAGCTGAAGGTGAAGACAAGACAGTAACCAAAAACAGGCCCCAGGATGCCACTGCCCAGACCTTCTTAATGTATTTTGTACATCTACTTGAAAATAATCAGTTCAGTGTGAGTTGTTAAGCTGTGAACACTCAGGTGAACTAGAGGAGCATGGGAATACGGAAAAGCACCAGATAAAAGGCAAATTATGCAATAAAAAGGGTTGGGAGGAACCTGGACAGACAGAGGGATCAAAATCTGTTGTCCACACTGTAATTATGCAGCTGCTAAGTGACTGACAAAGGCTTCCCATAACACAGACCCAGGGTAGGACTCTCCACACCAGTGATGTTTCGTTTCTCCAGCAGCAATGCGGATGATCCCTTTGTTACATGTGAGGGCTCTCTGAGGAGGCTCACATGCCACACACATCTGGTCTTGTGTTGGTAATGCAGCTCAGACTGAACCCCTCAAAACCCTCTCTATGTGAGGAATTGGCTTTAAGAACTTCAACTGAAATGCTCCTTTTTCCCCATATTACATCTTTTGGACAGAACCACTGGTCTGACACTGCTGTGCTCCTCCCCATGTCCTGAAGTCAAGGTGCACTCAGGAATGCCAGTACCTTTCCATCCTCCCTTGGCTCCAGGTGCCCCAACAACTGCAGGAGAGTCCCAGCAGGGAGTCAGAGAAGTGCTGTTGAAGTGAGGCCCTTCCAGAGGCACAGCAGGACTGGGGGAACAGGAGGGGACCCCCATGCACAGCAGGGACTGCTGTAATAATGTGCCATGAAACCATGTGGGAAATAGAACCAGCCACAGAAACCCACCCTGAGCTCACATGATTTAATAGAACACTACAGGCACTGATTATCTCCTGTCACCTGGGATTTATTGTTTCATCCGTTTGTGGAGAAGTTGTGATGGACTGAAGGACTGATTGACTTGTTTTTGTACCACTTCTTTTTAACTTCCTACGATGCTGCACACCCCGACTCCCAGCTGGTAACCAACAATAACAATAGTACACAAGACAATTTTTTAATCCTCTCCATAAATCAAAGAATATCAATACTGAAGAGATGGAGGACACAACTTCCTGACACAGAAGCCAACAGGGAGCATTGAGGAACAACAGACCCAGCTCATCCTTTGCCCACAGTCCACAGCAAGGATTTTCAAGAGCAGGAGGAGGGAGAACCAAAGGAAGATGTGATAGACTAGTATGACAGAATGAAGCAGAAAGAGGAAATATATATATAAAAATATTCCTTGAGTCTTGAAGGTGAGATGGAAACTGGAAGAGCCAGGGAAGCCCCACCCCAGTGGAGCAGCCCTTCTCCAGAGCTGCAGGGCTGGGCACCCAGCTGGGCAGCCAGAGCACACCTGTGAGGCAGGTGTTGTGCATCAGCCTACCCTGAACACAGGGACAGGAGCACCAGCTGATTTCAGACCACACTGCAAAGGTGAGTTCATTAAGTGTCTGTGAAACACAAACAGAACACGGAGCACCATGGAAATGCCCATGAGAAAATAAATAATTCTTCATTCAGTGAAAGCTTTGGATTGTATTAGACAAAGCCTGGGGCAATGTAATGAAAGATGAAGATAAAAAAGAAATGGAATAATTACTCACAGAACGAGGCAAGAATCCTGCTGCAAAAGTATGTATGGGACTACTTATAATTAAGAACTAAAATAATGTCTGCACACAAAGGGCTGAATTAAGGCAACCTGCTACTTCCTATGTTCTAGATGGTTGTGAGGGCTTCACAAACCCACCAGACAATAATGTGTCCTAAAAATGGTACAGAAATCCAGTCAATTGCTCCTTGCCCTGCACCCCTGAGCAGCTTCTCTGTAAGGAAACCCATCAAGGTCTTGGGTATGAGAAGCCCTCAAAACAGTCTCCTCCAAAGGTAACTGTGAGACCTCCCCAGACCCTGGGCATGGAATTGTTCCCAGCACACCTGGTTTCCACCAGGAAGGACATGTTGATGGCCCTCAGCAATCCACAGCAGCAGAACTGTCTGACTCACGGATTCCCTACGCGGCCTCCAAGCAGTTTACAACCTACCAATGGTTGGCTTTGCTGCTCTACATTTTCTGTGTGTATCTAAAACCTAATTCAACTGCAGTGTAATTCTGCAGAGCGATCGGCAAGAGACCAGCATGGCTCTGAGCGTTAGCTGCAGCTATTCCCTCCAAGACAGACTACAACAATGGAAAACACAGTGTGTAGAGTGGGAGGCAGAGCAAACCTGATATGATAAACGTCTCTGCACTTTGGTCCTCCTTTTGTTCACGTGTATCTGCATCCGCCTGCATTTGCCTACATGGGTACAGAAACTCCTGGGAAAAGACAGGCACAGAATTTATTGGTTTTAGCAGTCCTGGATCTGCAATCCCAGTGGACAGGCTGCAGAGACACACAGAATGTACATGATAAATACCACAGAGGCAACTTTGATCAGCATTAGGAGCATGTACTGACCACTCCAATTTAGAAATAAAATGGAAGAAGCAAAACCATTTTTTTGGAGCTGTAGGGGAGCTGTGCCCCAGCGCAGGGCTGGAGCCACCGACCCATGCCAGGCACCTGACACAGTGCTGAGATCCCTCCCCACCAAAACTCCCATGCCAGGCATGCTCTCCTGCCGGAGACAGCGCTGAGCTCCCTCCCCACCAAAACCCCCGAGGCCTCCCGCGTGTGCACTAACCACAGCCCTTTGAGAGGCTGTGTATTTACAAACTGAGGCATGTTGAAATCAAAGGGGATACCATATGACATAATTCACATTAAAATGTCAACAGGCTGACAATTTATAGAGTCAATCCACTGGAGGTGGGGAGAACTAAGATGCAGTAATTCTTTAATTCCTGCTTAAACCAACAGCAGCTTCACCTTCAAAGCGGTGCCATGTGCAGGGCTCCCCTGGCTGCTGCCAGCCCTGGTGCCAGCCTGGCTGTCGGCCAGCACAGAGGCAGCAGCCTCAGCCACTTCTGGGCGCCGGGACAGGCAGCAGACACGGGATGCTGCTCCGACCAGCACAGCTCGAGCCCACACTATGGCAAATATTCACCATTAGCACAAAGACAACTGGTTTTTCAGGAAGTCAGAGTCCCTGTGGTCAGGGCACTGATGTCCATTACTGCACCTGGGCACAGCACACCTTCTCCAGAGGGGACACACCAGGTGAGCACTCCGAGGGTACCAGTGAAAGAACTGACGCGCCCAGTGCCTGGCACTGCATGGCCCTGACCCTGCTGGGACCTGCAGACGCGGGGCAGGGGAACAGGGAGGTGTGGAGTGTCCCAGCCACAAACCCCTTCAGGGCACATGTGAACTTTTTACCCCAGGTAGATAGCAGCAGCTTTGCCTGTATCAAACATGCTGCAGTGATTCGTGGGACACAACACTGGCCCCACTGACATCCCCTGCCCACGGACAGGCTGCTGGCAACATGTCCTGTAGCCTGCAATAAAGCATAGGGAAGGCGGGAGAGAGAAACGTGCACCACTGGGAGAACTGTTACCTGGATAAACCACAGCCAATAAATTTTCTATAAATGCCAGCTAATGCTGTCCCTTGGAGAGCACTGGGCAGGGACTGCCGGGCTCCAGAGTCCTCAGAGCAGCCTGGCTGTCTGTACATAAACAGTAACACCTCATTCTCTCTTCTACCTCATTAACTGAAACGCATTAAAACAAGTGTGCACTGGGAGCAGCAAATGAGACTGTTAAACCAAGCTGATATAATCCTCATCAGCTGTGGGAAATGAGCACACATCCATTACGCTGGATCAAGCCGCCAACTGAAATTCACTGAGGATGCTGAGACCCCAAGAAGACGCTCTGCCCCCCTCAGCTGCCGCTCTCCTGCTTCCCTAATACCAGGCAGCTCAACCCCTGCCTCCAGCACTGTCTCATGGGGTATAGGCAGGAGCACTGAGCTGTGTTCCTGTTCCAGCAGCTCCTCCCAAGCACAGAGCAGGGGGCCCTAGTTCTGCACTCCAGCCAGTCCAGTATGAGCCCACTGTGTCCACAAGGACTCTGCTCAGCGAGAAGACTCCAACTCTGCTAGTACCAAAGTGGAATAAAAGGCCAAGGCAGCAGAGCACACACACAGAACATGGGACATTCCCCAATCCCAGTCTCAAAGCAGGACACTGCCACGCAGTGTGAGTGACACCTGCAGGGTTGTCCTCAAGTGACTGACACATGTTCGCACCCTGCCTGAATGGTGTGAGTCTGCAGCACAGCACAAAGCGGGGAATATATCACAGCACCTGCAGATAGAACTCCCAGCACTGACACCACTGCGGTGTCACAGGTGTCCCCACTCCCTCAGGCTGGCAGCCAGATGCAAACTGATTGTGACCCACAGGAGTCTCAGCAGAGGCAACCAGAGCTGTCACACAGTGACCACTTTCAGCACACGGGCCCAGCTCTGCATGAAGATACAGAACTGCTCCCTTCTCCAGGGGACCCACCAGGACACAACCCTGTCCTCTGGGCAAAGACTCGCTCGAGATGTTGGAGAAATGCTCATTGTGCCTCCCCCTGAGACGGCAGAGCTGGGATTCCTCCTGATGCTGCAGGAACCGGACAGACCACATTCATCTCAGACAGACAGACAGACAGCAGCTTCATGCCCACCACAGCCTTGGGTTTGAACTATTGACCTCACAAGAGCAGCTCAGGTTTCCAAACTCTCCTTTCCTCACACCAAGCAGAGCACTGATGAGGCAGGACAGGCTCCCTTCTGCCTTACCCCTGGCCCTGTGGAGGGACGGGGTCCCCTCTGCCTCATCCCTGTACTCGCAGCAAAAATGTGAACAGCCCTGGCAGCTGCTATTTCCGAGCTTTCACCCCAGCACAGACACCACACGGCGTTTCCCTCTGTGAGCAGCCTGTGCACAGCACAGACAGCCCGGGCTCCTGGGACTGGCTCCTCCCCACCGAGCAGGACACCCGGGGGTCTCCCTGGCAGCTCCCAGCAGCCTGCGCAGGCATTTTGACCCGGGTCCACCAAGTCTGTTTAACCAGCATGATGTGTGCAACAGAATCACAAAGAAACAGGCATTTAAAGTGACATCTGTTGGATTAATTAGCTGTGTAATTAGCCTCCCCTCTGTGGAGACAGGCTTTGTTACTGCTGCCTGAAACTTCCCCAGGTGATTCTCTTTGTATCCGCTTCAAGCAAGAGGTGGAGGAAGGCGGTGGGACGGCGCTGCACTGCCTGCCCAGACAGGGGGGCAGGAGACGGCCCAGGTCCCAGGGGGCAGCTGAGGGGCCTTCTCTGGCCGGGGGTCAGAGAACCCCACCCACCACACCAATGTGGTGGAGCCCAAATGGGCACGTGCATCAGCACGACCACATTCTGCACATCTGCCCAGAGGTGAAAGGGATCCAAGTGAGATGTTTACATCCTCCCCAGTCAGATCAGACCATCTCTGCCTCCTGCACCAGCTCCCCACCTGCCTGGCCTGTGAGCCTCGAGCTGATGGAGGTGGTTACAGCAGGCTCAGACAGCCAGGGGACACGGCCCCCACTGCACCTCTACCTGAGCCATGGCAGCCTCTGCAGGGCAGAAAAATCCCAAGGTAATGTCTAGGACAAAGAGGAAACCAGGACCTTGGGAATTGCTGCACTGCACTGATGGCTCAATGGCCAGACACAGGCACCTCCTCAGGAACCCATCGCCCTGTTCTAAAGCAGAAGGAGAGAGATGCTGCTCGAGGGGATGGAGCGTGGGGCTCTGCCCTGCAGCCCTGCACTGTGCGCACCCATCTTTGCCTCTGCCAAAGCTACCTGGAGCCACGGATGTCCCAACAGCTGCAGCCAGGCTTACCAGAGCCTGTCCAACCGCACCCTAAGGCACAACTTCAGAGAACCTGTTGCACAAGTTAACTTATTGCCTAATTTGACTTGCAGAACTTGGCTGCACGTGTTCCCAGCACAGGGGCAGGATTTTTAGGACTGGCAAAAAGGACCAAAAACACATTATGGTTTTAAGTTATGTATGATACATACATTATTTATTCTAATTTAATGAATTCCCTATGAGACAGCAAACACAGAACCTCCCATGCTGCTTCCACAGCAGTTCTGGAGACTTTGCTACAGCAGTTCCTTCAGGAACAAGTCAGTTACCTGCAGAGGAAAGACGACACAGTGCCCTCCAGCCTGGTGCTCTGGCACAGCCCAACAGAAACCAGCAGTCCATGCCATGGCACATGGAGCAGGCTGGGGAAAGCACCTTGTGGGCTCCTTCAGAGCCTGCACCACCACCCCCACACACACACACACCTCCGCCCCACCAGAGATGGATGCTAATGAGTGCCCATCCATTATCTAATGAGCTCGTTGGCAGCAAGCCTGCAGCGGGAGGGCTGGTGCGGGCCAGGGCTGGTACCTGACCCTACCCCATCAGGAAAGGAACTAAGAGCATTTCTGAGATCTTTGAGGCATATCACCTGTGCTGAGGAACACACCTGGTCCAGGGAGCTGGAGTCAGAGATTGATATGCAGATTGATATGCAGATGGATGAGCCAGCCAGGAGAATGGACACAGAGACACAGCAGGAGCCAGGAACTGTCAACCTTCTGGAGAACAAAGGTGATGGGGACTGGTGACACCAGTGAGGTGGATGGACAGGGAGAGGAGGGCAGGAGCCTGAAGACTGGGGAGAAGAAGGAGACTTGACCTGTAGACTGTGAGGGGATAACAGCCCAGGGGTCCCTTTGCTGGGGCACCAGCTCAAGCTGTTTCTGTGTTACTGCACCGGGAATAAATGGCTTTATGGAGTGAGCCATCTGAGACTCTGCTGAGGGAAAGCTGGGGTGGAATCTGTGAGGAAACCTGGTCTGACTGTGTGAGTGGGTGTGTGGGGAGTCCAGCGAGGACCCGTGGGGTCACTGGAGCTGCTGCCATGGAAGAGCTTCAGTCCCAGCACTCAAAGTCTCTACCTTGGCAGTGTGACTGCCAGGGAGCCTCGGCAACGTGCTCTGGGAAGCTGCCTGAACAACCTGCCCAAAGAGAAACACGTCCACTCAGATGGGAGCTCGGGATCCTCAGGGGAAACTACCTGAGCCCAGCTCTTCAGCGAATGCTGCAATGCCACTCATCTGCTTCAGCCCTGCACAGAACTGTCCTCCAGCTCCTCCACTCCCTGCACCAGCACTGCTGCACCCTGGCTCCTGCTAGTCCCACTGCTCGCCTTCAACTGCACGTGTTGGGTGCTGCAGGAACGTGGGAACAAGACCCCAACAAACACACCTGAGAGCCTCAGCCACCACCCGACACGGGAAAAATTCCTGCTTGGAAATTTAAACATTCATTCACATAGTTCAAAATTACCAGGATAAAAAAATGAACTATAAACACAGACAGCAAGCATGGGGAAGGGTCAGGCGCACACTGACACCTCATCAACATGACCACACCTTTGTGAGAGCACACCTGAGGTCCAGGGCAGCTTTGCAAGACCCTTCGTACCACCATGCTGAGGGTGCCCTGCCGACCCACAGCTCTGGGTGGATGGGGAGAGCCCAGAGTGAATGGGGAGAAGCCCAGCCCCACAGCTCGGGGTGGATAGGGAGAGCCCAGCCCCACAACTCGGGGTGGATGGGGAGAGCCCAGCCCCACAACTCGGGGTGGATGGGGAGAGCCCAGCCCCACAACTCGGGGTGGATGGGGAGAGCCCAGCCCCACAACTCGGGGTGGATGGGGAGAGCCCAGCCCCACAACTCGGGGTGGATGGGGAGAGCCCAGCCCCACAACTCGGGGTGGATGGGGAGAGCCCAGCCCCACAACTCGGGGTGGATGGGGAGAGCCCAGCCCCACAACTCGGGGTGGATGGGGAGAGCCCAGCCCCACAACTCGGGGTGGATGGGGAGAGCCCAGCCCCAATGGGGAGAGCCCAGCCCCACAGCTCGGGGTGGATGGGGAGAGCCCAGAGTGAATGGGGAGAGCCCAGCCCCACAGCTCGGGGTGGATGGGGAGAGCCCAGAGTGAATGGGGAGAGCCCAGCCCCACAGCTCGGGGTGGATGGGGAGAGCCCAGAGTGAATGGGGAGAGCCCAGCCCCACAGCTCGGGGTGGATGGGGAGAGCCCAGAGTGAATGGGGAGAGCCCAGCCCCACAGCTCGGGGTGGATGGGGAGAGCCCAGAGTGAATGGGGAGAGCCCAGCCCCACAGCTCGGGGTGGATGGGGAGAGCCCAGAGTGAATGGGGAGAGCCCAGCCCCACAGCTCGGGGTGGATGGGGAGAGCCCAGAGTGAATGGGGAGAGCCCAGCCCCACAGCTCGGGGTGGATGGGGAGAGCCCAGAGTGAATGGGGAGAGCCCAGCCCCACAGCTCGGGGTGGATGGGGAGAGCCCAGAGTGAATGGGGAGAGCCCAGCCCCACAGCTCGGGGTGGATGGGGAGAGCCCAGAGTGAATGGGGAGAGCCCAGCCCCACAGCTCGGGGTGGATGGGGAGAGCCCAGAGTGAATGGGGAGAGCCCAGCCCCACAGCTCGGGGTGGATGGGGAGAGCCCAGATGCTGCTGCCACCCAGATCTGCCCAAGGGCTGCTACAGGAGCTGGGAAAAACATCAGTGTATATGATTAGGATAAAGCTTGTCAAGGTGTTTTTCTGTTGTTTGTTTTTCTGTTCTTGTGTTTGGTTTGTTTGGGTTTTTTTTTAGCCCATTTTCACCAATATTTTGAATTCTAAACCCTGTCTGACAGAGGGCTTTTAGCTCCCTGTTTTGGGGAGCTCCTGGCCACCGCTGTGTGACACCGTGGCTCCTGCTCCAGCTGCACTCTGCCTCCTTTGTTATTCACCTTGCCTTTACAGGGCAGTTTCTTTACTAAGCCACTGGTTGCACAAGGCTCAGCACTTACTGGAAAACTGTTGAAAGAAAAATCTAAGTGACTGAGACCCATAAATAAAACATAGAGCAAGCAGTGCTGTGTGCTCTCAGCAGTTCTGATTCCAGCCCTTTGAAAAGCCAGCACAGAGAAAGAGGAAGTTCTGTGATCCTGTACTAACGTGCTTTGTTATTAAATACCTGAAAGGAAGGGAAGGATCTCCTTTAATACCAGGGTGACACGTTGGAGCAGTGCAGCACTCAGAGCAATGTGCAGCCCCAAGAGAGAGGTCTGAAAGGGTTAACCTGATAGTGAGAGCTTTTTATATTAAAATACTCATCAATGCCAACAGGATGGAAAGCACAGGCCCATAGGGGTCTGCCCTCCTCACGCTGGCAGTTCATAAGCTCATCCTTCATTACAAGTTTATCTGAGACTGGAGGATGCAGATTTGAACTAAAGGTTTGGGAGACCAGCTTCAAAAACAACTTTGTGGGGAAACTTAAATGGGTGTTTCCTTTGTGAAACTGCCATTGGAATGTGGCTTAAAACCTTGTAGGAAATCAGCTCAAAGACCCTCATAGGCTGTGACCTAAACGGGCTTCAGGCACAATTTGTGTTGCTCAAGAGTGTAATTTGGAACTCTGACACTGCATCTGCATTCCAAGAGATAAACTTGCAAAAATAAACCCCAAACACAGCAAAAGCAGACACCAAGTAAACCAAAAGTTAACAGAGCTCTAAATCTCCTAACAAGCAAGACAGACTCACTGTGGGCAACTTGACCTCAAGAACCTAAAAAGGCAGAGCTGGAAGGAAGTTTGTGATAGAAATCAAAACCTGAATGTGTTTACTTTTGCCCACAACATCATTTGGGTGTTTCACAGCTGAATCAGCCCATTCCTGGCAGCTCTGAGGGGAGCTCTCTGGGCGCTCTGGGGGCAGGGGCTGGGCTGGTCCCCAGAGTTTTCCTACTCTGAAGTCCTACAGGAAACATCTCCTGTTAGCCAAGTGGTTAGATGAGAGGATCCTCAGAATTACGGCAAGAGTCACCAATCGAAAAAGAACAGTATTTTCATGAGCACTGAAAAAACCAACAATTTTCATGAGCACTGAAATTCATGGAATTTACAAGTTCTCCTCCACCCTGGATTCCTGTGCCAAGCCAACCCCAAAGTCAGTGGTCTGTGCCTAAGTCATTCCAGCCAGCACCACCCCTGCTGCCTTCTTTGGGTATCTTATAGTTTGCTTTTTTTAAGCCTTCCTAAAATGAGGCAAACCAAGCACAGTATTTAATGATCAGATAAACTGAGGATTTACACAGTTCCCATGCTGACTTGCCTTTCTGCTCCCCACTGATCACTGAGGCAACATCTTTAAAGACACTGGCAATTATTCCACAGTTTGTTTGCAGGAAGAGCAATTTTAAACTCCTTTTTTTGTTTTCTTTTTTCCTTTTTTTTTTTCCTGGGAGAAACAGGAAGAGAAGTCCAGACCTCACCACTAGGGCTGTCTGTCCTTCCTCCTTCCCCTCCCCATACCAAGGGCCCTTTTCCTTTTTTCCTACTCCCCATGACATACTTTCCTATTTGATCCCCTTGGACTTTCTGTTGACTTTGGCCTGGTTCCCTTCAGCTCCATTTCTCAGGGGTAATTACATTTAACACCTAATGTGGTTTTCAGTAATTCCTCTGTGACCCACACACATCACACCCTTTACTGTCTCCAACAGCAGCTCACCCATTTTCATGTAGTTTTAACTTCAAAGTTAGTTACTATGACAGTAAATGCTCTTTTTGTCTGTTTCTGTTATGGAAGGACGTTGAATTTGAATGCATTATCAGCATCATTGTGTAACTACATCTCATACAACACTCCATGCATCCCTTGGGATTAAAACTTTCTGTGGATTTTACAAGTTTCTTCAAGCTGATGCTTTGAGCACCCTTTGGCCAGCAAAGGAGACACATGTTCCTGCAGGACAGCCTGGCTGAACACGCTGCTCCGTGGTGGAACTGGGGACCCACCACCCTCTGCTGGGTGTGCAGCTGCACCTCATCTTTCCCTTTCCACAGCTCAGCTTCCCTTCTGCCCGAGTCAGCACAGATCCAGAGTTTCGTCACCGCCAGCACCGTGAGCACTGATAATAAGGAGTCATTTTCCTGCACGCTCTGCATCTCTAGCTTACAAAGAGCTCCTGTGCAGTACACCATGTAACCCAAACTCTTTCCTTCAGACTCCCCATTCCCTAAAAAAAGTGAACTCAGCACTTGGAAAGACTGAAAAGGAAGACACTGAATGAACCCATTGAAGGCACTTGCTGGCAGTCTGGCCAGCAGCGTGTTCCTTCAGTAGTTCTCTGTTTAAACTTCTTCTGAGCTGCATGTTTTGAACTAGAGATTTTCAGGAAGCTGTAGGAAATGTCCAAACCTGGCTCTTGCTCAAGCAGATTAATCCCTTCTGGAAATTCCACCTGTGAAATAGATGCTGGGAACTCACGCCCGACCCCTTCCAGATGCGGGAATGCTGCTCTGTTCCACGCCTGTTCTCGTGCTGTGCTCATGATGAGACAAGCCTTGGTGTTGTTCCAGGGAGCTGCACTTGCCTCTGCCTCCACCCACAGCCACCCCCTTACCCAGCCCTGGCTGTTCCATGTCCATTGGGCTGTCCCAGCTACGGGAGGAAGGGTCTTCAAAACCTTCACTTACCCCAAGCCAGAACACCCTCCTCAGAAATGTACTGCCACACACTGACAACAGTGCTTCTGCCTTCCAGGGAATTCTTCAGGATATAAACCCTCCCTGGCCACCTGAGCAGGTACTGACCAGTAGTCAAGGGAGAGTCACAGGTGCCACATTCCCTCAGCAGCCATCAGACAAAGAACAGGATTTCCAGTTCAGCTGCAGGATTTTAGGGGGACAGCAAGGAATTGGGAGAACACAACAATAAAGGAAAGGTTACCAGACCCTTCCAGTTTCTTGCCATCCCTGTCCCCTCACCCCTAGCTGGGAAGAGGCCTGATGGAAGTTATTGCAATGTGGAGGATGAAGATGGCAGCAGAAGACCAGACCTTCTCCCCTGACGCTGGAAGTGCTGCAGAAGACTAAAAGGTTCACTCGACTATGGGCTGACAAGTGTCTCCAGATCACATTTTTTGGCAGCAAGTAACACTGACAGAAGTGGCTCTTGGGCAATGTAAGCAGCCAATAACATGTGATTTAGGAGGAAAATGGCAAAAGCAGCAGAATAAGGAGGATTGTGTGTGATAAGCCCAGTGTGTGCTCTCACCCAGCAGCATCTGGAGAGGATTTTCTCCAGCAGGCAGGGAAGAACTCGATTACATCCAGTTAACTGTGCTCTAAACTGATTATGCATGTGCCAGGCTAATGGATTACATTAGCAAGAGGAAAAATAACATCCAATCAATCTCAATTTACTGCAGACCACACCAAGGCCTGAGAGAAGAGAAACCATTCTGTGAACTTCCCCCACTGCTGCAGCATCGCTCCAGCTATCAGGAGAGACATGGCATTACAGCCACTCTGAGGACTGGAGAACTGCACTGGAGCTTGGCTGATCCATGCCTGATTCAGAGAGGGGCTTCTCCATTAAGTCAAACCCTGATTGCAGCTATGCTGGAGCAATCTAGCCCTCCATTGTCCTCTGCTCCAGGATTTATCCAGCCATCCTAGATGGCCAATATATGGAGCATCCAAGGGAATCTATGACTCTGAAACTCAGCTGGTGTTTCACAGCTGTTGTGTCAGAGGCAACACAGGGCTGTAGCAGCTCTGGAACTGCCCAGCCCTCTCACGAACCTGAAAACTGACAATTCCTCTTCACCTGCCTGAGGAAACACTCTGCGAGTCTTTCTTACAAGCACCTGTGCCTGTCCCCCAGCTTCAGTAGGATTTTTTCCCCCTTTCCTCTTCCATTTTCACTTTTCCTTCCCCTCAGAGTGAGAGAATTCTAGTGCCCCAATTGCTTCTTCCCTAGTGAAATCCACTGTAGATGAAGTGTCTGAATATAGAATTTTTAAACTCTTGCAATGTGTATTTAAAATAACAATATTATGTGTTAAAACGCACAAGAGAGCTTTCAAACAACTCTCTTGTCCCTCTAACTGACCTCCACAGACAGAGGAAATCCAGTTCCTCAGCTGAGTTTTTAAAATCTCACTTGGACTCTCTCGCCCCCAGTTACCAAGCTATGGAACCTTCTCTTGCACGCAGAGCAGAGGTGTGTGTGCAGACCTGGCTGTTCCCAGAGCCAGACTGTGCTGGGGGAGGCTGGATCCCAGCTCATGATGGGACAGTCACTGTCACAGCAATCCTGGTCTCAAGAGCCAGCTCAGAGAAACACAACATCCTCCCAAGTAGCTCCTCACCACCTCCAGGAAGGTCCAGGGACCACAGGTCAAGGCAAACCTTCTATGATGCTCCTGGCTGTCTTTTTCCTCCCTGCATTTGCTGAAACTGCTCATGACCAGGAAAAAATCCAGGCATTTTAAAATCTGATGTGTCTGCACTGTGACATAGGCGGGTACTGCACAGCTCAATGTCAAGACTTAAGTTCACATTACATAAAGAAAAATTTCAAAGAAATAATTCACAAGCACAAGGTATGGTCTGTGTGTATATAAAGAAACCTCAGCACATGTGGGGGAAAGCAGGAAGAAAAGGGTGAGGACAGAAAGAATACAAAAATACCTCTGAAGAACGGGCAGACAACGAGCAGGAGAGCACGTGTGAATGGAGGGGATGCCGCTGCTGAGATTTATGGCAATTCGTACCTGATTGTTCATACTAAAGCCATTATGGGATGATTAGAGAAAAAGGTGAAGCTTTAAGTCCAGTGAAAATCAATAGAAACGTCTGGAGCAATTCTGCTGCACGAGTGAAAGGACTATTTACTGTATCCGGAGCTGCTCTTGGGTTACAGCCCACGGGGTTCAGGCCAGCAAGGGGAGGGGGCTGGGGAGGAGAGGAATGAGGCAGGAGAAAGAAGATGGTTATAAAGACACTGTGGAATGAGGGGAGGTGGGAGGAAAAGCAAAGACAAGAAGATGGCAGTGACAACCCAAATGCCACTGTGGGTAACAACCTGCAATGCCTCCATGTGCACGGCCACGGCTTCTCTTCGGCCTCCCCTTTCCCAGCCTGCAGCAACGCTTTGCTGACAGACCCCAGCACTAACACAGAGCTCAACAGCATAGCCACAGCAGCCTCCTCCATCCCTGCTGCATCCACCCAGCACCAGGAGCAACACACTCCAACCACAGCCAAAGCCTGAGTGACAAACGCCATACGGGAAAAACACAACAAACCACTGGCAAAGCTGCCTTGCACATTTTCAAGAGTGACTGTTCCCTTTCTGTTCAGACATATCACACCTGCAGTGCTCGAAGACACACAAGCTCCCTCTAAAGCACCACGCTGTGAACACCCACAGACCTAAGGCTTGGACAACCATGGTCACTACGAGAACACAGGCTGAAGAGCAGTGCCACCAGCGAGACTGAGTCCCAGTGGAGAGCTCTGAGCAGCTCATCTCCAAAGGATCACCATACGCTGACATTCAACAAATTGTCCTCAGAAAATGAAGGAAGATGAAGCAAAGCAAACCCTTACCTTATAGAGCTTCAGGCTGGCCTCGTGCCTTGAGTTCACAGTGTGAAGTCGCAGCTTCTCCAGACTGTTGGTGTAGTAGTCGCATGCGTTGCACTTCAGATGGACTGGGTTCCCAATGGCCACGCATTTGAGCCTCCACTCGTTGGCTTTGCCCCCCTCCTTGATGTGTGCCACCAGCTGGTACTTCTGCACGTGCTTGTCTGTCTTACAGTGGAGCTGGAAGTTGGCCTTGAGCTGTGTGTTGTAGCGGCAGAGCTTGCACTGGTACGAGTCCCCCATCACCGCCTTCCACTCGTCCTCGGGGAGGCTTCGCTCCACGTTCATGTGGAGGCCCAACATGTCCAAATTATCTGTAGTGAACTTGTTGCACACGGCACACTGGAAGAGTTTCAGCGACGGGTCGTTTGTTTGCGTGAAACTCTCCCCCAAGTTCATGAGCTCCTCAGACACCAGCTGTCCACCACCCAACCGCATGTCCAGCGGGATCTCTCCACCCACTGCACAAAGACAAAAGGGAGAAAGAGGTCAGAAAGGCTTAATTCTTGCCAGAAGAGAAACACAGAGAAGAACATAAGCTGCTCCCAGTGCAACCTGTGTACCCACAAACACACAACAAAACTACATGCAGTTGTCCCTTTGCTCACGCCTCTGTGTTGCTGGTCAGTCCCAGAGCTGAAGGAAAAGTCTTTGCAGCCAACACGGAAGGCTGGGAAAGGATTGCAATGGCCCTTGATACCCACCTGCTGATGGATCATCCAGCCCATCAAAGGTGGCAAGAAAAATCCTACTGACTTTCAGAGCATGAAGACTTCCATAGCACCCCACTGAAAGTCTGCACGGCCACTTCAAGAATAGCATTAGCACTTTGTTCTGTTCTTTCTTGCCTACCCAGAGAAGCAAATGTTATTTCATGCAGTACCTGAGCACAGTCCCTGCCAAGTAAAACAAAGGCCAACAGTCACAAGCCCAGGTGATGCAGCATCGCAGAGAGGTCACTGCACTGACAGCAACAGTGCAGAATGTGGCATGTCCAAAAACCACCTGCAAAACGCCACTCCTGCACTACCAGATCTCATGTCTCGCCCAAGAGTTCAAAATGGTGAAGAATCTTCTAAAAGCAGTGTTGATAAAGTAAAGACAACAATTAATAACAAGAGGGCAAGAGCACATAAAGGAGAGCCAGAAGGACGCTGTGTTTGTCAGACTCTTCAGATCAGAGCTCAACTCTGCTCACCCAACAGCAACTGTGAACAAGCTCCTACTCACAGCAGATCACCTGGAAGATGCAGAAACTTTCTAGTGAGTTTTTACGCCAGAGCACAGTGACCAACCAGGAGATCTGCTCCACCTTGCTCTCCTTTTCCATTTTTAAGACATTTAGGCTCCTCCTGCACATTTTTGGTACTTTACCTTGATCTGAAGTCACAACTCAGCTTAACAATCCTACAAAAGGAACCTTCAGGTCAATACTTCCTCAATCAATTAAAAGAGATGTTATTTCCTTAACTTTTGGTTTCCTATGTTGCAATATGTTTGCCAAAGAGGAAATGCTCTTTAAATCACTCTCTCCTGAACTCACCATGTAAGAAAAACCCAAAAGCAGACTTCTGAATTATTAATGTTCTGCTCAAATCCAGTTTTGGATCAAAGTGTAAAAATGGTAAAGTTCTGCTTCACTTCTTGCAAAGCTCAGTGTGTGTATCTGAGTCTAAGGGGCCAAGCTGGTGTCAAGTGCTTATTGGTACAGGCAGGGCCTCCCTCCACAACCCTCAGCATGAGACTTGCAACCACCAAGTGCACAGCTCACCAATCACTCTCCAGGCAGCTCAGGGACATCCAAGGCCCTGTCACGTACTATAGGAGCTTCAGTTAAAACACTCCCAACTTCTCTCTCACCACAGTTCTGTGCTTCAGTAAGGAGGAGCTCTGAGCTCCAAAATCTTCCAAGCTTGTCTCTCACACTGGCAATAGAACACCAGTTATTCAGAGGAGGAATATCACCCCTTCCACCGAACTCATCACCCCTCTCCAACCTGCTTACCTTGTCTTCTTAGGGCAACACAGTGTGGAACAAACCAATCCCACAAGTGCCTTTGGGAATACCAGCAGATGACTGGACCCCCTCTCAAAGCCACTCAGCGAACTACTCACACTCTTCACCAAAGGCAGGAGAAGTCCTCAGGAAATACTGTAATAAGGATGCTTTCCATGACAAGGAGGAGCATTCAGTGCATGACAGCAGCAACCCGTACCTGCCATTGCATTAGCTCTATGAAAACTCTTGGAAAATGTACTAGGTAAGCCACATGTTTTCCCAAGATGAGAAAAAGACTGCTCGAGGGAACACAAATGAGAGGTTTGGACTGCACAGCCTCCAACCTTGATCACCACACACAGGCAACTCATGGAGCCATAGAACCAGTGAAGGGGTCTGGCACACATCTCCCCATCCATGCATGAGAGGTCTGGAGTAACGTGAAACACAACCCCTCCCTCACACATGGACATGGTGGAAACCCCTTCAGCCTCACCTAGAGATGGAGCCATTGCTGCCATGGGGTTGGTGGGATCGAGCTGGAACCCCCCCATCATGAACTGTGCATCTGAAGAAGTGCTGTCCATCTTCAAGTTGGGAAGGTTCATGTTCTGTGCCAGGTAGTACTGGTAGAGCTCAGCCTCAGCAGGGGACGGCAGGCTGCCGAGGCCCAGGTGCCGGTTGTGTTGGATTTGGGACATATTTTGCTGAAGCAGCATCATATTGTGCATGTGCTTCTCACTGGTCATGTGAATCCGAAGGTTCCTGGCTACGTTGGTCTCGTAGTCACACACCTCGCACCGCCACGTAGGTTTGGTTTTTGGTTTGGTGGGGGAGGGGGCCCCACAGGTGCTGCCAATGTTGGCGGCCGCGGCCGCCGCAGCAGCCGCAGCCGCCGCCGCCCCCGCGGTGTGGCTGAAGACTTGCTCTCCCCCTCCGTTCTGCAGGTTCTGCATGTTGTTGAGATGCTTGTCGGACTGCATATGAATACTGAGGTTGCCTTTGGTAGTAGTGGAGTAGTTACAGACCTCGCAGCGGAAGGGCTTGTAACCACAGGTGTAGCTCTCGCCCCGCGCCAGCCGCGGGTGGGGCTGCCCGCTCTTGCAGTAGACGCAGGAGCCGCCTGGCTCAGGATGTTTCTCCTTCATGTGCGCCTCGAGCGTCTGCTGGTACTTGTAGTGCCAATTGCACTTGGGACACTTGAGTGTCTTACATGAGTTGCGAGAATGCATCATAGTCATGTGGCCACCCAGCGACCGCGAGGAGCCCAGGACCGTGTCGCACTTTGGGCACTCCACGCCACTGCCCGAGGGGCACTCCCCACCCCCAAGTTCACAGAGGGGGCCAGCATGCTGGTGATGGGAGATGTAGCTCCCGTCCTCGCCCTCCACGCTCTCATTTGGTTCTGGTGCTGTGGCATTGTCTTTATTGGCACTTTCATCGATAAAGTCCAGCCTCCTGCTGCCCTCGGCCACGCTGGCTCCGCTGCCCTCATTGTTAAAGCTTAAGTGATTCCTCCTGTTTGCACCATCAAAGACAAAGGAAGAAGCAGAATTAGAACTAGTAGAAGCTGTGCCCCGTGACAAGGTCTGGAGCACGTTAGGCATTAAGGGAGAGTTAGAAATGCTTTGGTTTGAGAGAGCAAGGTCCTTTTTGCTGCTGCTGCTGCTGCCTGTCACAGTCCCAGCGTCCTCCTGGGGCCGGTCCTCCAGTTCATCCTCCAACTCGCTTGGAAACAGTCCTTTGCAACCCTCATCATCCTCATCTTCTTCCTCTTCCTCCTCCTCCTCTTCCTCCTCCTCCTCCTCCACATCCTCTTCCTCCTCCTCTTCCACCTCCTCGACCGGCTCTGCCTTTTCTGAGAGGCTGTCCTGGTCGCCCCCCTCTTGCTTCTCCCCCTCTGCCACTGCAGGGTCCTTCCCCTCCGAGGATTCGGTGGGACTGGAAGCCAGTGGGCCCAGGGGTACTGAGGTAATGGGAGTCTTGAGAGCTGAGCTGGTGAGCCCGCCCAGGTTGAGGAGCGCCCCGGGGGCCAGGACGCCTGCTGCCGGTGGTGGCTCCGCTGCACCGGCCACCCCGGCCTGGAGGGGCTGCTCGCCTTCCACGCAAATGCCACTGAATTTACCATAAAAACTGTGTCCAGGGCCTATGAGGTTAGCTGCGGAAACGAGAGGGTGCTGAAAGGTTTTGTTTTTTGGTTCCAGAAAGCTGACAAGGGGTTCCTTGTCTTTGCCTATCCCTTGGATGATAGCGGAGATGTTCTTATTGCTAAGAATTTTCCGCTCCTCCTCACTCAGAGTCATTCGGTGGTCGTGCACGGCGTGGGTCACGAACGAGCGGACATACCCAAAGGAGAGCTTGCACAAGAAACACATCAGGATGGGCTTCCTCTTCCCGTAGAGCACAAAGCCATCGAATTTGGACAGGTCCACATTGTTGGGAACATCTTTGGATACGCAAGAGCTTTTGGCAGAACCGTCGCTGTTCAGGTAATCCTTGTTGCTTTTGTGTCGCACATCGAAGACGCGGAAGCTGTGCAGGACGGGGCTGATGCCCGCCAGGGCTGAGGTATTCGGGAAGGCCTGGTCTGAGCCCTCAAACCACTTCCCGAAGGATGAGGCTATGTGGAAGGTGTTGATGATCTGCGGGTAGACGGGAGCGGCGGCGGAGGGCTCTCCCTGCTTGGGCAGGGAGTTTGGGAGCAGCGAGGGGAGAGCCCCGCTGCCCCCACTCTGCACCAGCTGGCTGAGGCTCTCCACGATGTAGGCCGAGCCGTCGGGCTGGTAGACAATCTCGCCGGCCAGGTTCTCCACGTCGCTCTCCTCGTCGCCGTCCTCGCTGCTGTCGCTCCCGCTCTCCCCCCGCAGCGGCGGGGGCGGGTGGGCGCCGGTGCAGCGGTGCTCCATGTAGCTCTGCAGGCCGGCGAAGGACGCGGCGCACTGCCCGCAGCTCACCTCCTTGCCCGCGGGCTCGGCGCCAGCTCCCGCCGCCGCCGCGCTGCTCTCGGGGATGCGCTCGGGGAAGGGGACCCTCAGGCTGTCCAGGGGGCCGCGGCTCTCCGCCGTGGGCTGCTCCATGCTGCCGGCCGGGTCGGGGAGGTGCGCGCTGTTGAGATCAGTCCATTGCTGGTGCTGAGGGAGGCCGCACCCATTGTCCTTCCCGGGGATGACGGGCGAGTCACAGCCTTCCATGGCAGGGCCGGCACGGAGCGCTCATTGCACCCGGTACAGCTCGGACCTGCGGGCAGGAGAGAAGGACAGAGGCAGGTGAGGCAGGGAGGACAGACCGTTCCCGCAGGGACCCCACCACCACAAGGGCTGCAAACCCTGTGGGGTCAAAGTGGAGTCTGGTGTCCCCAGAGAGGCTCCAGGGACAGGCAGCCCGGCCTTGGGAACGCACCGCTGGGAATGAGCAATGGAAACCCAACGGCAGCAGGAAGACAAGAGTGAACTGAAGGGGTCTACAAGGTGGCAAAAACCTCCCCAACACCTTCCCCCAAGCAGGGTGGCAGGAAGATTGCAGGACCTGTACTGACACCCCCAAAGCCTTGGATTGTCAGAAAACAGACAAACACCATGGAAAAGCTTCTGACAGAAACAGGAGACGAGAACAAAACAGTGCTGGGGCTTTAAAACTTGGGAAAACTTGTACTCTGGCTCCCTGAGCCAGAGGCTGGTTTTTTGGCGATTCCTTTCTGTTAGTGGCTCAGGGAGCACAGACCCAGCACTGCCACAGGTGCTCCTCTGTGGGAGACTTCTAGACTCAGAGCAACCCACAGCAATTTCAGAGTAACAGTGCTTGGTATGCACAGGAGATTTAACTGCTCTGCTCTGGACAGAGTTTAAACGGAGAGATATCAGGAGAGAAACAAAACAGGAAATTCCAGATCTGACAAGGGTCTGTCTTGGGGCTCAGAAAGCGGTCAGTCCACCACGCTCCAGGAAGCTCCCAGAGATCCTGCAAGGGACAGCCTCTGTGCACAGATGGCTTCCCCTCACTGCCAGGGAAAAATGGTGGGTGCAGGTCCTGGGGGATGAGAAGGAGGAGGAGGACACCCTTCCCACTACTTCCATTCCACCAAATCAACTAGACCAGACGACTTCTGCTGACTGCAGGGGAGCCAGGGAGCCCGGGCTACTGAGCATGGCTGACATCCAGGGCTCCCCGTCACTGTGCCCCACTTTGCTGCATCTGGCCAACAACTCCAACACTGCAATCCTAACGGAGCCCTGCAATCCTAACGGAGCCCTCTTTGGCTCATACAAAAAGTATGAGGAGAACTGAAAACCTGCCAAAGAAGACCTGTGCAGTTGCAAAGCAGATGACGTGCCACAGCAGCACTGAGTGAACTACCTGAATTAGTTCAAGTCAAAGAAAATGGAGCGACATTCAGTGTTATCCTTTTTTTCCTGGTTTCACTATCCCCTAGTTTATTTTCCTTTACTACACAAAGCCACAATACACACTTCACTTCCACTGACTTCCCTCACATGTTTGTACCTTCCCTTTGTGTTTTACTTCTGATGCAGCTGGAGGAAAAAGCATTTACAGCCACTCATGAAGACCAGGTAACATTCTTAAAGCCCACGTTCCTACCGAAGGACACGGAGGCGCAACGAAGCCTCACCCACAGCGTTCACACTCGGCGTTACCCTGCAGCACCTCCAGTCTGGATTCTATGCCATACACAGCTGCCTCTGGAGCTGCACTGGGAATAAATAGGGATTTGAACTGTAATAACAGTAACCTGGTGTGCTAAGCAGAGTAAGAAGAGCACCAGAATCCTGATGACAAAGGCTCCCCTGAGCTAAAATACACTCCAACTGTGCAATGCCTCCTACTGCACCAGCTCTCTGCCCCAGACATCTGTCCTTAGCTGTGCCTTTTCCCTAAACTGATCCCAGATCTTTCTGTTTTGAGGCAGCATGTTCACCTTCCCACAGGCTACTCTGTCCCTCTAACTACTACTTCTGCACTGGCAACTGCAACCCCAATTAAACCAAAACACATTCATCTGGAGGAAAACAAGGAAAAAGAAATTCCATAAGCCTTACACTTCTGCCAGCTGAAGTTTTGGGAATATCTATGCAGACCTCAAAACGCTATGTGGGGTGACAATAACCCAGCAACGCTTTTAGATGCTGCAGAGTGTTACACTGGCCAGTGCAGCCAGTTCCCAGGACACATGGCCAGGTCAGACACACAGCCAGGTGCCAGCTCCCGGGACACACAGCCAGGTGAGACACACGGCCAGGGTCAGAGTGGCTCTTATCGAGAACTCCTGACTGGCAGGAGATGCCTGACTGACAGCCAGGCCGGAAGGGTTAGTAGGGCTGGAGGGGCGGGAGGGTTAACAGCCTGATTGGAAAATCAATGTAATAAATGCTTGGTAAGTTACAGGAACATGCGGGAAGAGGAGGCCGCAATTGATAAAGGACTGCGGCTTTGATGCTGCACTGGGGACTTGTTTATTGACAGGAAAGCCAATCTCTCTCCCGGCCTGGCCCAGCCAGGCAGACCCGTGTGCTCCAATTAATTGGTGGGCTTTTCTGCCTTGGCTTGCTTTAACAGCTCTCCTCCACTTACTCCAAGTTAACCAGCTCAGACAAAGCTGCACCAAAGGAATCTTCTCTCCTCTCCCCTTTGCTGACATGGAGGAGGAGCCCTTCCAGGGCAGGTGCAAAAATCCAGAGCCAAAATGGCTAGCCCGAGCCTGGAACACAGGCTGAGCCCCTGCACAAATCCAAGCTCTTCCTGCCTGTTCAGTCACCACCAGACCTGTTCCTGAAGCAGATGCTAAGGGAGAGTGAGGCATGGAAATATTTGCTTCTATTCACACAGGCGCTGCAGGAATCGTCTCTTTAAACTGAAAACAGCATTTTCCTTGCTAAAGCAAACCAGGCTCTAAGCAGGAGCACAATGCAGCTATTACTCTGCTATCGTGGCCTCTGCATCTTCCTCCACACCAGAGCAGCCCTAAGAGACCCACATGGGACACAGAGAGTTTGGGAGGACAGACAGACCACAGTGTGCTCCACACCTCCCAGTCACTCCCCCCGCCGCCCCCTCTGCTCTGTTTATCAGCCAGTCAATAAGAAAAGGTAGTTCTTACTTAAGGAGGCAGAAGTCAACTCGTCAGGTCGATCAGCACTCTGTCTGTAAACATGGTTTCCCGTAAAATCAATGAACTCCAGTTACAGAGAGAACAGCCTGAGTGCTGGAGACTCCCTGTGCTCCCACTGCCCAGCAGCAAGGAAGGGCTCTCCCAGTCCCTTCTCCATGTCCCACCCGAGCCCCTGCCCCTTCCTGGCAGCACAGCTGCACCTCACAGCCCCTCAGAGCCCAGGTGGCACCGCGGGGCAGGAGTGCTCTGTCAGGCAGCCATGGCAGCCCAGAGCTGAGCTACACCTGGATGGCGGGTGCAGGTGCCACCACAGCACCGTGTGCCCCACACTTCTGCTGCCACTCACCAGGGCTGGTGGCTGGCAGCCACACTGTGCACAGCACGCAGGGAGTCATCCCCACACCTCCTCGTCACCTCCCTCCGGCCCTCGGCCCCATCCTCACAGGGACAGCTGTGCCATCTTCCAGCAACACTCCCACCAGGGAGGGGCTGCCGCTGAAGCAACACCCTGCACCCCCGGGCGAGGTGGGGGCTCCTGGGCACCCCCAGCCCTAGGCCCCAGGCTGCTCCCTCCCCCGGGAAGGCTGGCAGGGAGGGGGGGTCCTCCTATTGCCCAGGCTTCCCAAGAATTAAATATGAACAGCCGTGCTGTGTAATTTTAAATTGTTAATTAGCACAGGGTTAATTAGGCAGCCCTTTCACAAGAGATTGTTTGGCAGTAAACCAAGACTGGAAGCAATGAGGAAGGAGGAAAACAAAAGGAGAAAGAGACAGTGAGAAACTGTTCCCTGGGCTAATGACCCACATGGCACCATGGAAAAAAGGGCACCAAGGACAGGGAGAGGATACAAGCAGATGCATTACACCCACGGCTGTTACCCCCCCAACAGCCTGCAAGGCCACCCTTCTTCCCTCCGCCTGTCTGGGGAAGGGCTCCAGCCCTTCGTCAGCTCCAGAGTGCTGCTGGTTCAGGAAAGCCAAAAGGGACAGAGAGGCAGGAGGACAAGGACAGCAGAGGACTAAAGGTGGGCTCAGACGTTCTGTGCACACCCCCCCTCACACGCTCAGCCTGGCCTTCAGCAGCATCCTCAGAAGGACAGAGCCTGGAGAGTGCTCGTTTACAGCTCAGACAAGAAGCTCCTGTCTCAGCAATGGCACTTGATGACACTTGTTCCAGCCTAAAATCTAGGGATGGACAAAGGTGAGTGCCCAGCCAACTCAACTTCATGGTCATAGAAATCTAGAATAGCTTGGGAAGGGACCCTGGTGATCCCTGGGACCAGAAAAGCTCAAAGGTGCTGAGAGCTGGGGGTGTGCAAGGCAGTCACTGTACCCCTCTGGAGTGGTGGCACAATGAATCCAGAGCATCACATCTGATGTGCTACACAGCACTCACTGGTAACACTTCAGAAATTGCATATGGAAAGCATGATAAAAATAATTGCCTAGGTTCAAGAATTCAAAAATTAAGGAAGAACAGAATGTATGCTGCCAAAGCAACTTTAATTTTGCTCCCTTATGCATATGCATTACGATACTGCCTGCAATTAGGTGAGCACATGCCGCCTCACTTGGCAAGCAGGACAGTCACAGAAGAGGGTGAAACAAGGTGGCAGGAGCATGTTGTCACTTTATGTGATTTCTGCAGCAGCTGCTATCGCACAAATATGTCAAGAGTCACTTCCTAGAATAGAAAGATCCTTTTAGATTTCTTCAGCAACATGGGCTGGAGATTGGAGCTGGGTGGCAGGACTGAAAGTTTCAATTCCCAGTTCTGTACAGTGCTTCTATCTTGTAAGCTAAACAGAAGACACAGATCCTAATTCTCTCCTATTTATTAAGGTGCCAAAAAGCAGCATGGTATCAGCCAGCCTAAGGGAAGTGCTGAGGATTCTGCAATAGGACTTAGAATATTGGATAAAATGGTACCTATGACCCAAACCTGAGCCTCACAGAGAATGCAGATGCACAGTGTTAAGAATAATATCTAGTTGGGGGTTTTCATCAACATTATACATCATCAGTGCCTTGGTATTCCTCTCATGCAATTCCTAACCAGAAAAAAACCTGTGGATTTATTTGCCAAGTTCAACATTTTAAAGAAGAAATTATAAACTAATTTTCTCCCTTTGACATAGCAAGTCACATCTCGCACCTCTCCAAGCAAGACCAAGCTGTTTCAGCACATACCTGAGCACAGTGGAATTGCCTCATCAGCAAATGTGGTTTGATGAGCACTCACAGTAAGATACCCATCTTGCCAAATCCTGTGAAAGAGCTCTACATCTCCCCTGCTTCCTCTTCTGCAGTGAGGCTTTACAAACTAAAGCCCAAGCTCAGCCCTGACTCTTCCAAGAGTTCTGCTCAGTCCAAGACTCCCTCCCGCTGATGCATGGCCACATTCCACATCTCTCCACCGGGAGCAGAATCAGCAAGCCATCCCTGCCTGCTGGTGGAAGGAGCATCCAACCAACGCTGACCCAGAGGTTCCAAAGAGTCTCGAGGCTGCAAGTCCTCTCAACCAGGTTTGTCACCCTGGCAAAGAATTCACAGAGCCACAGAATCGTTTGGGTTGGAAGAGACCCTTAAGATCATAAACTGTTGCTCCGGCACTTCCAAGGCTACCACTAACCCATGTAACCAAATGCCACATCTACATGTCTTTTAAATCCCTCTAGGGGACTCCACTACTGCCCTGGGCAGCTGTGCCAGTGCCTGACCACCCTTCTAGTGAAGAAATTTTGCCTCTATGGAAGCCCCTGTGAACACTGCGAGCTTTCCCCTTCTGAGGGATTCTAGCCCATTGGTCCTGAAGGGAATGAGGCAGCACACACTGGCCTACAGAAAGAAAAGATCCACATCAGGCACCTCCAAAGGATAAGACAGTCCCCCCGAGCAGGAAGACAGCCCCATGGAGAGAGGGCCTTGGGCAGTGCCCTTGAGCGGCACCGCACCGTGCACACTCGCTGGAGGGACGGCGACTCCAGGGCTGACATAGGGCTCATATCCTTGAGCACAACCAGTGCCTCAGATCTGCCCGGCATCATTAGCATAAACAGCTTTTCAAGCAGCAGGAAGCAAAGGAAACACTGAACAAAACAGGGCTGAAAGCCGCAGGGCTCAAGCACTTGGCATGAAACTGAGAGAAAGGGGCTCCTTGAAAAGGTGAACCTTCCACATTATCCACATTTTCCCTCTCCCCTTCACACCAGCTAGAAGTGAACCAATGGGAGTAACACAAGCCAGGCAGCTTTTCAGAAAGCATTTTGTTATGAACTATTATTCCAAGTTTGCTGATCCCTTTGGGCCAGCTACTGCACTACACACAAAAATATTTATCTAATCCTCAGCCCACTGCAGAGCGATCCCAAGGAGGGCCAGAAGGCTTTCCATGAGCAGCTGGGGACAAAAGCATTTATTCTTCCAGGGAGACTCTCTGCTCTGAGAG
Source organism: Sakesphorus luctuosus (assembly GCA_013396695.1). Classification (NCBI taxonomy): domain Eukaryota; kingdom Metazoa; phylum Chordata; class Aves; order Passeriformes; family Thamnophilidae; genus Sakesphorus; species Sakesphorus luctuosus. Next base: position 404,924 of record VWZD01010534.1, read on the forward strand.
TCTTTTGCAGCAAAGATAAACTCCCTTTGGTTGTGTTTCTCTATGCATGACAAAGTGAAGCGCCTGCTTAGTTCGTATGTGACACGGCATTCACACGCTCCCAGGGCATGGAGCTCGTTCTCAGGTCCTGCAGGAACCTCTCCTCTTGCACAGGACACCACAGAAGTTCCAGCTTTTGTTTCAAAACGTCACACATCCCATGATTCTGCTGTTGTGCAATCCACCCCTTTGCTATGAAACCCCAACATTTCTTCAAACGCTGTTCCCAGTTCATGCTGTTGCATAAATAACATTTGCATTTGGTTTGCATTTTCAGTGCACTCTTGTTGACCCAACTCCAAAACTAACCAAAGAGCTGTTGAGGACAAACTGCCTCGCTACATCACACATAACCCAGAGTCCCCCCAGCACCCCCACGCCCCGGTGTCCAGGGAAGAGGGCCATGTTGTCTCGCCCTTTTGCCACAGGCTGCAGCCTGCCCTGTCCCTGCAGTGCCTGTCCAGAGGCTCTTACTGTCTGCCACAGCTCCGTTTGGGGCCTCATGTCTCTCCACAGAGGGCAGGTCCATCCGCAAGACCTTGCACTGAGTGACCCCTACCACCACCCAATGCCTGGAGATGCTCATGAAGAGAGAAGCACTGAACAGCTCTGAGTTTCCAGCCCTGCCACACGACTTCAGGAGCAGACACAGCCAACTCTCAGTGGCCCAGCAGGAAGAGCCGCCGCTCTGCTGCCAGGGTGTGCTCCACAGCAATGCTCAGCACACGCAGGCTCACACGCCTCGGGGAGAAACCCTGCCAATGCTCCTTCCTCCTACGGATTTACCCAAACAACATGTGTGCTCCAGACTAGTGTCAAGGGCCAAGCTGAGGGTAAGAGTTAGACTCATAAGTCACGCGGCTCTTCTGCCAGGGCTCAGATCCAGTCCTTGTTAGGAAGCAGAGTTGCTGCTGCATTCTGGACTCAGTTGTTCCTTCCCACCCTTCGGGAAAACTGAGGCTTTGGATTGGAACAGTGGGCTCAGAAGCATTAGGTCATTCCATAACCATTGCACTGGCTGCTCAAACACAGCAGCTGATATATCAGCTCTGAACTGCACACTGGGGCTGCACAGTCCCATCCAAGGGTCACCAGCACGGCTGCTCACACCAGCCATTCATGCTTCAGTAGGGAGGAAACACTGGTACAGTTGTGTCACTGGAAGATAACCTAAAGAACCTTAAAACAGGTAAAAAGCCCTTCTGGTATGACTGGGAAACTGCCCCATTTTGGACCTTTTAGGCCAACTTTTTCCAGATCCAAGCGTTCCTGTGCTCCTGTAAACAGCATCTGCAGATTCATCTGCTCCCAAAACAACACCCTGCTCCAGACTTCATACACAGCCTGAACATTTTCTTTATCTGGCCAAAGTAAACCCTCCTGACTGCAGCAACCACCAGGAGTCAACATCTATGCACCACTTGATGGCTCAAAGTCTCAAGTGCATGCTCTCCGCAGGGACAGCACGCGGCCGTTCCATCAGCTGCCACATCCCTGGTGCCCCTCGGAACAAACACCTGTGAACCAGTTAACCACCTCCCAGGGGAGAGCTGACATGATCCCAAAAACCGGGGGTTTCAAAGGAAGTGCCTGGTGGATGCCCAGGGCCCCGGGGCCCAGCAGGGACCGCGGTGCAGCACACTGGGAGGACACGGCCGCCTTCGGGGACGGGGGAAGAAGTTGCCATGCACACATCTCCAGACCTCCAGGACTGAAAGCGTTACTTGGCTGCTTGGCCTCTTGCTAATTGTGGGTTTTATTTTTATTTCCTATTACCCTCTTGCACGCCTAATGAGATTATCTTACCGGAACTGACACAGCTGGAGGCTGCAGCCATACATGGAGCCTCTCAGGAGGCAATGCAATTTTATTTCCATTGATCAGAAATCAGCAGGGCAGTAAATGATGGGAAACTCCATTAGGAGAAATACTGGACCACAAGACCAAACTATCTAGGTACACCCAAATTCGAGAAAGTCCCATCCTTCCTCAAAGCCCCATCTGGATGTGGACAGGAAGTCATCTTTCCTCCTCCCCAAACGGAGTCAGCTGCTAACCTGATATCCCAATCGCCGCCTGCGCTGCCGGAAGCGAAAGTGATGCTGCCAGAGCACCCCATGGGCTCCCTTGGCCCAGACAGTGCCTCTGGTAGATGCAGCAGCCCCCAGCTCAGCCCTCAGCTCAGCCCCCAGATCAGCCCCCAGCTGCTGTGGGGCCGGGGCTGTTTCCCAGCATGTGCCCACTCCACAGGCTTTGTTCTCACGGGCTGGGCAGGTGTGTGTGGTGCCAGTGCCTTGGCCAGTTCTCAGGCAGTCCCAGCAGAGCCAGAGAAGCCAGAGGGATGTCCAGGGCATGTTCCCATCCCAGTCCCATCTGGAGCCTGGGGCCCCAGCAAAGCATTAGTGCTGCTGCAGAGAGCAGCCCTCCTTCTGCAAGGACCAGGGTCTGGGGGCACACAGGGTTCTCAGGGCATGCAGGGATCTCAGGGAAATCCCTTCTGACAGAGCACCAAAAACACAACACTGTAACAAGCACAAACTCCTCCGAGTCAAAACCGAGAACCACATGGCAATCTTTCCACTTTAAGCCCCCTCCATACACAGGGTATGCACTCAACCCCTCACTCCTGGACCAAAATGCCACCATCAGGCCTCTGATTCAAAGCCGGGTTTCCCCCGCAGCTGTCCCCTGCTGTGCCAGCAGAGTGAGAGGTGAGCCTGAGCCTGTCAGGGTGGCCAGGCCTGCTGGCAGTGCAGGGGTTAATGGGAGCCGACCACAGTGCAGTTGTTAAGGTGATCAATACCACTGAGATACTAAAGCACCATAACCCACATTATTGATTGCCAAGCAGATGATAAAACTGTTTATTATGATAATTGCAGGGTGCCTGCAAGATGCTCCTAGTGCTGTCTAGGGCTTTTTACCAAAATAAGAACTGCCAGAGCATCACTTTCTGTCTGCAGCCCCCCAGCCCCAGTGAGACCCTCCACACACCTCTGTGCCCACACACTGACCCCAGGCCACCTCCACAGCCCAGCTGGCATTGGGATGGAGAGGGTCATACTACCAGACAAAGTCCATGACCTGCTTGTCACACCCCCCCCACCCATACTGGGGCTGACTCCTGAAGCCTGTGCTCACCTTCTGCTGGAGTGCCCATTCCAGGGAAAAGAGAGCTCAAACACCAAACCCTGTAACCTCATTTCTGCATCCTCCTCCTGATCAGCTAAAAATTAAACTCAATTTCCCACTCCAAAATATTTCTTTCAGTATTTTAATTACTTTTACCTCTACTCTGGACTTTGTACAGTTTCCTACATACTTTTAAGATTTGACAGAATTTATCCCTTCAGGATCTAAATTCTTGTGCAATGCACTAACAATTCTTTTGAGAAGACTGAACTCTGGACACACTGGGTGTGGGAAATCCATGGGCTGTATGTGCACACAGGCCACACCTCAGGGCAGGTGACACTCTGTGGCTCATCCCCTGCCACCGTGTGTCTGCAGGACAAGCAGCTGATCTGCCAGCAGGCAGCAAGGCAACACTCGGATTCTGAAGTCCCTTCAAATACCAGGAAGTTTCTCTCGGATTAAACTCAGTAACATGTATCTCCTGGCCTCCAGAAGAGAAGCCAAACTGCCCAATGAGATCTGCTCTGGCAGAAGCATCCACTGCTGCTCCATCAGCAGGCGCAGAACAGACGCCAGAACATACCCAGGCTCCGCTGCCACCACGGCCAAGTGACAGCTGAAAATTAGTTTAACGAGGGCTGAAGCTCCAGGGTTCTGTCAGCAGCTCCACGGGCAGTAATTATGGAGTATGGGTCCCATTATCTCCCAGTACAGACAAGGCTCTGACAGCTCCATCCCAGTGTTAACCCCAAGGACCGAACCCTACGGGCTGCAGGCAGCACTCGGTGCCACCTCCCCTGCCTTGGCTGGCTGCAACTGAGGCACTTTCTCTAAGCAATCACAGGTGACATTTGCAAAATAAACTCTACACCAGTCTGACCAGTGTTACCATGGGCTGCCTCAACCTGGACCAGACCACAGGAGCTGCTTCTGGCCATTGCTCTGGCCCTTCCTCCTCTTAAAGCCTTGTCTGGTCAGACCTGAACCACCTCCCTACTCCCTGTTCTCTCCCCCTCATCTCCTATTCCTCGGTGCCTCCCACCCCTCCAAAAGGTGCCACTTCTTCCACAAGCATGGTCAACCCAAGTTTTTCAGGGTGAAAGACAACCTCTTACACCTCCTCACGCCTCCTTTATCCTTCCATCCTGAACCAGCCCCTCCTTTCTCAGCTGCTCTTTTCGTGCACACCAGTACCACAGGAGGTGGCGAGGACAGGTCTCCAGCTCCCTCCCAGAGCAGAGAGAAGGTTAATGATGGCATTGACAACCTGATCAAATCCAGCACTCTGATGAGTGAACGTGTCATGTCACACAGCCATTGCCTTACGGGCTGGAGATCTGGACACGAGCTTCTAAAACTGGTCCCCTCTCAGCTCAAACACTGGTGATGGGTTGCAGAGCCCCACAGAACCCGTCCCAGACATCCTGGAGAGTTGGGGCTGTTCTTTCAAACTCTCACCAGTCAATCTGATTACAAGTAAGACTAAAACAATGCTTTAATTTAATATTAAAATCCAGGCAAGGGAGAAGCCCTCCCTCCCTGTCACCCCTCAAATGAGCCAACTTCCACAAGAATTTATTTCCCCCCCCTCCTGTTCTAGAACAATATTCTAGAAAACAATTTAGTGTCTTAAACAACTCTGTTCTACTCCTCTATACAATGGGAGAAAATAGGGACATTGCAATAATGGACAAAGAATCCCAACAACTCAAATCAAGGAGGGACAAGTAACAAGCCTGAGGCTGTATATTTTTCAGCCACCTCCAGAAAGCTCCATAGAATCCTAGAATGGTTCAGGTTGGAAAGAACCTTGGAGTTCCTGCTTTCCACCCCTCTGCAACGAGCAGGGACACCTTCCACTAGAACAGGTTTCTCCAAGCCCTGTGCACCCTGGCCTTGAGCACGTCCAGGGATGGACTCATGCCACTGCTGTGTTTTTCAGACATCCACACATCCCCACCGAGCCCTGGAAAGGATACTCCTTACACTCAGCAACACCAGGCACTGGGAGAGACAGATCAATGTTTGATACACAAACCGAAAATGCCAACACAGCAGCCAAAAAGGGTCGATGAAGTTTCCAGTGGTCGGCAGCAGCCTTGCCCAGGGTCATGGTGGTCCCAGCCTCAGCTCCCCCCTCCAGCTCTGCACAGGACCACGTGGAGCTGTTCATGCAGCAGGAGCTGCTGCACTCCAGGCCCTTCCGCAGCCCCCCTGGACCTGCAGCTCTGAGGACACAGCTCGCTCTCCTTTTGCAGAGAGGCCAGGGACAACAGACTGGGGCCCCAGTACCACTTACTTTCCTTGAAAACATCTGTTTTCATTATCACTATTACTTTTAATTAGCACTTTACAGCAGCCCTGAGCCCTCCCAGCTGGAGGAAAGCTCTGCTCCTAAATGAACAATTAAAAGGTGCACTAAGGGAATTTTTTTCTCATTTTCAAAACCCAGTTTTTCCGCAGAGCTCAAAGACAAACCGCCTGGTTAAAGGAGCTTCCTTGAACAGGTCTCTTCAGCACAGCTCAAAGCCTGCGGGTCACCCAGGGATCCCACAGCATGAGCGGCCGCTGAACTCGGAACCTGAAACACTGAGCTAATTACTAATGACAGGGTCTTAACGCCTCTGCCCTCATCGCTCACTGAACAGCCTCCTCTTCCTCGCCCAGCTGCAATAATTACCCTGAAGGAAATCAAAGACTTTAATGCCCATCTCACTCGTGGAAGGCCCCTGCTCAAGAGTTCAGGCCGAGCAGAAGCTGAAAGACAGAGCCCTATTAAACTCATAAGAAAATAGATCCCTATGAAGCGTAATTACAAGAAACATGGACTCCTGATCAACCACTTCTCTGAAATCCAGCAATGAGAAACATCCACAAAAAAGCCCCCAGAGACAGCCTCGGCCATTCCAAAGAAAGCAGAAGGACAGGGAGGTGAAGTGTCAGGACGAAAGGGCTGTCCCAAGGCCGCCACTGCAGGCCCAGCAGCCCTACAAGTACAGCACACACAGACTCCAGCCTTTAATTAGGAACGAGCCACAAAGCTCCAAAACACTTCAGTCGATACTGATTAAAACCTCATCTCTTGCCCCTTGCTGTTCCCTCAGCACTGCAAAGCTGCCACCATGCTGCTCCCAAAGGCCCCAGACTCTGCAGTCCCTGGGGAGCCCCCACCTCAGCACCCCACTTTGCCCCAGGAGGGTAAGAACACACATGGAATGGTGACCAAGACACTTCCCCCTCAGCTGCCCCAAATCCTCATGTCCCACAAAGTCCCACCACAGCCACCCAGCAGTGTCGCCTTCACCGCCCCGAGTCTGGACTTGGACCACTAGTCTTGTGTTAGAGGGAGCATTCCAGAACCATTCTGGAAATCCCAAAGTCAGCTGAATGACAATGCTTGATGTAACACCAGTACCATCATTTCCACTCAAGTCACCTGGATTCCCTGGCACCCCTTCAATGCTTTTCTTCCTCCTCACCCTTTACGGCCACTTCCCTCTTCCTCTCTCACAGCCCTTTTCTGAACAGAGTTAAATTTCATGGCAATGAGTTTCACATAAATGTGAAATAAACCATATTTCATTGTTTTATCTTTGTTTACACCTCCTGCCTTGGAAAGTTTACTTAAGCTGCCCAGATGGGATATGGTCTGCAGTGTGCAGCCTGCAGTACTGGACAGGACACCAGCACCAGAGAACCCCTTGGTTTGTTCTGGAGCCAGGGGAGTGCAGGAGCCCATGGAACCACGCTGGGAGCCCATGGAGCCAGGGCAGCAGAACCCACGACCACCAATGCCAAGCCAGGTCCTGAACTCATACCTGGAGCCCCTCGTGTGCCAGCTCCCAGCCCCTGCCCTCCCACCCACGCCCAGGGCATCCACATTTGGGAACAGCATTTTTTCCTGTCCAGCACCTTCAATCCAACCAGCAGTGTGAGCCTTTGCTGAGCTCTCCAACAGCTGCCTCTGGAGAAGGGGAAGCCAATGCCTCCAGTGCCCAACGAGCCCAGATACTGATCAGACCACAACGCAACACAGGGGAAAAGGACACAAAACAATTAATTCTTGGCTCCTTGTTTTAGCTCTGGGCGAGGGAAGGTGCATGGCAGAGCGAGAGGAGACTGGAACAGACCAAGTCTGGGATGTGCTCCAAGAGCCCCAGGGGCAACGGCGCTGGCTCCCAACCCCACAAACACGGGGCTGCTCTCCAACAGGTGAGGGCTCCCACAGGCTCCCAGGCACAGGGAAAGCCTCCTCAGCAAGATTTACTCTGACTTTTCCATTCCCAGGCCAAATGATGAGCAACTCCTCAGAGAACAGGGCTGAGCTATCTGATCAATCCATCTCCTGCAACCAGGCCAGAAATAAGGTAGAAAAGGAAGAAACTGCTTCAATGACCGAACTGATGTGCATGCTGGAGTTGGCAACAGAAGGAGCAGGAAGAGAATGAGAGAAATCCTCCATTTCTAGATCATAACCCACCTGAACAAGAGGCTTGAAATCCAGTTTCCATTTCTAAAGGCAGCTTCTTTCTTTCTCTTCATCCAAGTTCCAAATAGCAAAGGCCTGTGAAACTCTTGCCTAAATCACACTCAGCCACTAGCCATGCCTGTGCTCCAGGGACAACACAAGGTGATTGTGTATGTACAGTGACCACAGCCAACACTCCTCTGAAAGGTGGCACAGGTCAGACAGGTCACCTTTACTAACAGGAAAAAGTACAAATCTCTCAGTCATAAAACACTCTGGAATAATATGCAGCTCTTCCAAGACTTTCAACTTCATCACTGCACACCAATGAAGATGCATTTACCCTTCAACAGTTTCCTCAGGAAGACCAAGGACTCACTGGTCCAACTTAACCATGTCCTGCCCACACCAAGAGCAGAATTAGTGCTTTACCTGAATTTGCACATTTGATTTTATCACAAAAAAATTAAAAAGGGCAATATACAAGGCAACACAAGCAGAGGTTTAATAGAAAATTCAATATAGTAAATACCAAGTGACTTAAAAAGAGCCCAAACAGATGCTAAATGGGAAAGTTGTTCCTTACTTCTCTTTCAAATTCAAATCCCCAAATGCAGAGTAATTTTTCTTTCAAAAGTAAAATCCCAGTTGAGAAGTGCTTAATTAAGAAGGCCTTCAAAGGTTCATAGCAGAGGCTCCAGGAAAAGATGAGGGACAAGAAATAATCTGAGCTGCAGGAAGGTACTGCTGCCCACCCAGGGCACGACAGCAGCGTTTGGGGGGCTACACAGCCCCAATCCTGCCACAGATAATGCCAGGGCCTTTCCTGGGCTCCCTAAAACCTGCACCTCCGTGTACATCCACATACCATCTCCCTGGAGCTCAGCCCCATCTGCTCCTTAACCCCAGCTCTTAAAAGGATGTGATAAGCTGCAGACATTTTACAACTAACGTTTCCTCAACTCTGCTGCCTAAATCATTTCCTGATGTGAACCACCCATTGCTGCAGATGATCCCATGGATGACTCTCCATCCTATTTAAAACATCTCTGAGAGTCAAAGCAAATGCCAGCATTAAAGATACAGCTAGGAACAAGTTGCTCAATTAAAATCCAATTTCTACACACCACAGAAAGTGGGAATGAGAGGGAAGATGAAAACCAACCCTGCATGACTACATTTTTTCCAAGGGCTACAGGTCTGGAAAACTTGTGTTTTGTATGGAGATACACATTCTCCAGAAGATACCTGGAGATCTGGGACCTCTGGGAATACCTGAGCAGCCAGGTATGGGAGTACCTGCCAGGGGATACCTGCCCTTGGACACGCCAGGGCTGCAAGAAGGTCCATGGGTTTGCAGAGTGAGGAGGAGCACCACTGGCAGAGCTCTGGCAGCCAGGGAACAGCTGCCCTTGGCAATGGTCACACGAGATGGAAGTTCAATGCTCCCAAAGCAGAGCTGGAAACCAGTTCCCTTTTCTACAGGGGCAAAATGACCTCGGCTGTAGCATCTGTCCAGCACAAGAAATGCCAGGCTGAAGGCTCTGGCCAGCAGTCCTGCTCTGCCTGAAAACTGAGGTCGCAGCTCTGACTGCCCCGAGGATGCAGGGGAATTTCCAGCGTCTGATCACACAGCAGCAGCTGCAGTTCCAACCCTCTGCTCTTCTGAAGCCACACAATGAGGCCCTTAAGATCCAACCAAAAACTGGAATTAGAAGATGCCCTGGGTCTCCCAACAGGCTCTTCAGGCAGAGAAATGGTGCAGCTGGCTGTGCTAGTCATGAAATGAGATGAGCTTTCTGGTATCTGGCTGAGTCAGAGGACAACCCTTGGGGCTGTCCTGGATCTGAGATCCTCTGATGAGGAAGAAGCTGCTGCCTCGTGGACTGTCAGATCACTGGGGTCCAAGATGACAGTGACTGATTTTCTTTCTAATCATAAGCTGCAGTTGCCAGAATGACCCGTCACAGCCACGGCTCAGACTGCAGATCAAGCCCTGCTGGCGCTGGGAGCTCTTGCAGAAATGAGGCCTGGTGCACGTCAGAGCTGGCACACGGTGCTGAGGGGCACAGGGGCAGCACCCAGCCTGCCCAGATCACACGGGCCAGGCACAGCAACCACAGCACAATGATGTACAGCAGAAGGCACCACAACACAACCATCCCTGACCCTGCACACCAGAATCACAGACCATAAATGCAACAAAATTCCAGTCACGTAGCAATAGAAAGTGAGAACAAAGGTAAAAGGAAGATCAGGACAAACTGTCAGCGCAGATCCAGACCTGCTCCCACCACCCACCTTTCGTTCACATTCATCCTTCAGCTGGTGCTGAAAGAAACCTGAGGTGTAACGTGGGGTCTGTTCAGCCCAGACCTCCTGCTGCCTCCCAGCCACCTCTAGCAGCAGGGCTCTATTTCAACAGAGTGCCACAGAGAACAGCCAAGCCGGGAGTGAGGGGGCAGGTGGAGCTGTGCTGGGCAGAGGCTCTGCAGCACAAACCAGGGGGCTCCAGGGACCCAGCCCCGCTGTGGGGGCAGCTGCCACACCACAGCAGCACCTCTGCACTCATCCAAGCTGCATGTCTGACACAGGAGCTTTTATTTCTCCATTTTCTGCAAGCTGAGCTTCTGGGAGGCAAACCCAGCAGCCCCCATGCGAGCCTCAGGCCTTGCTAACACCAGGCACAGCAGTGGGTCATTGGTTTGTAAGTTAACTTTCCTACTTTTTCCATTTATTTCTTTTGCAGGAAGATAAGCCAACAGTCCACAGTGACTATGCCATTTATTATGCAACTGTTTGTCAGCAAATATTTGTGTTCCAGCAAGGCAAGGACCAGATAAAGTGATGCCTTGGAGCTTTCCCTGCTGAAAACATGCCAAGGGGCTGCCAGAGCATCACACCGAGCAGGTCACGCTGTGGCTGAGATGCCTGTGAGACTGCTGGGCTGCCCCAGCCTCACCTGCTGCACAGCACTCACTGCTCACACCAGTTCCTGCCACCACACGCTCCTCTACAGCTACAGAGCAGCACATGTGAGCACAGGCTTTCTAAAATCAGCCCTGCTTCTCCCTGCTCCAACCTCTCCTTCCACAGCACAGGAATAACAGTGGCAATCTCTCTGGCTGTGAGCAGAACTGAAAGGATTACTCTGCTATGTCTCTGTAAAAGTGCTCCAGTAATTAAGAAGAGCAACTGGTGAACAAGATTAGCAATAGACTAGAACACACTAGAATGAGCAATAGGTACCTCTACAAAAGCACGTGCTGAGGTGTCACACCTGCCAACTCAGCCACGGGGCATCCTAAGGTGTCCCACCCACCATCCCAGCTATCCGGCATCCCAATGGATGCATCTGCTGCTTTGCCCTCTGCTGAGGTTCAAAGGGCAGTGGATGCTGACAAGTCCTCTTCCTCCTGCTGCCAGCGCTGCCCTGGTTGCACTCTCACCAAATCTACTCTTGTATTGATTTTTGGCACAGTTTCTGAAGTGCCTGAAGGAAGGCAGTATCGCCGAAATGCAGAGTGATTGGGTCCCTAGAGGTCTCCACATGGGCTCCTGGCCACACCATGTCCCAGCTCCGGTTACAGTCACCACACACAGCAACGAGGTCCAGAAAAGGCACCTGCTGCTTGTTCCAGCTCTGGACTGCAAACAGAACACCTGCCCTGGGACAAGGGCTGGGCAGGGCAGGGAGACAGGCACATCCTGTCCTGAGCTTTGTGGCAGGGAAGGCAAGGAAAGGCCCATTCACAACCACGCAGGTTGATACCTGACTAGTCTCCAGCAAAGCCACAGGAACCACTTTGCATCGGCCCACAGGCCAGGTGCACAGCAGCGCCCACGGAGAGACATGAGGCACTCACAGTCCTCACCTACCCAGCTCCCTACTGAGCCCTGCCCCAGCAGGGGCCTGGGGACACTGCAAGATGTCCCCATTGCGTGTGCCAGCCCTCCTCAAGCAGCTGCAGGACAGTCCAACACAACTGCTTTGGGCTTCTCCCTCCTCTCCCCACACCCTGCAAACCATGACACTTTACACTGGCTACACAGCCCACCAGCATGAACCAACACAGAGATCTGAAACATGACCTGGAACATGACCTAAATTCTACTTCTGCAAAATAAAGAGCTGCTCCAGGCGTCTCCCTCGTGCATCACACTCGCTTGGTCTCCTTTTTAACACACAGGTTGTCTGCCCCTCCCAGAAGGTTCAGGCATATGAAGGAACCACAAGGGAACAGTGACCAAAAAGCAATGCCATAGCTAAGAGAGAGCATGTAAAATTGTTTGCCAGGCAATGCAGTGAAACAGCAAGAGCTGCACTGAAAAGCCTGCAGGAATTTTACTGCCCCAGCACACTGGGGCTGAGAAGACCATGCACCTGGGTCTAACTCTTCAGGGCTCCTGCATAACTGCTGTGTGGACACAGGTTCTCCACATTCTGACTCCTACCCTGTCCCAGTATTCCAGTTCCACTCCCATCCCATCCTCACTCCTTCATGACCTAGTTCTTGTTTTAGGGAGTTCAGTCTCAAAGAAATATCCTGCATGTTATTCTTCTCAAAAGTATCTGGCATCAGATGACCTTAAGTTTTTCTTAAAAGGTGTGTGTGGATGCCAGGGCTGTAGGGCTCAGGAGAACAGAGAAGGAGGACAGAAGGAATCCAGCTGCTTCGGCCAAGAGGCCCCAGGAGATTCAGGCTGTCAGGATGTGGGAGGGAAGAACTAAAGCACCCACATTCCCTTTTCTCCACTGAATATACATATATAGCTAATGCCACACAAGACCAGACCTCTGGAGTGCCCCTTTCCCACCACTCCACAGAGCTGGTCCCCACCTGCCCACCCCACAAGAGCTCCAGGGGCAGGCACTGGTCCCTCTGGCGGGTAGGTGCATTTGGAGGCCCCTCAGCATCCCCACACCTGCAGCTCTGAGGCCAAGGAAGGCGCAGGTGTGAGGGTGAGCCCAGCAGTGGCTTAGCAGAGGCTGCACCTCTGGGAATGGATTCGATGTCAAGTGTCAGCACGTAAATTGCTATTGGCTTCTCAATAAGCAGCAGCAGTGAGCTAAGTGTTTCCCTGTGTCGTGCAGGCTCTCTCCGACTCAATACAGTAGTATTGACAGCACAATCACAGGGTAATCCAGGCTCCACTAATATCTCAGCACTTCCTCACTGAAAATACACTTTCCACTTGGACACCATCCCATTAGCTCAGGCTCCATCGCCAGTGTCCCCCTGACCCAGCATGACACACAGGGGTACAGGTCCCCAATGCCCCCCAGGGTACAGCCCAGGACACCACACAAAAGGGCTCTTTGCCATGAGAAATCACCAATGGAAAAAGGATGAAAGCTAATCAGAAAGTCTATGGCTCAAGTCTCTGTAGGTTCTGAAAAAATTGGTATTTCCTTGCTAGACATGAGAAGTTCATTCAAGGAATTAACTCTGTTCTTGCCCTGACCCTCTGCCCGTCATCCCTCCTTGCTATCTTATCTCTAAACCTTGACTGTGGGTTCCTCCAGGCAGCAGCTTCTCCTTTCATTCATGGAATGCAAGAGGCCTGCCCTGCACCTACACAGCAGGAACAGCTCACCCTATTCCCAACTGCAGGTTATGGGTGCTCTGGGATATAAAGAGGGAAGTTTGCTCATTTGCAGGTACCTCATGTTATCAATCCCTTGAAAACAAGATCAGAAAGTGAAAAGTGATAAAAAAGCTGGTGGGGCCCAGTGAGTGTCCTCAGGCTGGACTGAGCCCCTGGTGTGCTGCCAGGGCCAGTCCCTGTGGGGCCCAGGGGAGCCCCCCACGCCGGCAGTGCCAGGTCAGCCCAGCGCCCGGCGCGGCACGTGGCTCCACACGGCCCAATTCAGAGCCTGCATTCATGTGGAAAGCTGGGGCCTTACTGCACACAGCACAGAAACAGGGCTGCAGAATGGGCTGATCCACAGCTCAGCTTTAATCTATTTGGTAACAACAGCAAACCGAGGAGGGCAGATGCGTCGAAGGGGGCAGCTCGTACCACACACCCAAGGCCTCCCACCTCACCACACAGCTCTTGCTGAAGACCATCCACAATGATTTCCCTGCCACTGCTGCTGTAGAAAACCAGCTTATCTCAGGATGCCTTTCACAATCACATCCCGAGGCTCCCGGCACAGTGCCAGACCTTTAACCAAGGTGGCTAACTCCTGTCACATCCTACTGCTGACAAGTAGCACCTTCCACCTCAGCAAGGCCGTAACAGCATCAAGTAAGGGGAGCAGAGCAGATCAACACCAGGATGGCAAGCACTTCCCAGGGCAGTGCATCCCACCTCCCGTTCCCAGTCGGGCTCTGCTCTCCCACTGGACATGGCACACTGCAGAGAGCCCAACAGAGGTGCTCAGAGCAGAAACCCCCTGGCACAGCCATGCCAGTGTGCCACTGCCACCCATACAGGGGCAGGGGCAGGGGCAGGAGCCTCTGGTGGCAGATGTGGAAGGTAATTTGGTCTGGAGGCAGATGAAGAGCAGACTCCTGGTTAGGAAGAGGTTAATGCTGCTCCAGCCTGCAATCTGATAAATGGTCTGCAGAAAGCAGGTTCTCTCACTTTGAGATATGATGTCACTAACCTTTATTGATCCACAATCAGAGAACTTTGCTTATCTCTCTCCTGTGATATGCTGCCCTCCTGTACTCAACTAGTGTTTAATACACTGCTGGGCATCTGGCACTCTGTACAGCTCCCACCACACCTCTGCCTGCCCACCGGGGACAGTGTCTTACAGGCTGTTAGTTACAGCCCAGCTAATGTGATGGGTAAGACCCAGGCACGTCCCCACTCCCACCCCACTGCCCCCACCAGGAACCTGTGCTCCAGAGAGTATTGTACACCTATCCTGGAACACTATGAGGGGAGGGGGCCAACAGCAGAGATGTGGTTCAACGTGGTCTTACTCACCACTCTGAACCCAAGGCAAGCACACGTTCTCTGAAGTTACTGTTCCTGTGGGAGTGTTTATCTTTACACAACTTTTACTATTTTATAAAAACAATGCTTTTCTTTTAGCCTCAACTTCCTTTTTAATATCTGAGGTCAGACACAGTTAGGTGACTAACACAGGAACTACCAATGAGCTACTTGCTCTGACATGGCAGCAAGGCATTTGCTGCAGACTGTATGTCCCAAATCCACTGGTTTGTTTCCAGTACTCTAGTGATGCTAGAAAACAGCTGAACAGTCAGGTAGCAAAATCTGTCCCTCAAACAACTAGCTCAACCTTGCACAGAGACGAGCAGGGAGAAGCTGCACAGAACCTCAGTGCTGGCAGGTAACCCCATGCACAGTTTTTCTGCTGGTAACACACAAAGGAGCTGCCACAAACTTGCCTTACAGCACCACAACCACAGCGACACTCGCTCAGCTCACACAGCAAGGCAGCTCTCACCCCTGAAACAAGAGCTCACAGGCTCGAAAGTAAACTGGAGGTACTGGAGAGCTGGAGTGAAACACCTCAAGGTTTACTCTGAAGGTTACATGAACCTTTCTGTTTCAATGGGGAATTGGTCTTGTAAAGCTTTGGAAAAGAGAGAACGGTAAGTTTTCCAACACACAGATAATAATAGCTGCGACCTATTTTACTCATTATCCACCCAAAAAACCACATTCTTTTATCACTACAGGCCAAGTTCTAGGGTAGGAGTTATGTTTTCCCTCCGTTACGTACAGGGGATGAAGCACAGGCACTGGGTCCCTAGAGCAAGGCCCTAAGGAGAGCCATCATGGTTTCAGCAACATCCTGGTACAGACAGAGTCCCCTTCCAGTCTGTGCTTCCGTGACACTAAAAATACACTGCTCTGCAGACAGGTCAGAGGAGAGAATTGGCAAGAATCTGTCCACTTTGCACAGGTCAAATTACTACATGTTACTTTTCTGATCCAGTCTAGTGATTCTTATAGTTTCAGACATGTACTGGACTTTCTTTTTTTAATTAAAGGTCTTTTCAACCATGTGATTCCTAAAATAGTAAATTGCAGCCTTCTCCAATTTGTGGAAATAAATTAGAAACACTGTCCGAATTACCAACCTTGGCAGAGAGCACAAAATCCCAAAGTTAGATTTCCTGCAAGTCAAGAGACATCTGAATTAGAGGTTTTGGACTGTGACCTGTTAATATTCTTGCTCAGTCATTAAGTTCATGTACAGAGCACTAAATATTTCAGGATGCAAAGAAGAAGAAACGCGAGGGCCAGTAGCCAAGTCGCCTTCATCTCTGACAGCTGGAGAGAAATCGTCACTGACCCACCAGAGACAGCTTCAGCTGATCCCAATCCTAAAAGGAAACCTGGGCAGACACGGAGATGCTGCTGCTGAAGGGGTTTCAGCCCAGGGCTGTCGTTCCCTGTCGGCGGCTGTGCAGTATTTATGATGGAAGTCACCTCGGGTGACTCCCTGCACCATGGAATGCTGTGGGCAGCAGCTCCAGCCCTGGCCAACAGAAATGGGTGAAAAACAAGCTGAATCCCTGATCCAAGGAGCAAGGAATTATCTGCCAGCCACAAAGCTTCACAAACCCTTTATCCGGCTCTGGACTGTGGGACTCTGAGCTGTGTCTAGGAGGGAGCAAAAAGCCCCAAGGAAATCCTGAAAACTTATTTAGAAACTGTAGAGAAGCCTTGTTCCAACCTGCCCTTGCCTCGGGCATCGGCATCACCAGGCGTGACCAGGATTCAAGTACCTCAATACAGCAAGGATTGAGTCACTTCCTTTAATGCCACCTTCTCTGAGCATCTGGGCCACACAGGATTTCCCTCTGCTCTCCCACTGCCACCTCATCTCCTCTAACCAGGGCAGGCAATCTGGTACCTGTGCAGCTGCTCCCCTTTGACTGCCCATTGCTGCCAGCACCGGACCAGGAGCTACCAGGAATTTAAAGACATCACTGGCCTGTTCAGCTGCTTGGACATTTCCTCCACAAAAAAGCTTTTGGTGTAAATATATCCTGCTGCAGCTCAGCATCTCCACTCCATTACAGACAGATCATGAGACTCAGCAATTCCCTGCCAAAACAGCAGACTTGGAATAGTTACAACTTTTAATGTACATCCTATATGATAACTTCACAACATCAGGGAAAATGCAGCTCAATGCAGACAGCAGGGAGGTGGCCAGGTAAGAACTTCACTGCTGGAGGATCCAACTTTTAGACATAAGCATGTTAGGGGCAGTCTGGAGGAGTGGTCTCAGAGCAGTCTCAGCTACTAATTGCTATCAAGGTATTTCTGGAAACTGAATCTGTCTCGAAGGAAGCAGCAAGGATGCCTGGCAGAAGAGATGTCACTGCCCAGAGTGCTCTGCACAAACTTAGGATAAAAAACCAATTATACTATAGGCCCATCTTCCACTCAGTAGCAGTTTTATAAGACAAGAACCTTCACTACACTGGATTTAACGTAAGGAAAATTTTGTTTTAACTCCCTTCACCCTGGTATTGCTCTGCTCCAGCTATGGACCACTCTGGACATGAATTCCCAGAAACACCCCTAATTCCAGCCCTGCAAACTCAGCACCATGGGCAGTTTTACCCCAGTAAAAGCCCAAATCGGACCAAAGGCACCACCACAAACTCCCAGCTGGGCACCCTGCTCTGCCCAGGGACCCCCAGGCAGGCACCCTGCTCTGCCCAGGGCAGCTCAGTGGGGCTGAGCCAGTGAGAAGGGGAGGGAGGCTGCAGCTTCTCTTTATTTAAAAGGTGCTGCTGGAGGTAGAAACACATGAAAGTCCATGTAGGACAAGGGAAGGAATTATCCCTCCCATTGATTTTCGCTCTGGGGTATTAGAAAGAACACAGCATTTATCTGGAGATTTCTTCCCAAAGCTAACTATGGACTTTCAAACGTAAATGAGACTTGAAAGGGGCTTATCGGGTGAGAATGCACTGAGCCCTCCCCAGGACGTGGGAGCCCCGCAGGAGCTCTCTGATCCACGACCCCTCGGACAGCTGAAGCCCCTCCTGGGGTCCAGCAGGGAGGCAGAGCCCAGGGCAGGCAGCAGGTGCAGGGCAGGGGCGCTCCCTTCAGCCCCCTGCCAGCAACATCCCTTCTGCAGGCACCAGGCGGCGATGGCACCGGCTGGAGATGGCACCGGGAGGCGATGGCACCAGCCACTCTGTGCCAGGGACAGGCAGAGGGGCCGGGGGACAGGCAGAGGGGCTGTGGAAGAGCATCCCAGCTCTGGCTGGACACAGTGCAGGGACACAGAGGGGCTCGCTGCCCCCCTGAACTGTCTCCACCCCCAGCACACAGGGGAGCTGCAGCAAGACCAACCTGACCTCCTGCATCACTGCCAACCCCACCCACCTCACTGCCCCCCAAAGGCCCTTCCTGAGCCCCCCTGCCCCACACAGGCACCGACTGCCACAAGCCCAGCTCTCTGGGAGAAGCCTCAGCAGCCTCTGCTCCCACCACTGTCTTTCCCAGGTAGCTGGGAGGGTGTAATTGGTGAGGCAGGAGATTAGAAATATCGGCAGCCTCTAAGTAAGACTTTAATTTACTGGCAGATCAATAGCGCTGGGGTTATATTGGCAAAGTGTCTACAACTCTATTGACTCACGCAATTCCTCTTATCAATTTATCAGAAATCTGGAAGCCAGAAGATATTGTTTGAAGAAAAAAGGCAGCAGGAGTTTGAACACTTAGCATGGGCTGCCCAATCAGGTGCTCAGCACTAAGTGTTTTACAGCAGATGTATCTGCCGCAAAGGAGGCCAATATGATATGATTAAGAGCTAACTTGCTTCCTCACATGCCACGCAGCCTTTTCAAGCTGCTTCTAAACTCAAACCTCTGCACTGAGACAGCCGCTAGGACACACACAGTCCCACCAGCCCAGACGGAACAAGAAAAATCCATATTTCACATCATAAGATCCTAAATTCAGCCCCTCCTGCCTAGACCATGCCCAGGCCGGCCTGGGTTTCCTGGAAAATCTCAGCTTTATGGAGTTAAAGGTCCAGAGCAGCACTGGGAATCTGCACAGAAGGATTGATGAAGAATCTCCGTTTCTGCACTTACTC
Source organism: Sakesphorus luctuosus (assembly GCA_013396695.1). NCBI lineage: Eukaryota > Metazoa > Chordata > Aves > Passeriformes > Thamnophilidae > Sakesphorus > Sakesphorus luctuosus. The sequence continues at coordinate 423,625 of VWZD01010534.1, forward strand.
AGGAAAATCTGGTGCAGCAGCAGGGCAGGTGTGCAGTGCAACATCTCTCTGCCTTGCAGGGTGTGAAATGGAAGAGTAGAGTAAGAGCAGGCAAAAAATACACCTCCCAGGTCTAAAATCCAACAGTGATAAACACTGCCAGGTACCAGAAGTTTTTTCAACTCAGAGGGGCATTGGAGCAGGAAACCAAAACAGAACCCTCCAAGCCTCCTCCCGTTTCCGAGCCCTCAGCTGACAGCAGAAAGGTGCAGGGACTGGGGCTCCAGGATCTGGAAACACCTCTGGACCAGGAAGCTGCTGCTCCTGACAGCTTCCCTTCCCAGGACACTGATGGGTACCTCTCCTCTTCCTGTTGGATGCAACGCTGCACAAGTTACCATTCCACCTCAACCTCACTCCACCATCATGCAACAGGGCACCAAGGCTCCAAATACTAGCAAGGTGATAACAGCATCGACCCAAGGGCAAAGGGTCACCAGTTTCCAGCTGGGACTTGACAGTCCCTGGCCTCAGGCTGGAAGGCTGTCGCCTCTGGACTGAGTGGCCACAGCCCTGCCTTCCAGGGATAAAAACAAAGGCTGAAAAACAAAACAGAAGTTCTGACTCAGTAACTGTGGAAAAGCCTTGGCTGGAGGGCAGACAGACAAGCGGAATGGCCCAGGCTCCTGACACCGGCCAGGAGCCCCAGCTCGGGCACCACTGCAGCCCCAGAGCAGCTCCTGCCCTGCAGTGCCCTCGGGCTCTGCTGCTGACCCACCTGTCCCAGAGCACACAGGGAACCATCCAACCTGTGACCTGGCAGGGTCCACGGAAAATCAGATGGAACAAAAGATGAAAATGAGCAAAATCCTCATGCCCAACACCAAGGCCACGAAGACACCGCTCCTGGGAGGGAAATGCCTGCCTTCCCCTCCACCAAAGCAAAAAGGCAACTCCCAGATGATGTCAAAGGCCAGCAATTCTCACTCCATCCCTGTCATGTCCAGGTCACCAGACAGGCCCTTGGAGCCTTTTGTCTGGTGAGAATCATCCATTCCTTTGCATCTAATGTGCTCAATCCTGACATGAGAAAGCAAACAGTGGCCATCTCCAGGCCATATGGAGTGGGCCTGGTTCTGCTCCACAAAGCAGCAGCTACCAAAGCCAGTGAGCAAATGCTCATCTGGACACCCAGGGCATCCCACTACAGTGGCCACCTCAGCCCCTCAACAGACAGCTTTGTCCTGAGGTGCACGAGGGTCTGTGGCCAGTTTAGTTTGTGCAACTGGGTCAGAACTCCCCGCAGGAGAGCCGGGTCCCACATCCCTGGCACAGCCAGGGGCATCTCAGGACCCTCGGCACAGGCAGCAAGGGGGCTGGAGTGGCAGAGTAGGTGGAGCAGGTCAGACCACCGAAATGGGGAGAATAAAGAGCTTTTGCTTAAGCTCCGGGAAGCAAAGTGGAAAAACACTAATTAACTCAGCAGCAAGTTGTTAGTATTTGCATATAAATGCAGGCACAAATCATGACAAACAAGGCAGGACAAGGCAGGCCCATTAGGACACAGGGATCCAGCCTGGCTCCTGTGGGTCAGGCGAGGAAAGCTGCCAGCCGCTCCCAGGGGAGTGCAGAACCCGCCCTTATCTCTGCCAACACTGCCACCACCAGCAGCAGCCACAGGGATAAGGTTTCCTTCCATATAAAACAAAGGAACGGCAGAAATTCTTCAATCCCACTCAAGAGTAAAGTAAGAGCTGCCAGAGAAAAGCCAAAGCTCCTCACCAGGGCAGGTCTGCTGCTCCTCACCTGGAACAGGGGCACAGTGGGTTCCCACCATGGTGGCCATGCTGCTCCTCACCTGGAACAGGGGCACCGTGGGCTCCCTGTGCTGCTCTCCCCCAGGGAGGATGCACAAAGCATCTCACATCACAAAGAATAAATCACACACCTGATGTAGCAAAAGAATGTGCCCAAAAGCCTGAAACAGCGAAAATGACCTAAGCAAAACAAAATCCAGCTACTGCTGCAAGTCAACAAGTTCACCCTTCCAAAAGCCACTGCAGCAGTTGGGTTTCTCCCACTGCACTTCATCTGAGATCACCTCCCTGCTGTGGCAGAGGCTGCAGGTGTGCTGGGCTCAGTCCTGCCCTCCCCACACACAGCCAAGCACCCGGAAAGCCTCAGAGCTCTCTGAGTTTCCACACCTTGCATTTGTCTAATGAGTCTCATACTACCAGTGAAGACTCTGCTTGTCCTCTTGCAAAAGGCCAAACCCTGCAATTCCACCATTTTGGTGTTCTGCTTGTTTGTGCCCTTCTCTCCCAACACCTCCCCCAGCCTGGCATCCCAGGATTTAAAAGAAAACTTCAGCAACTGCCAGTTTACATCAAGGCTTAAGAAAAAAAAATCAAATTTCTAATTTTAAACAGGAAACTCTCCCTGGCAAGATCCCAAGAACCCTTCCACGGTGACTTTTATTAAATCCAAGTTTCTCATCACTGCAGCTCTGAGCACAGACTGTCAGCTCGGGCGGAGAGCAGAGCGGCCAGGCCCTGCCATGGGCTATACGGAGCCTCTGCACAGGGAACAGGCTGTGAGGGCACCCAGGCAGCTCCAGAACAGGTCACCTCCACAGCTGCAGTCAGTGCTGCCAGGGTGCCCAGAGCAGCCACAGGATGACACATCCAAACAGGAGCCAAGTCTGAACCAAGACAGGAGGAACGAATGAGCTTTCCACAACAGAAAACACACAACTGAACTGTTCTGAAAGAGAACTACAGCAGAAATCTTCTAGACCAGATTTTTCCCCCTAAATGCAGAGTTTCAAAACAGACTTTATCAAAGAAATCACAGCAGCTCTAACATCAATTTCCACTCTCATGTCCCACACCATCCAATTTAGAAACCACCCTCCTTCTTCTGGCTTTTGAGTGTTTGCACAAGAAATCACTTCTGCTTGTCCTCAACCGGAAGCCAGTTAAGATCACAGTTTCACTGTGGGGTATGAAGCTTTGCTTTATAATGCCTTTAAACAGAATAAACCACTAAAGAATCTGTAGAAACAATCATCATCTCGGGGTTTTTTACAGGAGTTGCTCGGTAATGAGTAGGAAAAAGGGAATCTGTACAGAGATGTCTCCAAGAGAGCCCTCACTGCTCCTGTGCTTGGACATGGATCTACAGATGGACCTTGCCATGGAGTCTGAACACACCTGACCAACAAGCACACAAAGAACACCACACAGGAACAGCTCAGATCCAGCAGCTCATCCAGCCCCAGCACAGCTCGTACCAGGGCAGGGCACAGTGTGTGCCCGGCCATCCCCTGCACATGGCACAGCCTCTGCCAGCCCCTCCACTGCCACCAGTGACACCCCAGACCTCTACAACGTTAGAAAGACACAAAAGAGACTCCATGGACATGGTAAAGGCAATTGCTTACATCAGTTTCAAAACCCGCAGCAAATATTTGTTTTAGAACTGCAAAGAGCATTGGTCAGGGGCAGGAGGAGGCACTGGAGCTACCCGGGGCACACATGGACCCTTCAGGGAACAGGAGCCAGACCCTGCAGCAACACACTGGACAGAGCTGCTGCAGAGGAACAGGGGAGCAAAGGCATCAGTTATTCATTTAAGGAGGTGACACTACGAACAGAAGCCCCCCGGGCTGTCGGTCACTCCAGTGCCCGCCTGGGGCCGGAGGAACGGTGTGGGACGCACGGGGCAGTGGCTGGAGGAGGGCCAGGGTGGCACATGGCAGTGCCCAGGTGAGGCCCCACTGCTCATCCACAGCCAGCACTGCCATTCCCACCCAGCTCCCAGGCCAGGGCTCCCAAAGGCAGAGGGATGCTCCAGAGCCAGGGCACTGTGGGCACCAGGGCAGGAAGAGCTCAGCCTCAAGCTAAGCCTACACCTAAGCCTTAGCTCAGCTTTCTTTGTGGAAGGCTACCCAGGGACACCCTTAAGTTTAATCATACTGTACTTCTGCAAGCACAAAATAGTAATAAAAAGATGACTAAAAGCAGTGCCTTGTTCCCCACACCAAACACACACACTTAGGCCCCAATTCCATGCATGATGTTGGCCAGTGCTGCAGCACAACGAGGGCTCCTGTGCCACTGCCCCTCTGGAAAGGGCCCTCGGTCCTGCCTCCCCACTCCCCTCTGCTCCAGCACAGCCATTTCTGCAGCAACAACCTGCATCACATGATTATTTCAAATTAAAGGGAAGCTGGCAAAAACCCAAAAAGTAAAAATATTTTGAGGAAGCTTTTTTCCCCCCCATCCTTTGGCAGTTTTTCTAACCCAGGTCCCTTCCCTAAACTTCTTCCCTGTGCCACTGCCCCAAAGTTCTGTGTCAGCAAAAGGAAAAAGCATCCAAGGCAAGGCTGGCCTTGGCAGCAGCCCTGGTGTCAAACATGGACATCGGCCCCTGCAGCCCCTCCTGCTCTGCCTCGGCACCAGAGTCCCTGCCGCGATTGACTTGCCAGGAGTCCCCACACACGGGTAAACAACAGGAATGTGTGAACACAGCGGCGCAAACCTGCCCGTGGACATTCCTGCTTTGGTTTGAAATCCAGTCGCTTTGGTACAGCTCGTAACTGTTTCCAATTCAATTAAGCCGAACTAAAATAAACCCTCCTTGAACTGAAAATAATGTCCATGTGGCATTCTAACGTGCAAGTAAATCCTTTGAAAAAATAATAATAAATCAATGTAAACTTTCCTAAGCAGGAAGGGTGCTGGTAAGCAGAAGGTATTTGTTCTGAAACCCTTTGAAACAGTCAGAACGAGGAGCTTTCACCAGACACTTCTTGGAGCCCAATTGCACTATTTACCTAAGACAGTTAAAAGGGTATCAGCAGTGTGAAACACAGACAGCTTCAAAGTCACACAGTCTCGAGTCCTAAACATGCCACAGCAACCTCATTTTAGGCAAACATGGGCACTATTTTTGTCAAAGTGTTTCTCTTCCTCTGCTGTGCAAGAGGCTCATGCAAGGAAGAAGGAACCTTAAAGAAAACCAAGAAAAAACCCCAACCAAACAAAAAACTTCTATACTCAAGATACCATGAGAACATTAAAGAAACACCCCTCTGTCCTTTCTGCTGCAGCACCCACAGTAGCTACTTCTACCAAAAGAAGCCTCATTTCATCATTATCTTTCCCTTTTGTAAATGATCTGCACCTTAAGACTCCCAGTTCTTTTATTTATTTTTATTTCCAGTCACCAGGGAGGCAGGAGCCACCCCCAGAGCAGTCACCAACATCATCTTTGGGGCTCAGAACTGCCCTGGGATCCTTATGGTGACCTGGACCATGGGGCTGACCCCAGATTGCCATCTCCTCCTCTGTGCTGGTCAGGCACAGCCAAGAGCACTGCTCGGAACTGTTCAACATCCAGGTAACCGCAATACCAGGGAGAGCTGAGTCTAACGAAGGTAAAATAAAGCAGAAGTTGAGAAAGCACTCAGTTCTGCTCCACAGTCCACCAAAGCCTCCAACAAGACACAGACCCAGCTTTTAATATCCACAATATCTGCCTGGGGGAATCTGTGACCAAAAAAATACCCTCCACCTCGTGGCAGGCCACGTTTCAATGGCAGCCTGGAGATTGTTTGTTTATCCACATTGTTTTTACATTTTTAAAATCAGAAGACCCACTGGACACCACCAGCAGTACAACATTTGCAGCTCTGCCTGACTCCTTTCCATCTGTGTTGTCCAAAGCTGGAGAACTTCAGAGCTCCAGAGGACAGCCAGCACTTCCTGAGGAACCTCATCAAAAGCATCTTGCCGACCACTACTAACTACTTCATGGGCTCTGCACTTACAAGCAAGAAGGGACTGAGATGAAGATTGCTGGAGGGATCAAAACCAGAGTCCTGACACCCAGCTCCTGTCTGAAACAGCCAGGCAGGTGCACAGCCCAGTGGTCCCTCAGACTAGAAGAAGGAAATTTCCACTCCCTAGAGAGCACCCATCACTCCAGAGACACAAACTGATCCTACGAGGCTGGAGGAATGCCTGGTTGGACACTTCCAGTCGCGCTGCCAACAGCAGGAGGACCTTGCACGGGGCTTCTGGCAACCAGATCTGCAGTGCTGGGCACAGCTGAGAGGTTTCAAGAGAAGTCAACTGACCCTAGCCAGTGCTGCACAGAGCCCAGCTCAGTCCTCCTCCTCCTCCTCTGTGTGCTTGGAGAGACCCCCTCGGTGCTTCCAGAGCTTGGCTCCATTGCTCCAACATCTGCAGTTCCAGGTGAAACCGCTGCACGCCCGCCGTGAAGGCAGCTTTTCACGCAGGGCTGTGCTGGCAGCTGACCCACCACCTGGGGAATTTCCAGGATCTCATGCAAACCTTCAGGACTTCCACACCCCTCAAAATAAACTGGCAGCAGTGGAGAGGCTGGTTAAAATAAGGCAACCAAGGAAAAAATCTGTGGCAGCTCCTTCAGACAGGCACTGCCATTCACCAAGTAACTGCCTTCTGACCCGGCAGAGGGGCAGGCAGTGCTGGCCCGCACGCAGCTCACGTCCCGTCCCACGGCCAGCAGAGAGCAGGGGCTGGCAGCATCGCCTGGCACACCACCTGCTCTGTCTCCTGCCAGCCACGAGCTCCTGCTGCAAAACCCAACCTGCCCACCCTCCTCCAGCACCAGCCTGCCCTGGGGCAACACACGCTTCCTGTCCACCACCTTTACCTCCCTGGCCAACAACACACCAACCCCACTGGCACATCTGCCACACTGCCTCTTCCTCCAGCTGTGCTGCAGGCCCACTGTCTGCCCACAGGAGCTCACCCTGACAAACAGGAGCGCAGGACATACAACCACCTACACCTTCACATGCAGCTCTGCTTAGACTTGGATTCTCCAGGACTACAAACCCTGGTCAACATAACTAGCCCTCTGCCCCAGTGCTCCATATCCAGAAAGCAGCAACACCAGGAGGGATAAAAAGGTGTTACAAAACAAAGACCAACCAGCCCCATTTCTTCAGTATCAGAGCACAGGCCTCCAACACAAACACCCTGCCAGGAGGTGCCAACCCCCTCCAAATGACCCCCCTGCTCTGCAGCTGCCCCAGCACAGCAGGTACCCCCATTTAAAATTTAAGGGTGCAACAACGCCCTGGGGATTTAAGACACGTCACGATTTTTCATAATTAACCCCCACTCACAGTCCCCTGCATGTGAACTGTGCATCAGCCCGTTTCATCCTCCAGCTGAGGCAAACACTTGGTGTCTTTGCCTAAAGTCAGCGTCACAGCTGAAACGGATCTTTTGACTTCCAAACAAGCTCACGGTGCTAAGCTGCTTTTAACTGTCTCCATGGAAGATGAAAAACAGCTAGAAGAAAGGAACTAAGGAAGGAAGTATGTAAGACTAAAAGGGACAAAATTAACAGGAGAAAATTAAAGAGGAGAAATTTAGGCTTTGACATCTGAAGTAGCAGTGGAGAAGCACACGCCTGGGTGCTGCAGACCTGACTCCCAGAGGAAAGGCCAGAGCACTCATTCCTCAAATCCAGACGAGAGAGCACTGACTGCAGCACCCTGGGGACACAGTGAGCTCTGCCAGCCCCTGGGACCCACTGGGTTCCTTCACCTCCAGCATCTGGGCCCAACACTGCCCCGAGCACCTGCTGTCCCTTGCCCCCAGCACCTCTGGGGAAGGATGCCCCGTTCCTGGCCCTGCTGCCCCACGTGGCTGCACGTGAACGACAGTGGATGCGTGACCCGCGCCGTGCCGGGTGCAGAGCTTCGACACCAACAAAGCAGAAGGTTGATTTCAACCTTGCAGCCCTGCTGCTGCGCTTGTGTCTCCTCCTCACCCTCCCTCCCCGCTCTCCTTTCTGTGCAAAGCCTGACATCTACAGTTCTGTCTGGCACAGTCAGGGGCTGTGATAGGAACCACGCAAGGACACAGGGACGCAGTGGCCAGCCAGAGGGGACGTGGTGGCCGTCCGCCCTCTGCTCCCTGGGCTTCGCTCGCTCACATGGCAGCAGCACGAAGCTGTCTCAGCATGGCCAGGGGACACACACCAGGAGCAAGAACCACTTGGCAGCATCACTTCAATGGCCGTGGGCACACTGCTACAGTTCATCTGAGACCAACTCCTGCACTGGCACTGACACCCAGTGCTGTCCAAGAGCGCACAGCCACGGAACCACGGCGTCACAGTATCGCCTCTGCAGCCATCCTGGGGGATGGCTCCCACAGCTCCACACGGCTGGGGCAGCCCCTGCTCTGCTTCTGAGGTATTCGAGGGTCTCGGCACCAGCCTCTGCAACATCAAAGGTACAGGGGAGACACACAAGCAGCTGTGCTCAGCTAGAATCCAGAACACTTCCACGCTGCAGGCGCAGTGCTGGACTCTGCAGCTCTCAAACCTGTGCCTCAGACACCAAGTAGCTCTGGGCACTCCCTTTGCTCGGTCTTCTGAACCAAACTCCAGGCCTCCCAGCATGCTTTCCCAGCGCACTGCACCTCAGCAAACACACCTTGGGCAAGAATCCTCAGATTCTGCATCACCCCAACCAACATGCACCTGACTGCACCTCTCAGCCCAACCAACCTGCGCCTGATTGCAGCTCAGCCAGCTGTGCCTTCACAACCTCCCTCTTCACTCAACTCCAATATAACAAGACCAAACCCCTCAGAGCCTGTCACCAGTCATCACAGCCACTTGGAAACTCAGCACCCAACCCAGGTGGATCAAGCACAGCGTCGCCATGTTACCATCGGCGCTTCTGTACGTGCAGGGAATTCTGCGGCGAGTGCCAGTGTGAGAGCACACGGCAGCCGGTAGCCAAAGCCGGGTTAAACCCCTGCGACCAAACTAGGCCAACCAGCTGGTTTGGAGCCAGGCTACCACCAGCCAGGAAAGCGTGGCTGCAAGTCCAAGGCAAACACAAGGCAGAATGCAGGACTCTCTGCTGCTGGCACCTGAGGGCTTGGGAGCAGCTCAGCGTGCCTGCTCCCATCCTCCCAGGCAGGGACCAGTGCTCCAGCAGGCACGCTTGGGCCATGAAAATAAACACTTACTGAGAGCTAATGTGTTATAGGCCCCGCAGGCTGCACTTTCCCAGATACCGGGGCAGGGGGAGGACAGGAGAAAGCCTTTTACCAAAGCTGCCACACACATCATCTGCTCCAGCATCCTCGTCAAGCTGAGGAACCTGCACGGCTCCACCCTCACCAGTTCAATACCTGAAAGCCCGGTTACCACAGGGCCAGCACCCTCCTGCTGCACAGCAACATGCACCACACAACTCACAACACTGCAAATCTTTGTTTTCCAGGGGGGAAACAGAAAAATACTGCTGTTCCTCTTTGCCTTTTCTTAGTGAGAGGCATGTTTGGCACTTGTGACATAACCAACTTACAATCAACAGCCAAGTGTCTTTCTCCCAGGAGCAAACTCAAGGGCAAAGCGCGGTGGCCGCAGCCTGCCAGGCCGGCCACACCTGCCGCCATTGCTGCCTCTCCACCTCGGCAGGGCCTGGGACGTGCTGGGAGCCACCACGGGCTGCAGCCTGTGCAGAGCTCCCTTCCTGACATCCCCAGTCGAAAAATAGTGTCAGGTGGGGATGAACTCGGCCTGTGCTCAGGGCCACCTCCGAGCCACACCGCACACACACCGCAGGCACAGCCGGTGCTGCCGTGGGACGAGCACACACCTCCCACACCCACAGATGGACACATCTGTCCGGCACAGCCCACAAGGAAGGGCTGGGAAGTGGTGGCTCCTCACTGACACAGCAGGACCTGAGCGAGACTCGCAGCATCTCCAAGGCAGAGGAGGAACGTCAAGGTGAGCAGCCAGGGCAGCCAGGGCCGCTGGGAACCCCAAGTCAGCAGCAGGACAGCTGCTGGCAGCGGGGGAAACCCGACTCAGCCACCCTGTCGGGCTTTTTTCTCCTTTTTTAAACTAGCTGGAATTTATTTATTTCTGCAATCCCTGCCTACACACAACCCCAGCCTCGGGAGCAAAGAGAACTGCCTGAATCGCAGCTCAGAGACAAAGCAGGAGGCAGGCGGGCAGCCTGCTCCGCTGCCCTCACCTCACCCCTGGGCGCGAGGCGGTTATATTTAGGTACTGCCACGGTCTGCGGTGCCGCGGCCCCCTCGGGCACAGCGCAGAATGCAGATTTTCCAGACAACAGACCACAACAGCTCCATCAAAACCATTAGAGGCTGCGGCGCCCAGGCCTGCGCACAGATGTTTTGATTCCCACTCTCCTGCCACGACAGCCCTCAACAGCCCCATCGCCGCCATGCGCTGGACACCCGGCCCGAATTCGGGCTGGGGAGGGAGGAGGCAAGAGCACCCCCACTCCCCAGGGAGCAGCTCCTCTCTCCAGTCCCCCCTGTACCGCCCCAGCGGCAGCAGAACCTCCCTGGAGCGCCTATGGTGAGGCAGCAGGAGCAGCGCGGTGGGGACAGCCCCACGGGCACCTCCCGGGCCAAAGCCCCTGTGGTCATTTGGTCACAGGAGCCCACGAGCAGCGCAGGGGTCTGGCGAGTGGCCAGGGAGACCCAGCTTTGCTCATGGCACACCTCTCCTGCCAGCCCGACGTGCCCGCTGGCACACAGCCTCCGGAGCCACACAAAGGCCAAGCCCTGGCTGCGTTCTGGGGAAGGGACACGGGAGCCACGGAACACTCGGCCTGTCCCCAGCCCATCTCCTCAGCAGTGGATATGCAGCTCCGGCGCTGGCACCGCGGCAAGGCCAGCGCGCACCACCGGCTGCACCACCACAACATGGTTGCCCAAAACTCTCCCACCGCACACGAGCAAGCGACACCAGCCTGGAAACGCTCCCACAAGGGATCGAGCCCCCACAGCACAGAACACAGCATGGGAATAAAGTTGATGCAAAAGCCCAACAGTCCTTTTTCTGCTTCTCTGTTCAACACTTTTTTCATTGCTATTATTATTGCTATTAGTGTTATTTTGGAGAGCGGAAGGAGCTGCTGACGGGAGGCTGACACAGCCTGCCCTGTCCATCAGTGCGGGGTTCAGCAGTTCCCACCACAGCCGCTCACCTGCCGGCCAGGCCCAAAAGGAACGCGCTGCCCCGGCCTCCGGCACGACACCAACAGCGCTGGGGCAGAGGGTGTCCAGGCAGAGCCACGAAAGAGGGACACGCACCTTCGCTTTGTCAGCTCGGCCACCGCCGGGCCCGGGTGTGCCAACGGCCACCACGAGGCCAGGCAGGGCTGCCCGCACCCCCCGAGCGGCACCTTGGCTCGGTCCTGCGGGAACAAAAGGCAGCGCAGGGCGGGCCGAGGGTCGGGGGCTCCGCAGCGAGGGCAGCGCGGCTGCAGCCACAGCCCTGCGGGAGAGGGGCCGAGCCACTTCCTGCTGCCCTCTGCTCCCACAGTGACCGTGTCAGAGAGAAAAGAGTGCGAGAACAAAACACAAACACGGCAAAGCAACTTCTCAGGCCAGACACGGAGCTTGTCTTCCCCCTAATGTGCCTTTTCTTTGCTTTTGTTCTGGTCGAAGGCTGCCTAAGGAGGGGCACTGGGCAGGAGGCGGCTCGGGCAGCCGAGCAGGGAGCAGCCTCGGGCCGCAGGCAGAGCAGGAGCGCGGCGAGCCCCGGGCCTGGCACAGCACGGGGGGCACGGCCCGGCCCTCCTGGGCCGGGACAACCACCCCCTCCCGGCCGCGCCCCGGCCTCGCCGCTCCGGCCGCCCAAAAGCCACGCTCTGCCTTCGCTCAGCGCCGGACCAGACAGCGCTCCCTAATGAGGGAGCATTACAATCAGCTTGTAATGCTGAATTTTTAATGCTGCCAAGGGCTCTGTTACATAATAGGGGGAAGCGGGCACAGAGGGCAGCGCGGGGCTGCCGCTCCCCCGGCCCGGCCCGGCCCGGCCGCCCCCGACCACCCCGGCCCCGCTTACCGCCAGCGCCGCGGGACGGGGCGCGCTCGACGCCCATCGGAGCTGCTGCTGCCCGGCCAGGCTCGCACCGACTTTCCTCGGGAGCGTGCAGGGGTGATGCCAAAACGCTGGCTCCGGGCTCCGCCGCGGCTCGGCCGGGAAATGATTTAAAAGCAAAGTTCACGAGCATGTTAACGGCATGCTCTCGTATGTCCCTGCACACACGGGCTGCGCTGCGCCGCTCGGTAATACCCTAAGACTGTAAATCTATAACCACTGCAATGATTTAGTGATTAAAAACATGATAACATATTGTGTAACTGCAAACCACAGAATCCCTGCCAACTCTCCTCCGAGATACAGGAACAAAAATACAGAAAATGTGTTGCTCGCAGCGGTCTTCCTAAACTCGATGGAAAGATTTTAATAATAATAATGCAAAGAAAAAAAACAACAACCCAGACATCAGAAAAAGGCTGCATACAATGCAAGTCTGGGAAAAAAATAAAAGACAGAATTTTAAATATGAATCTTGCTCTAACAAATTACAATCTAAACATGCCTCGCTTTTTTCTGTTTTTGAGTTTGTCGTAACTGGAATAACTGGTCTTGTGTGATGTCTTGCATATTCAAAGTGCTTTGTAATAGGATATGGAGACCAAACCTTATTTGCCTAAACTCAATGGGTTTTATTTTTTCCCCTCTCCCCCTCCCCATTTCTTTTCCTTTTATTTTCCCTCCTCCCCCCACTTCTCCCCTAACGAGGGGGGGAGCCTTGGGGGGGAGGCAAAAGGAAGCGAGGGCTTTAGGCTGTTAGGAAAATACCTGAAAGAGGAAGCTGCAATCCGTAATACGGTGAGGAAAGCCAAATGTACATATATTTTTAAAGGCAGCTGTGGGAGTTTTGGCCTCTAAACAGCCAACTTGACCCCATTCTCTCTATTCTCTTATTTCCCCCGTTGCAGGATTCCTGCACCTTCAGTCGGATTCGAACTCAATGTGACCCTAAGGAGGGAGTCACCGAGCCTCCAGAAAATTGCTCCATATTAAATAGGAGCGAGAAGAGGAGAAAGACAGACAGCCGGCGCGAGGGGACACGGCTGCGTTACCGAGCCCAGGACACACCGAGAGCAGCCCCGAGCACAGCGGGAGAGACAGACAGACCTTGCTTGGAAATTTTTTTTGCTTGTTTGTTTTTTTAGAAAAGGTGGGGAGAGTTTAACAATAAAAGAAAAGCCACCAAAGACATAAACAAACGCAACCCGAATTATAAATAATTCACAGTCCGGGTCCCGCGTGTGCGCGGCACCCGCACAGCCCGGGCACACACAGACAGACACACAGACACCGCCGAGGGTGCAGCGTGCGGGAGCCCCGGCGCGGCGGGTCCCGGCGGCGGCGGCGGCGACAGCTCCGCGTTCCGCGCTCGGC